>MU223509.1:374141-435764 GCA_018584345.1 Thuja plicata
CAAACACATACCTTGATACAGGGTCACCTATTAAAAGTGTAAAGCAAGTTCTTGCTAATGATTCTCCTTTGTTATCGAATGCAGGTGAAATAACATTATTGAAGGAGAAGACAACTTCAGTGAAACAGCCCACCGCGCCAAGATCAAGGGTAAGGACAAGGTCAGAAAAGAAGAACCAGATGGCTTCAGGAGAACCGGACTATTTGGATGATGTCGTTGAGCTTAATGAAGGAGATCTCTCATTCACCCCTGATCACCAAGAGAAGGTTCAAGAGGTTCTCACGCATTATCAGGAGCTATCCCAGGTTGCAAACACACCTATAAAAACCCCTGATAATCAAATTATGCCTAGTTCGATCCCACCATGGCTCACTAAATCTGTTAGCAAGAGAAAAAGTTTCAAACCGCTTGCTCTTCCGGTTAAAGAAATCGTCACAAGGTATGCTGCCCGTACCCCAAAGGCTAAAAGGATGAAAAGTGACACGAGGTTGACAACAAACCTGTCTACAGGGAAGATTATTGCTAAAATTGCCACAGTAAAGCCTATGGGAGAGACGCAGGACCCTGAGCTCGAGGATTATGAAATAACAAAAATGGAGTTAGGAGTTCTGAATAGGGACTCTCGTGATCACATTTTCAAATTTTTCGCCGATCATATGTTAGGACAGTCACAGAAAGATGGAAGGGAGAAACGTGAATTGAAGCAAATAGTTTCAACTATGGCAGAATTTCTCTTGTCATTGGCTGAAGATGGTGCGCTACCTTTGGCACAGGCGCACCAAAGGTTTGACCCCAATTCGGCGAAAAACCAAAAATTGGCCAAACAGGTACAATAAGGTAGAACCTGGACATAAGTAATAAAGACATGGACAGATGGTATAATAGCAGAAGGAAGCGCCTTCATACTGGAGCTCATGAGCACCCGCGCGGACGGCAAAATACTCCTAGGGGAGATTTAGACCTTGATCCCAATATGGGAAAACGAGGCAGAAAATTATGCAGACGTTGTGACGCGAGTGCAAGAGATCAAAAATTATGGAGTAAAATAGTTTTTAACTGAAAATCCCTTGAAGTTAGTCGATCCTTGTATGCTGTTTATCTTAAAGAAAAAATTTGGCTGGAAGAATGCATTGTTTGAAGCAGCTATTTCTCAGATGAAAGCCATGGAAAAAGAAGTGTAGGAAATTCACTCCGACACCTTAAAGGACATAAAAGTAGTGAACCCCTCGGGCATCTTGCAATTGGAGGATGGAAATTAGGGTGCCGATGAGATGGTTAAGTCTTTCGTTGATGTGATGAACACCTTCAAAGAGAATGATGCCCCAGTAGTTCATGACCTCACCAGAACCGCCAACATTGAAGCTATGCTGATCTTGAACCGGGGACAACTGCCGAAACAGGCTGAGAAAATCTAGAAAATGCGATGGGAGAAGAACGCAATGCACGCCAAGTTAATCGCACTAAAAAATCTGCACGCCCCGCCTACTCAGGAACTGCTCCGTGTCTTCCAGTCGTGGAAGCTTGTGAAGATGGCCACGTCAACAAATACACAAGAAAGCTGAACCGGATTCAGTTTTATTTCCTTAATTGATCCTGCTTTTAAAAATCTTATTCTGAGAACTTTGTTATAACTGGTAACTATTTCTTTCTATGGTTGTGTCCGAGAAGCCGGGTTTTTCTGGAGGCTTTCTCGGACCGCTGAACTATATAAGCTGGAGCTTAAAACTCTATAGGGGGTTAGAATAGAATAGAGGGCAAGATAGAATTTAGAGTAGCGAAAAAGTTTGTTCTTGTTTTTCAATAGTTTAAGTGACTGATGATATCTGGACTTTGAGGTAGTTATACCTGGATGCTCATGCTGAACTGAATTTTAATCTTTGGAAATCAGATAGTAATATATATTTATATATATATATATATATCCCTACTTTGAGAGAGTTATATGTTGAACTTTTGCATGTGTTATTCCATTTCAGTCATTTAGTTTTAGATTTATGAATTCCAGTTTTCCGTAGATGAGTACTTAATTGTTTTGAACTTCTTGGTCCGTTAGTTAGTTTAAAGTTCTTCTGCAAAATAGTTTCCTATTTTTTTTTAAGTTTTGCAAGTTTCCATGCTATATCTCATCTGTCCAAGAACAGTTGAGAGATCTTTTCCTGCTTTTCAGTTAAAAGCTTATATGTTTAGATTGCAATATCCATTCATTGAAAATCTTTGGAAGGGAGTTGTACCTTTGTAAAATTCAGAGGGAAGCAAAGTAAATGCTTACCCAACTGTTGTTTAAATATTTGTTTTCAAAGGCATAGAGTTAGAAAGTAAACATCAAGATTTAAGGAGAACAAATTTGTTAGCCAACAAGATTACAAACACATTTTCTAAATGTGACCCTGTTAAGGGATTTACCTTAGATCTGTTAGGATCTTCACCCTGTTAGGAGTGATCTTTCTTGAGGACTTTAAACACTCTTTTGGAATGTCACCTACGCCTAGGATTTATAAATAGGACTGTTAAATCCACTAGGTTAAGAGATTTTCTCTATTACAAATGCTAATAAGAAATAGTAAAACTTTGATCTTTAAATATAGAAACTACCTTTTGCTTGGTTCAAATCCTTTTTCTCACATGAATTCTAGCATCACATACTCCATTTATCTTTGTTTTAGACCGTAGATCCCGCTCTTTATGCTTCTCTGTTGTGATCGGTAACTTTGTTCTTCAGCTTCTTAATTCAATTCGCTAGCATCATAATCTCTGTTTATTTCTCATCATTTATATAGACAAAATTTTGGCTCTTAATCTCATTGCTTAGGTTTTCCATCATTTGCACTCAGTCATTCGATCATATTCTTCATAAATCTTAACTCGGTAAACCATTTAACTTTTACCTCGTAACTTGAACTTTTTCTTGGAACTCTCATAATCAGGTTTAACCACTTGATCTTTGCCTTAGATCTTCTCATTGAATTTTCTCACTCGTAGATCTTCTAAAAAACTTACTTTAATTCTTATCTCCATCTAGATCATCATAGATTCTTATCAAATTCGATCTTATCACCATTTTTAATCAATATCTTATACTCGGTAATTTTCTTTGCAACTCGGTAACTAACTTCGTTCACTGCTTGGTGCTCGGTATCTGAAATCTACTAACACAACTCTATATCGACTGACTCTGTCTAGCTCGATATAGTAACTCTTTTAAGTCATAACTTAACTCTTTGTAATCTCCGACTTTATCAATCAAGTGTACCGATTTGATAACATCAAATATATAGTAGCAAACAACTATATCAACATTACTTCATCACTTTCTTCTCTGTATTTGTCACCCATTTAACTTCTCCTTCTTATGATATGGTAACTCAATAAAAATTAGTAAATCAATTGCTTAACATCAATGAAAAATAATAACTGATCTAACCATTTCTACAAACATGTATACTTATTATCACTTGTTCTTCATCATCTCCATCAATTGATTAACATGTTACAAGTTCAACTACATGTGACACATGGAGGTATTCAACTTCAACATCCACAAATAAGGGTTGAGACCCCAACATAACAATTTGGTCAAATAAGGAAATGGACCTTCCCAAGGTTAGGAATATGAGACTTATGTTGATTATAATCCTAAAGGATCCCAAACTACTCAAAAATTCCCTTGGTACAAACCCCTTACACCATTTGATACCATTTGTTTCAATAAGGCAATTAGGCCTTGTAGCCCTAACTAGTGGGGTTTTTGACTATAACTCCCTGACTACTGACCTCAGGCCCAAAAAATACCATTTTTAAATACCCTTTTGGAATCCTTAAAAATGTGTTCAACTTGGCATGAGCTCCTTTAGAACAATTTGTTCAATTTTTGTTTGTTCAGGCAATTTGGAGGGCTAATTAGGTCTCCCTTAAAAATTAAGTGTCCTTCTAATGCTTCACCCAACCCGAAAACAACTTGGAACATGTAAAATTCACCCTCAAACTAAAAAATACACCATTCTACAGTGCCTAAACCTCTGAAATACTCCACTACTACACTCTTTGCATTCAAATTCCCTGTTTCCAGGCATGTCATATGAAGATGCTAGGCCTAGGGCATCAATTTACTCCTAGTAATCAACTTGGTTTTCTATGCTACCAAAATAATCTTCAAAATAACACTAAGACCTGACATTTTAAAAAGGATCAGGAATTTCCAATGGTGCAATACCAAGTTATGCTCATTTTTGTCTCCAAGCCCTAGTTAATGAGGGTTTTAGACCTCCTCTCAGAAAAACACTTGTAACTCTCCCAAAAATCAATGGATTAATCCCAGACGAAGTGCAAATGAAATTTTAGTCATAAAAATTTCTAATGATGTAAGTTACAGACCACGATATTATCGTACACGTCTGTACCAAATGTCTGATGTCGGGAAAATGTGAGAAAATAAGCAAACATAACAAGTTTCTTATTGACGATCACTCCAATCTATTAAAAAAACCTTTCCTCAACCATAGGGATGAATATTTATGTTAACTAAAATCATCCCAACCATTTCTAATTGCATTTTAAATCAGTTAGCCATTGGGGCAAAAAGTTGCACAATTTTTGTAATAAAAGTTGCGAAATTGCTCATGCAACTTTTGCACTTTTTGCAATTTTTGGAATCCTTCAACAAGATAAATTCAACCACTCCTAAAACATTTTCTACATGCAATAAATGGACTAATAACATTATTTACATTAATATCACTCCATATTCACATTTTTGGAGGATTTGACCAATGTTGACCAATTAGGTCCTGATTGGCTACAATGACCAATTGGCACCAAGGCCTTACCAATTGACTTAAAATAATTAAAAATGGTCTTTAGGACCTTATTACATCCAAGAAGAAAATATAAACATAATGACAAATGACAAGTCTTCATTAGGCCCCTTGGACCCATAGGTGCTCCTGCACCATGCAGTATGAGTTGGAACAAAGATCATATGAATTATCTAGAATTGTCGTATTAGAAATAGTACTTGCCTGTATGAGCATATGATAATTAAGAAAATAGTGAGGTTTTCTTGTAAACCTATGTGATTTTATGATATCTGACTATTGGATGTTCTATTTTAATGGGTTTTTTAGAAGTTGACATCTTCTTGCTAGACGTTTTGTTGAAGAAACACAATATCTAGACCTTTTTACAGGACGCTTGATAAAGAAAGAAGAACAACAGAAACTACTGACAGTTGTGAATGCAGGTTGCCTAAGGAGAAATGACTAAATTTTTTCATGTTTTCATTACTATTTTCTAGGAACCTCGCATGCAAGACATTAAAAAGAACCACTATCTGATGTGCTTGAGAATAGAAAAAAGGAAGGAGATTATGCTCTTTTCCCCTTTGAGAGAAAATTAGAAATCCGAACCCTCATAGCTCTTCTATTTCATTTCATGTTTACCTATTAGATGGGCCTGCTAGTTGAGGTAAAAAGCTCCCAGGAATGACCCACGTGAGAACAAGGTGTAAGAAAAACTACTCCAACTCACATTAATCAAATTTTATTCTTGGGGCCAAAGCCTCGGAAGTCAGATAACATTTGAGCTTATGCTCGACTCTTTCCTAACATATAGTAGGGCCCTAGGGTCTCAATCACGTTTATGTGACTACTCATGCTAAGGTGCTTTATGGGGCTGCTTCCCTGAATCACATTTGCGCGGACGCAAAGGATGTATTCAAATGAAGACCCTTACTAAAATCCATAGAGTAGCAGTTACCCGGTTCACCTCCAAAAGTGGGATAATCTAAGTGCAAGAGAGATAGTAACTCCCCCAAGATACTCTCCATATTGTGCCCGCATTAGTGTTTGGAGTCGGATAATACAACATCATTATACCCATTACGTGGTTGGTGGATGGTCGTATTCTAATTAGCTATTGGGTGTGTATCTGAGTCTGCGAGCAATGATTTTCACACTAAGCCAAATTGACTCTAGGGATTAGAAAAGTGTTGGTATCATTAGATCTTTTTACAAGTGTGTGTGTTGTGTTTGTGACACTGAAACAATTAGACAAAAACTAAAAACCAAAAATTGCAAACAAAACACCAAAAAAACAACTTCCCAGTGGCAAATAGCAGTTACTCGTGCAATTTACCATTCTTTCTTGTATGAGTTAGGATCTTGCACCTGTTTACTCGTATCACCCTGTGTGAGTACTCGTATCATTTTGTGAGAACACTCATACAAAATTTACATTTTCTACCTATTTTGACTTGCTGTTGACCTGTCGTATGCATTCCAATATGAGAAATCTAGTTCCTCGTATTCTCCATAAGGAACACTCATACGAGTCTTCACTCAATCATACTACATTTTGCAAATATCTGTCTAGATCCCCTTTTGACCTATTTTTACCAATCATAGACCTCTGGTTAGGCTCTGTGTTGTCTTCTGCAAATCTGATTCAGAACAGTGAGCTTGTCCTAGTTATATATTGTTTTTATTCATAATCCATTAGTAGTGTAACTTTATGCCATCGTGAATCCTGGTTTGTTGGTCTAGTCCTTTGATCAATCCATCGCCATCAATTCGATCTTATTTGTCTACGTTGTCCTTATTCTGGGTAGCGAGTGCAGGTTTGTTAACCTTGAATTAGATCATAGTCATTTGCATCTCCTTCTTAGTTGGACATTATCTTATTGTTACCATCATCTATCTTGGACATAGTCAGTACATCATTGTTACTTCAACACCTATTGGGAAAATCAATTGATTCATGCCTATACAAACTAGAGGCTCTCTCAAATAATTTCAAGAGGAAGAGAGACAATATTTTGCATTTGAGGCAAACCCTCTTTTCGTAAAATAACCAAAAAATGCAAACAAGTCAATCTCTCCTCAAGACAAGTTTTCTGATTCAATAATGCCAGAAGAATGGAAAGGGAGAGATCATTCTAGATGTATAAATCAAAGTACTAGTATCTAGGATACTAATAGTCAACACTCCTCGAGTGACTCCGAGCCTGATGATGCCAATATTATCATATGTCAAAATTACAAAGAATTTATCAAGATTATGAAAACCATCATGGCTCGAGAGAAAGAACAATACTTCCTCAAACTAGCACAACAAGGAGCCCAACTTCCTCCTCAATACAGGGCTAAAGATGCCATCGCTAAAGAGGAAGAAACTCTTTTAACGCTGGTGACAAAATAACTACAAGCCTTACAAACTGAGATGCAAGAGATGAAAAAGGAAAAAT
Source organism: Thuja plicata (assembly GCA_018584345.1). NCBI lineage: Eukaryota > Viridiplantae > Streptophyta > Pinopsida > Cupressales > Cupressaceae > Thuja > Thuja plicata. The sequence goes on from MU223509.1 coordinate 381,379, forward strand.
AGAAAACAACCAAGAAATACTCTCTGGACACCATTTGTCCATTTCCTTTTGATAAAGACTTGTACTTTCCTCCGTCCCCATGTGGAGTGGAAATTCCAAAATTCGACAAATATGTTGGTCAATCTGATCCACAAGATCACATCCAAGAATTATGTGCTCTATGCACAAAATTTATGATTGAATATATGTACCTCATGCATCCCTTTCCCTGGAGTCTGGGTAGTCAGGCCATGGAGTGGTTTTCAATGTTACCCACTGGAATCAAAAGTTTCGACAAACTGCTAAATCTATTTTTATAATAGTATTTGTATAACATTCAACACCCCGTTACAATGACTGATTTGTGCAATACCAAACAACAAACGAGAGAGCCTTTTCTGACTTTTCTTCAGTGACGGAGGAAAGGATTTTCTCGATATCCATGCCTCATACCTAAATCTGAGAAGATGTATATATTCACTAACACTTTGATCCACAGTATAACATCCTCATTCAGATGCAAGATCTACCTTCCTTTGACAAAATAGTGAAGAGTGTACTGAAAATAGAAGACATGCTTGTCAGAAAGGATGAAATCACTCTTTACAAGGAAAACAAGTATGGTTCTAGTTCCAAGGATAATAAATGATGGAGTAGTTGACCATGTTGATCCTCAATCAAAGCCAACAATTTTTAATATAACAAGTGGCACAAAGGCCCTAAAAGCTATTGAGAACACCACTAAAGCTACTTCAAAAGGAACCAGTAATCTCATGAAAGAGAAACCTTGGGTCAAACACAAGAATAAGTTTGATACTCTAGGTGAATCATATGAATCAACACTCAAGACTCTTATGAAAAATAATTTGATCACATTGCCAGACAACTCCAGACCATATGAACCCAAAGTAAAACCAAAATGACGGAGCGATAATGACTACTGCAAATTTCACAGGAATAAGGGACACATGACTGAGAATTGTATGAGAATCAAACATGAGATCCAAGATCTCATTGAGAATGAAACAATTATGGTTGACAATTATGCCACGAATGCTGATCATAAAGCATTTAAAAATCCCTTGCCTAAATATGAGAAAGTGGAAAGCTCCAAGCAAGGTGCCAAAATCAATCACACATATTGCACCGATGATGATAAGTCATTCACATGCTTGAGCCAGTCTCTTCTGAGTATTGCAATGATATGAGATAAAATGATCATGTTAGAAACACTGAGGGGGGGGGGGGGGGNGGTGAATCAGTGTTTGTCTGCATTTCAGCAATTTAAACATAAATTAAATATACATCCAATGAAGCTTAACACAAGAACACATAACACATGATATGATTACGAGGAAACCTTGATCAGAGGAAAACCTCGGTGGGAATTAGTACCCACAAATATTGTACTAGTATAATGAACCTATTAAGGTTCCTTTTCCCTGTTAGAAGCAGTCTTTACAATGCAAGTACAATGACCCTGTTAGGAGTCTTTACAAAACCCTCTTAAAGGTATATGGCTCACTACTAGAGCTCACTGCTCAATAAGATGAAGGCTACAACCTTCTGATAGTTGATATACACTATATCAAAAGTGAATTGCTGTGATGACACTGCTGTCTGATCAGTTCCGTGTATGCGTTGATGCTCTTACTCTCTTAAAGAGCTTGATATCATACTGACTTCTCTATATTGTTCTTCTATATCTCTCTTATGCATATTCTTTGACACTTCTAATATAACTTATCATTATATATATATATATGTTCATGCCTGAATAGACACGACCCAAAACAAGACCATAGTCGGCCCAAAAACATAATACACAACGCTTCCAAACAAATTGGCTTAAGCGTGTTTACTAAAATAATAAAGACATGATTAAAAACATACAATCATAGGCGCTTGGCCTTTACATAGCAATATATTATATGCTGATCCAAAATATAAGTCGGCTCCATGCTCTGTCTTCTGAACTGCAGTAGTACTACTCTTGTTGTAACTTATCCGTACTGTCATTCCGTACCATGCGTGTCTAGACTTAGTATGTGTATAGTCGAAAAATGGAAGAACTTCTATTATAGACTTGTTTAGCCTTCCAAGTAAGTGGTTTGGGGTCATATAAGGCACCTTGAATGGGTTCCTGATTTAGACCTGGCTTTCCCCCTGTTTTGCCCCTCTTTCCACTTCCTTCCAACCTGATTTTTGCATTTTGGACTGCAGACCTGAGAACTTGGACCTCAAGGTCAGGGTTGACCTTTCTGCTCTATGTCAACCTTGACCCTGACCTAGGTCAAGGTCAAACTCAACCCTAACCTAGGTCAAGGTTGACCTCGACCTTGACCCAGGGTCCCACAGTTTCCAGATGTCAGTCTTTGCAAAAGTCATTTCCCGCTTCTAGGTCGGCTGTTTTGGGTTCTGAAGCGTTGATTCCTAAATTATATTTAACTTAGCTCCTCTCCTAGGGGTAAAGGTTTTAATGGGAATTTAATTCTCCTATGTCGGCCTCCTTAGAAGATTGTGCCCTAATTCCATATAAAAGAGAGCCTTTCTCCCCTCATTTTTTGTAAGTCCTCTATTGAAGCCTAAACATCCTTGAGCAATTGAGAACCATCATCAAGTGAAGATTCAAGCAAGAAATCAAGAAAGATTTGAAGCAAGGATTCATCCACCATCAAGCCTTCAAGCATTCAAAGAGATCCATGGGAGGCCATTGAAGGATTCAAGCTACATAGTGCCCTTTTGGTGATTTCTCTATCCATCTTCTTCCAAGCCTCTTCATAATCAAGAACCCATTCAAAACTTGGTGTTGGAGATCTACAAGCAAGAGATTGAAGACATTTTACATTATACATTCCACATTCTAGATCCATTGGCACATACATACTTGTGGATTGAAGGATTCGAATCTTCCACAAGGACTTTTACAAGCAAGGTGAATTTATGCATTTGCTTTGTTCATTTCTGCAATTTCAATTACATATATTTGAGGTTAATTCCAAAGCTGGGGTTTGACCAATGAAAACCCCTCCCCCCTAACAAACAAACCTCTTTTTATTGCAGGTACAGGTTCATGACTGCATATTTGGACTCAGATCTAGATACCCTTTTTGGCTTTCTGTCGGGCTTTGCAAACATATTCTCTGCCGGACCTGTGCAGGTCAGGGTCGACATTATTGGGTCAGGGTTGACATTTATGGGTCAAGATCGACCTTTTTCATAAGATAGTGTTGGATCAAAAAAAGATTTCTGGGTTTTGTTCGTCTCTGCATTCTAGTTCTGGATCATACTTCAGTTTTTCTAGAAACAGAGTATAGACCTCAGAAAATAGCATTCTTTGATCTGCAATTATTTAAGGTTAGTACATTTATCCTATTTCTTTAATTATTTTCATATATCATATCTATATAATCAATTAACAGAATTTAAGATCTTCTCTTATCTCATTTCCAAATGATTGATTGATCAACTTGGATCCTTCATTTGTGCATTTGGGGGATAAAAGAGGAATATCTTATCTTCCTCATAATCATATTTCAATACAAACACAATTTAAATGTAAAGGTTAGGGAAATACAAAATCAAACGCTAATAAAAACTAAATAAAACAAAAGAAACATTTTTCTTCCTTTACATTTTGGTGAACCCGCGATAGACAACTCTTTGGTGTTAGATTTACATGTTTATGCTAGATCTTGCATGTTCTTTCAATTACATTCAAAATTAATAAATTAAAATCTTGTGTTAAGTTCATTTGCATTGTATTGGTGTATGAGCTTTACTACTTCTAGTCCTACTTATAGTATCCCAGTTAGAAGAAGCCATAGACTTATGGGTTCCTTTGATCTTGAGTCTTCCTCTCCTTTCCTTAGGATCCTGGATGATAATTTGATAACTCATGATTCTAATCCTTCTATGGAGCATAACTCTTCTCATTCATCTCATGATGAGGATGATGCTTTAAGAGTCCCTCCTGAACAAGTGCAACACCTTTCAGTCGAACTTGATAAAATGGGAAATTGGCTTATCCAAGAAAACCATAATCAAGATTCTATCCAAGCTATATAGGCTCTTAAGAAAGTCCTCCGTGATAATGTCCAAGGTGTTAATTTATTGCGTAGTATTACACATCTTGTGAATTTGAATGTTAAACCTTTAGATCAAGAAGCTCAAGAGTTAGGATTCACACCTATTGTCACTAGTATAGGACCTTCTTCTGTTCCTTTACCTAGTATTCCTGCTTATACTCCTCCTTTGATGACAACATATCTACCAACTACATCTATTCCTGTGAGTGCTCCACCAGTATCTTTACCTACCTCACAACCTTCATATCATAGTGTGCCTTTTACTTATACTAATCCTCTTCCAATTGTGGTTCCTAATGTTCCACCGGTTGTGTCTTCTATTCCTACTGCTTCTTACACTTTTCCTAGTGTTCCTAATATTGTTATGCCACCTGTTTCCTCTAATGATTACACAGTTATTAGCTTGGCTCAGACTGTGTCATCTTTACAACAATAGCTTGCATCTTTAACTCAATCCAAATTTAGCATTTCTACATGTGACATGGGTAGTCCTTTATCCTTAGACATCATTCGTGCTATTGTCCCTTAGCAAACTGATATGCCCCGTCTTGAGAATTAAAATGGTAAAGGTGATCCTGTTACTCGTGTTAAAACATTTCAAATCCTTTGTAGTGATTATGCTCATGACCATAGGATTTTAGCTAAATTATTTGCTAGAACATTTCGAGATAAGGATTTACAATGTTATTGTTCCTTACCTCCTTATTCCATTGATTCTTTTTCTAAACTTGCTAATTCCTTCATTCAACAATTTCAAAATAACATTGGTCCACAAGTGTCCTTATCTGATTTAATGCATTGTAAACAAAACGTTAAGGAAAAATTAACTAATTTTATTGGTAGATTTAAGCATTTGCATGCTCAGATTTCTTATTTTGTTCCTGATATTGATATTCAACATATGTTTATTTCAAATTTATAAAAGGATATTAGAGATAAGATCCTGCTTACTGAATTTACCTCCTTTCAACAATTGTGTGCAACACTTCACCATTATCAATTACAAGTGAGTCAGTTTGAGAGAAACACTCCAATGGCTCATGTTCCAGTTGATAAGAGTGACAATGCTCCTAATCCTAATAAGTTTTAGAAACCTAACAACTATGTCGAGATTAATAAACAGATGAATGCGGTTGCTGATCAAGTTGTGGTTACATCCAATAATGCTACCTCTACATCCACTACTTTCCATATGAATCATACATTTACTCCTCTCTCTGAAACTTTGCATTCTATAATGAGTAGGTTGTTAAGTGCTAATATGATTACCTTGCCTCCTATTCGACCTCTTCTTCCCACCACGATCACTTCAAAATCCTTTGATTCTAAAGCTTTTTTCCAGTACCATTGTCAGAATAGCCATGATACTGAAAAAGGTTATTCTCTAAAGCATAAGATTCAAGACTTAATTGATTCTAAAGCTTTAACTGTTGATAATTTTGATGGTAATGGGAATAAATCTGTTTCTCCTCCTAATCAAAACCTTCAAATCTATACCAATCCTTTATCTACACATGATACGAATACTATAGCTCAACCATCTTCTATGGATATCGTTTACAATTCAAAGATGGATGATCTTCATTATATTGTTAATCATGTGGAGAGTGTTGTGCCATCTCAACTTACTGTTCAAGATCCTTCACCTCTACTTCAACTTCCAATTCCACGTAAACATAAAAAACAAACTAAGGATAAGCGACCTAGGGAAATTTTAATTACCTTTGATGATTCTGAAATAATGAAAGCTCCTGATGGTCCCCTTTATATCTATGCTAGGATTGCTAAGATACCTACTCGTGGTTGTCTAGTTGATCCCACATCTTTCATAAATGTCATTACTGGGGAAAATCTTTTTATGAAAGGCCTACAATGTGATTATTATGATCCATCTTATGCACGGATCCAAACTTGTAATGGATTTCTTTATCCCACTTGGTTCTATCAATTTACCTATTGAACTTTGTGGTAAAGTTGTAGATACTACCTTCATCATTATTCCTACTTCTGATCAATTTCAAATCAAATTTGGTTTACCTTGGATAACTACTATGCATGCTATTGCTTCTCCTGTTCATAAATGTCTTAAGTTCATTCATAATGGAGAAGTAAAAATGATTAATCATAGTTTGTATGCACCTTCCAGGCCTAGAGATTGCGCCACTCTCGATTTATTTTGGCCTTCACTGCCTAACTCATGTCCTCCTTGCCCTGATCATCTCTTTCGCTCATATCAAGCTTATAAACATCGCAAAATTTCTGAGTTAAGTATGCCTCAGATAGATCCTAATCGTGGTCTTTTGCTTACACCCTCCATACCTCCTTTATCAATTACTTCTAATTCTACTACTCAAACTTCTACTATTTCATTGCAACCTATTGAGAATCCTCCCATAGAACCTGTGAAGGAAACTGTGGTCATTCCTCTTAGTTCTCAACATGTGGTAAGCAAAGCTAAACGTAACAAATCTGCTAATGAACATCGTAAGAAGTGTAGATCTAATGCTAGAGACCGTGCTTCTATTATTTGAAATTCCTTACATTCTTTTGATCAACCTAGGCCTGATGTATCGAAAGAATTCAATATGCATAATGATGTTAAGAAGAATGAGTATGATGATCCTATTCGCATCTTAGAACCCATTTCAATCAACCTTGATGAGGAGGACACTCTCGATGATCTTATTGATCTTAGTGATGAATATGAGACCATTGATCTTGATAATGATTTACCTCATATGCTTTCACCTCAATTAACAATTACACCTAGTATCAAGCATTGCGATTCTCAAGAGGATCCTTGTGTTTGGAACTGGCTATCATTCCTACTGGGTCGGAAATGTGCTTGATTGGCTTATCTTTTATGGTAGCCCTTTTTGTGTTTGCATGTTGTAATGTGCTTCTCCCGTAATGTATTTGCTAAATATTTGTTAGACTCTTTTATAGGACCCTTGTTACTTTGTTGGTGCAAGGTGATAAAGAACTCAAATCTATTGTACAATTCCTCTATATGTATCTATATTCTTCTACATGTTGCTTTATGTTATGTGGTACTTGTGCTATTGTTTATAACTATTTTCTTTGTATAGTCTGCTTGGATCTGCGACATGGTAGCACTAATTTTTTTTGGTCTCCATGTTGTGGTCCGAAAAGATTCTTCTTCGTAACTCTTAAGTTTTCTTTCCTCCTTTGTGATTGTAGTTCTACTTTATTTGGGGAATGATGTCAATTCATTTGCAACAATATCATATTTCTATATGCATGTTATCTTATGATCATACTAACCCCACATTAGGTAGATCCCTCTTGTGTTTTTATGTATGTTTATGTTTTTATTTCCCTTGATTTGTCTTCCTTTGGGGGCATCTCGTAGTGGAAACATAATTCGTAGAGTTATTTATGTTTCTGTTAAAACCATTGCTCCTGTTAAAGTGTTAGCAATGAATTTAATGAGGGGGCATACAATCTACTCACTTTTTGCATACACACATGTTCAAAATAGTTTTCAAGACTTAAAAATTTTCCCTTTATGGATTAAAAACTAATCCTTAAAGCACAGACATTTTTACCTTTTTTTTAGGATCTCTTAATCACTCCAGTTTAAATTTACACAGATCTCTCAATCTCGCCAGTTTTTAATTTATAATGTTTTTGATCCGTTTAAGAATGGATCTCCCTGATGGGCTGACTAGTGAGTAGCCACATTCACTAGGCGGTTAAGCTCCATCTTTCCAGTTACACTTTTTGTGTGGTTCACAATGGGACATAAGTTCTCATTGGGCAAGATAATCACACCCTTTTCTCTCTCTTCTTAACTAAGTGATGTCTCTCTTATCATGATCATACGGTTGATGAAGACTTAAGTCTCTTGGGGGCTTGAGGATTTCTTTGTCCCTTTTGATTCCAATAAGATTGTCCGTTCTGTATGTTCTCCTTTACCAAGAGTTTGTGTTGAGCTCATACTCTTTCTAAAGTGGGGGCTAAATGTAAAGTCAGAAAATGGAAGCACTTCCATTATAGAATTGTTTAGCCTTCTGAGTAAGTGGTTTGGGGTCATATCAAGCACCTTGAATGGGTTCTTGATTTAGACCTGGCTTTCCTCCCTATTTTGCCCCTTTCCACTTCTTTCCAGCCTGATTTCTGCATCTTGGACTACAGACCTGAGAACTTGGAACTCAAGGTCAGGGTCAACCTTTTTGGTCTATGTCGACCTCAAACTTGACCTAGGTCAAGGTCAACCTTGACCTTGACCCAGGTTTCAGATCCCGGGGTCCCACAGTTTCTGGATGTCGGTCTTTGCAAAAGTCATTTCCCACTTCCAGGTCAGCTGTTTCGGGTTCTGAAGTGTTGATTCCTAAATTATATTTAACTTAGGTCCTCTCCTAGGGGTAAAGGCTTTAATGGGAATTTAATTCTCCTATGTTGGCCTCCTTACAAGATTGTGCCCTAATTCCATATAAAAGAGAGCCTTTCTCCCCTCATTTTTTGTAATTCCTCTATTGAAGCCTAAGCATCCTTCAGCAATTGAGAACCATCATCAAGTGAAGATTCAAGAAAGAAATCAAGAAAGATTTGAAGCAAGGATTCATCCACCTTCAAGCCTTCAAGAATTTAAAGAGATCCATGGGAGGCCATTGAAGGATTCAAGCTACATAGTGCCGTTTTGGTGATTTCTCTATCCATCTTCTTCCAAGCCTCTTCATAATCAAGAACCCATTCAAGACTTGGTGTTGGAGATCTACAAGAAAGAGATTGAAGACATTCTACATTATACATTCCACATTATAGATCCATTGGTACATACATACTTGTGGATTGAAGGATTCAAATCCTCCACAAGGACTTTTACAAGCAAGGTGAATTTATGCATTTACTTTGTTCATTTCTGTAATTTCAATTACATATATTTGATGTTAATTCCAAAACCGGGGTTTGACCAAGGCAAACCCCTCCCCCCCAACTAACAAACCTCTTTTTCTTGTAGGTACAGGTTCAGGACTATGGATTTGGACTCTGATCTGGATACCCTTTTCGGCTTTCTGTCGGGCTCTACAAACAGATTCTTTGTCAGACCTGTGCACATCAGGGTCGACATTATTGGGTCAGGGTTGACATTTGTGGGTCAAGGTCAACCTTTTTCATAATACGGTGTCAGATCGGAAAAATATTTCTGGGTTTTGTTCGTCTCTGCATTCCAGTTCTGGATCATACTTCAGTGTTTCCAGAAACAGAGTACATACCTTAGAAAATAACATTCTTTGATCTGCAATTATTTAAGGTTAGTACATTTCTCCTATTTCTTTAATTACTGTCATATATCATATCTATATAATCAATTAACAAAATTTAAGATCTTCTTCTCTTATCTCATTTCCAAATGATTGATTCATTTGTGCATTAATCCTTCTCTTGGATTGATCAACTTGGATCCTTCATTTGTGCATTTGGGGGATAAAAGAGGAATATCTTATCTTCCTCATAATCATATTTCAATACAAACACAATTTAAATGTAAAGGTTAGAGAAATACATAATCAAACCCTAATAAAACTAAATAAAACAAAAGAAACATTTTTCTACCTTTATAGTATGTACACGTAACATAGAACATATATGTGAATGCGCATACCCTGATTCGATCGCTCGCACGTGTGCTAGTGTGCTAATCACTGCATAACTCTGTCTGCCCTATTTTCTATACTTAGTCATTTTTTTCTTCCAAGTTTACTTGACAAAAAATTTATATGACTTTGTTGCCATAATGACAACACAAAATAAGTCATGTATTCTCTGGGAGTCAACTTGCCAACATATCAATGATGAAATTTTTTAAATCAAAATCCAGTGGCTAAGTCCTAGGTTGCATTCATGTTAGTTCTTGCATTACAGTTTGATATCATGAAAATATTGCAACAATTCTCTCTTCAGTAAATGGTAAGGTCTGATTTCAAAATGATCATCATCTTCTCTCTCGTCAAGTGGTCAACTGCATGTCGTTAGAGACATGATTGAGTACCTATGTATTGACAAAACAATTTCCTACAGGAGATGTTAGAAACATTGGATATACATTGCACATCATATAGAAACATTGCATATCCATTTCATAATCAAGTTGCATCCATATATATGCATCAAAAAATAAATAAAAAACATCACAAATGCACTGCATCATCATAAGCAACATCATATTCATCCATTTGCAAAATCAAATACACATTGCATTTACATATGCATCTACATAGTCATCTATGAGCATGATAAGGAATACAAGATCATAAAAGAAAATACATCCATATAGAAAATCAGAAGGAAATAAAACATCTCATAACATCTATGAACAAAAGTATGATGAGATGAAATCATATCTCTTTGTATATATATAATCAACTTAGGGGGTACATCAAAATCTCATGATATACAATTGTCATCGGAGCAAGTCATCATATACAAGGCCAAAAATGGGTACAAAATCTATAAATATACAAAAATGTTATCCGGGCAAGTAAACCAAAATGGGGATGCCAAAATGAGGAATCAATATATAATCCTAGCTCTTTGCAACAACCTCCTCATTGTTGGGAACATGTGGTGGTGGTGGTGGAGGAGGAGGAGGAGGGGCCATATCCTCTAGTCTCGGAGCTTGCGTACCCTTAGATCTCACTGTAAACTTTGTATACGATGGAACCTGCTGATCCAAAGGCACTACAACAAAATATGCAACATAATAATAGGATACCCAACTGCTCTAATATTTCATTGCTTGCTGGTACCCATCAAGCTCCTGAGTCAAGGTCTATGATCGGTGCTCCAACCTTGTAATCTGAGCCTGTGCAGTTTTCAACTGCGCATGTGAAGACCTCAACCCGTCTCTCAAAGCTTGGATAACATCATGGGGTGTCCTCTCTCGAGGTCCCTCACCCTCTCCTCTTGCTTCCTGCCAAGCCTACTCCTCTCACCATTGTCGCACCTGTCGTGCAACCTCATAAAAAATAATACATCCTATCCACCAACAACTGCATCAACCCCCACAGAACCTAGAGCACCACCTTCACCTCTCCTTCTATGTCCAGTAACTCACACTACTCTGCTCAAACTCACACCAGAGTCTCCTCCTAGATGAATAGGTATTTCCATCAGAATGTCATCTCAGGTAGGCTCCACCTCATCAATCTTAGGGGCAGGGGAAACTGGATATGTAAAACGTGGAAAAGGGTGGCGAGTAATATAATCCCTATACTCAAGTGTCATCCTAGCATCTACCACATCCTTGAGGTAATCCCATGAGGATCGATGTAAACCATGCAAATCCTACACAGGTGTAACATATACCAATCGAGGGTCCCATCCTAAATGAACCTCATTGGATAATCATGCATATGCAATATACTGAGATGCTACTGCCTATGGCCTGCCATACTGTCTGTATATCCACGATACCACAAGTCTCTCCACTATGGCCGAGGTGCGACCAATCAAGGGGCAGGTGATAAATATGTCTCAATTATATGATCGCCAATCCCCCATGCCTCTATACCCCTATATGGGCTCCAAGTGAAAATTATGAGGTCATCTAGCTGTCTCCTCTAGTACCCTGTCTTCCCCAAGTGGGGCTGTGTAATGTATCCTGCATATTTGTATATATATGGATGCCCATCCTGTCATACATCATCAAACACATGCCTATAGATGAGAAGATGCTCCCATGCCCAGATATGAAGAATCAATACTCTTGCTACGAGGTTCTTGGCCTCATGATAGACGATCTCATGTAGCTCATGGTAAATATGAGCTAGTAAGCATGATACCCATCCTATCTTTGTTGTTCTATCCAACAAATCCTCCAGGATCCTACCCCATTCACATTGGAAACCTTTCTATTCCTTGTCTAGCATGATAAAACAACCTATAAACCCAACCATGACGCAATAAAGAGGGAACTGACCTGCATATCGGCTCATCATGGTGTCCCATGAAACCCATCGCTATGTCCTCATCTAGAAAGATCTGCCACACAACTAGCATGCCAGGGCACTATGCAGTCCCATACTGAAACAAAGGACCACCAGAAGAAATATGAAGGATACAATAGACATCCTCAAGTGTCATTGTCATCTCACCAGTGGGAAAAAAACAAGGTATTATGCTCATTGTGAAATTGATCTACAAGTGTTGTCAATAACCCGTGATTCACATGAATCTCTGGGATGGACAAGAGCTAGCCAAACCCACCCTCTACAATAGTGGCTCTCTCAACATCAGTCAGTCGCTGCACTAATCTCATAGTGGGAAGATATGTGATCTGGAACTGTATATATGGAAATCTCTCATGTGGAAATGAATAAAAGAGCATCTGTACACTGATCAAAATGACTAAATGCGACATACAAATTCTAGAAAACATGCTAATGATGTAGAATCCACAGTGAAAAACCAAATTTGGATATTCTAGCCTTCAAATTTGACTATTGTTTTCCATACGAGTAATTGCACTGGTGTATAGGCTCGTACGAGTATTCCTACAGGTCGGTACGAGTAAAGGAGCTGATATGAGAATCTAATGCAAATGACACGAAGAAAGGGGCCGATATGAAGGTGCTTTTACAACTAAAGGGTAGACCTAGTACGAGAATACTAATGGGTTTATATGACTAAAGTGATCTGATTTATGAATTAGATTACAGTACCTGGTGTGATACCTGTGGTATTATCAAGTTCAATATAAAAACCAGGAGTCGAACAACAGAATTACAAGCCAAAAAGTAATCCATTCTATTCGAAATTGGAGTTTATAGAAATATGATGGATCCCAAGGGTCACTAGAATACCTTGGAAACAAAATGAAGAGTCATCATGATGTTTATTACAAATAAACTTGTTAAAACTACCAAAATTTTCAAAAAAATATATAAAAATTTAGGCCTACTTAGAGAAGGCATAACTTTCTAGTCCTAGGTCCGATTTGTGAACCGTTTACTTTATTGGAAAGATAATAAAAAATTGTAGACCTGAAATTGGGAAGTGAAACGAAGCAAGGTTGCACTTCCCTGGAGGAGACAGGCCCAGAAATGCCACTAAGACCTTCAAAAATGCATTTTTACTGAGACATAGAAAATACTTAAAGATTAGATTTTAGTATTTCCCAATTCCATCCTGATCATAAAGAGTTGGAGACAATTTCTTGTACAAGCTGTAACTGTAAATTGTACAAAAAACCGTGAAAGACTACTCAAAACATTGAAAAACATAAAAAAATTCAACTAAAATGCATCAAAATGAATTAAAAAGGTGGATTTTTATCACTTATTGCTGCTCCGTAGTTTCTTGTCTGGTTGTACACTTGTTGGCACTCGAATCAATGATCTTGGATGGGGACAACCATTTTGACTCTCGAATGCTTTTTAACTTTCTTGAATTGGATGGGTGAAAATGAAACGAATGACCCTTTTGGCCCTTATATAGGTTTTTGACCTAATTTTGAACTTTCTCTGATTGACGTGAAAATGAAACACTTGGCTAATTTGACCACCCTGATTCCATTTTCAGGATCGAAATAAAAATCTGAGATTATTTTATTTTTTATAATCGTAATTTAACTTTTTAGTCAAATACAGTTGACCGCTTGCGCAATCAATCTTTTGAACTTCAAACAAATGTGAATTTCTCCTCAAAACAATCAATGTGCCAAAAATTGGTCAAAATTGGTTAAACCTTGCCAAAAATTTGGTCAAACTTGGTCAACAGGACCTAAAACAAGTGAAGAATGGGTCCTAACCTCTTGCAACCTCGTCCAAATTAGATTGATCTCTTCCTGCATCATTTTATCAATCGAATTACTTCCGATCACTAGGGAACCTAGCCATATTTCAATTTTGCTCCTGAGGGGTCATGATTGTGACATCGACAATTCAGTGATTGTATCATCAAACATCGAGAAATATATGAATGTTTAATCAATCAATCAAACTATCAAATCAAATAAGACCTCATTGTAAGGGCCATCTCATCTTCATCACATCACATCACATCAAGTTGAGATTATCTTTAATCAAGGGTAACTCAATCAATTGTCTTATACAATGATGGATACACTCGAAACCAGACAGATCGGTCTTATACGAGTCATTCATTCCTGAAACTAGACACATTGATCAAATTGGCTTCATCGCTTCAAATCAAGTCAATTTCACTAATCGATCTCTTAACGGTAATCTGTTTCTTCACTTCACATCAAACTGTTTATTTGTTCAAACCAATCTAAAGGTTTAAGAGTTTCTGACAGATGTTCAGTTTCATCGCTTCAAATCAAATTGATCATTCTTTTCTATCTTCATCGGTTCTTGTTCAATCATGTTTAGAATCGATGAGTTTGAATCAATCAACTTGAGAGTAGTTTTGTCACTTTACATAAAACTATTCTCGATCTCAAAGCTAATTGTTCTTTGAATTAATGTGTTGATCACACATCAATTCAGAGAGGGGCAAATGTATCACCTAAAAATGGTCTACAAAATCCTAAGCCCCTAATCTATATTGTTCATTAGGACAATCCTAATCTTGATCACTTAAGTCATAATTGATTTGATTTGACCTAAACCTTAGGTCCCTTTCAACCATCATCACACTTCATTCTATATAATTAATTAATTCCTAAATCCTAATGTTGTTGACAATTAAATCAACCTTATACTATTTATTTAATTAATGTCTTAGGACGTTGATTAAATAAATAAGAATTGTCAATTAATCACAAAAAATGAAATTAATATCTTAGGATGTTGATTAAATAAATAAGAATTGTCAATAAATCACAAAAAAAGAATTAAAATTAATTATGTCATCATAATTGAAGAATTGAGATAAATGCATTAAACCTTTCAAAAATTTATTTATTGTGTCATTAGTCAGTTAACTGAATATGATTTTGGAAACAAAAACCTTTAGTTCAATTAACTAGGTCTCATCTCTTTCTCATTTTGGAAACAAATCTGTTAACTAAAAAGTCAGTTTAGTGAACTCATATTTTGATTTGGAAGTTTCCCAAACGACTGATCAATCAGTTCAGTTAACTGATTCTCTTGACCAATCAAATCAGTTGCACATGGATTATGCTAGTTTAGAATGAATCTCAACTGCTTTTCATCGATCGATCTTGTCCGTTCATTTTTGAGAGGATTTCTATATAATCAGGCCTCCATTATTCTGATAGAAAGGATTGTGAATTATAGCAATGTTGTCAAATTGTCAATTATTATTTGGTTATTGCTCATCATAGATCATTTTAGCTTATTTTACATTGCATAATCAAATCTTAAGAAATTTAATTTCATTTGGTTAAAATGGATTAATCTTAGCTTGATATTGGATAAACTCGCATTGCATATTAGTTTAAATCCTTCATTTAGATAGAGTCTAAAGTCATTGGAATTGCAATGATCTAAGAGCAATTTTATACTCCTATTTGCTAGAACACAATGAGTCGCCTTGGTTGGTTTTTGTTTCAATAGATTACTTTGTTTTGATCAATCACATAATGACTCATTGAAGTGTTTGTGTAGCTATCTTAGACCACATTTCACACACACACAACCATTGGTTTTGTTATTATTGGGTATTCTCCTCCTTAAATAAATTGTCTTGCATAACCCCATGTTCCCATGTCGCTGCTTAACTCCATTTTATGCTTAAATTTAAGCACTTAGAGTGTTCCCATGGAGAATTGAAATTGTGGAAAAAGGATAATATAAAATCTTTTCCTATTTTAATGGAGCGACTATTACTTAGGGAATGAAAATAAGCTATGAAGGAAAAGAGGGGGCTTAAAATAAGCAGTGGCTTCTTATTGAAAAAACTCCACGTGTCTTCATAAATTTATTTCCCTCCCTTATTTGTTTCTAAATTTCCTATTTTTTTATCACCAAATTTTCTCTCCAATTTTTATATAAAAATTAATATTTAAAAACTAGCAACAATATTAGCAATTGCATGGGGCCATCACCTCCACAAAATAATCCTAAAAAAACTTAGTAGTGGCTGCTAGCCAAAATAAGCCTAGCAACTCCATAGGACCTTTCCCTAACTATTGGAAAAAAGAGAATGGAAGAATTAATACGACCAAGCTTAGGAAGGAGATCACAACAATAATAGGGGCCATTATTAGAAATGAAAGAAACAAGATTTTTATCTTCATGTACAATCCAAGGCCCTTTGTTGAGCCCAACCTTGTCACAAAACTACCTTCTTCCCATTCCTATTTATTTTAGGCCCTATTTGGTTATTAGAATTGAGGCAGCATTGAGTGTCGAACTTCCACTTTTTTCCAAATCTTCGGTTTGGTTCGCTAAAATGCAATTCTGATTTTGGACATCAAAATCCAATTTTGACACCAAAATGAGTGGTACAATCTTCCCACCCAATAGGTAGAATATGAAATCATATTATGGTTTTGGGCGAAGAGTAAGCGAATGAAACCTTTTCCATTGGCGTCAAAATATTTTCCATCGCCTTCCCACTCTTGATCACGCTGCACAACCTCCACGTCAAATAACGTATCAGGGCTATGCGATAATGAAATGACCAGAAGATCATGAGACGCCGCATAATCGAGACTCATTGCGAGCCACGACTCCAACTCCATTCTACACTTAGGCGAAGCATCCACTGTAATGGCCGTCTTGAGAAAACCACACAAAAAACTAGTGGGCGTCGCATTTTTACCAAGTGGAAGAAGGGACACAAGTCCTTCCGCCATAGATCGTTTCTCGCACTACTTTTTGCTCAGACCATCCAACAAATTATGAGCATAATTCATGAGAGCCCCTCTTATGATTTTGTGCTTCACTCCTCGGGATTTCATGGCACTCACTATTCTCTTGAAGAATTCAATGTGTAGTTCTATGAGTTTCTGTACCCACGATTCTTTGAAGCCTTTCTGGTCCTCTGAATCCCATCCATTGATGAGCTCGTTGCACGCCACTAACACGATCTTGTCAGTGCATCTGTAATAAAGAACAGATGGTAGGGGAATAAAACTTATTACCTGAAGGAAGTAGAGGTTGTTAAAATATAGAGCTCTGAGATCAAATTGAAAATTCAAATATTATATTAAAAACATCACATGTCATGGTCCATCAGTTATCACACTAGATCACATGTCATGCTCCGTCAGTTATCACACTAGATTGTAGTAGCTGAAATTTGTTTGAAAAAAAATCAAACAATACTTACCTCAACCATACTGTTTGGCATGGCACTGAAGTAACTGCTATGAATTCACTCTTCCAATTTTAATTTCTAAACTGGTAACCAAACGCAGAATATGAATTGTCTCAGTTATCTTTTGGGTCAACCAAACGATCCAAACTATCTTTCGACTACACAAAATCAGAATTTCAAAACCTTATTTTGAGATAATCAAGTTTTGAGTCAAATTATAATTCCTCAACCAAAAGGGGCCTTAAGGAGATCCAACAAAGACGCACATAAATAAACAACCAAAATTTGAGCTTCTATAACCACCAAAAGAAAATTATGAAGATGACATGCAAGATGCAGTTCACTGTAGTTTCGACATAAGAAAAATGACCCTTTCCTAATCCTTCTAGATGTAGTCAAAATAGAGAGATTTAAGCATGTTCTAATTCATTTGGCATGAGGATTGCAAGTTTTATATGCATAAAGAAACATAGTGGGTTCTTGTCAAATCTTTTATATGAAGAAACAAAGCAGACCACTATGGTTTAAGATAATTTGCGAAGCACAACATTAATGGCGACCGCCAAATGCTCTGCCTTCATCTCAAAAAGCCTTCTCTTTGTTTGTTTTCCTTCACACACCACAATGAATGCCTTTCTTAGTCTTTTTATGCATGTAAAAACTATAAAACAGAGAATCAATACTAA
Organism: Thuja plicata; assembly: GCA_018584345.1. Lineage (NCBI taxonomy): Eukaryota > Viridiplantae > Streptophyta > Pinopsida > Cupressales > Cupressaceae > Thuja > Thuja plicata. The sequence continues at coordinate 399,347 of MU223509.1, forward strand.
TCTTCTATTTTTTCACACTTTATCAATATATATAATAATATACACGTAGAGAGAAAAAATGTAGAGAATGAGGATAAGGATGTTACCTTTTGGGTTTTGCTTGCATTAGTTTTATTTGGGTAAAAGCAGGAGAGGTAGGGCGACCCATGATTGCAGATGAATTGGCGAACTAATGGCTCCAATCTAATCTTGAGTCAGTTATGGACCGTGGATAGAGAGAATTTGTGAGCTTTGTATATACCTTTTTGATCTAAGCGATTTTAATTCTCTAGTTGAGCGTAGAGAGATGGAGGCCAAACCAGTTGTCCATATACAAAATTTGATGATGGTAGTTATAGAGGCTCCTTTTGTCACATACCAGGAGCCATAAAGGTCTAACATAAAATACATTGACCATATTCCAGCCCAACTAAAACTCATATACCCAGCCAGATCTTATTTGATTCAAAATCATATTTGATTTTATGCAATGACTATCTGGTAACGTAAAAAATTAAGTGTATGAAAACCAACAAACAAATTCCTAAATGGATTATGGCAAATTTATAGGTAGATTAGGGTGTGAGACAGGTTTCAATGAAAACCCCATGTTATATAACCTATCGGCTAATTAGTGACATGTTTAAATTTACAATAGTTAATTTTATAATTTATTTTATAGGTTTATGATAATAGGTTTATAATTCCCGTTTAAAAAGACAAGAATAATTACTTACTTATATGACAAGACTATCCACATCACTTGCACCTCCCAACACAAGAATGAACTTTCTAGGACTATAATTATAACCCCTATTATAACTTTATCTCCAATTGTAACATTTACACTAATATTAAACCTAAACAAGTAACCCCAACTACAATGTTAAGTCTAATCATATAACTAATTTCAACACATACCCATTACCATAACACTTCCCTATGCCCAATGCAACCCTAACCCTGATCCTAACTCATACACTTACAATAAAACAACTCTATTTGTAATCCTAACTTTAAACCTAATTCTATTAAATCATCATAACCATAATTGTAATCTGGGTGGTCCCACAATATTGTGTCCCACTTTTTGGCCAATTTTGACACTAAGATCAACATTGTGAAAAAAAACTTCACTTTCGAATGCCTATTGCCGCAAAGCTATTAGGAATTGGAAGATGATGTAAACTAGAGTCTTTTAGCATTTACTTTCTAGCTTCAATATATATATATATATATATATATATATATATATATTGATTTCAATCCATTTTTCCTTCTCCTTTAAAAAGTGGTTTGTGTAAAAACTCAGTGTTTTTAAGGAGCGAATGTCACTTGGATCAGCATAAATTTCTTTTTCAAAAATGATAACGATGTTATTTTTTTGAGGTTATATTTATAACTTCAATATCTAATGGATGCAATTGGTTTCATTCATTTTGGTTCAATATTTAATAGTTTATTAAGTTCTAAAGTGACAGTAACTTTAATTTAGACATAGGTTCTTTTGGATCACTCTAACTTGATTTGTATATATCAAAATTTATTTTTTTCATTTTTTGATAGAAAGGTAACGCAAATACTCTTTTCCTAAATATTTTTCATAATTTTTTTTGTAAGTTACTATTTTCCCCAAGCCTTGAAGAGACAAGTTGCTGAATGACCAAACAACCTATGTTTAATTAAAGCACAATTTGAAAGTGACAATGAACTCAATATGTATTAAAATTATAGTCATTAGAAAGCTTTCTCCGAGTAGCATCATTTGACATTTTTTTGTTTCAAAAAATCATCTTGTTTGGTCATTGTTTCAGGCCTTGAAAGACCATTTTTTGTAGTTTTTTTTTCTCCTGGGGAAAACTTCAAATTTGGGGTCTTCGAACGAAGACCGCCTTCGCATGAAAGTTTCTCAAGGCTTCATGCAAAGACCCCCTGGGAAAATTCCGACATGAAAAAGCCCCGCCGGACTTTTACCCGACCTAGTTCGCTTGAACTAGGTCGGCTAGTTATGATTTTTTATTTTTGTATGGTATAAAAGTAAATGTTTTTTAATTTATTTTTCATACAATTGCAATCAAGTTAATTCACATTTTTTACTATTGATCTAATTTTTTCAAAGGTGTGATGGATTCTTGGAAGTCCCTAGTTTCTAGTAACATTGACCTTTTCTCTTGTGCTAAGGCATTTTTTATTGCTTCTTTTGTTTCCTCTAAAGACTGTGATCTAGTGTTGATAAAGTTGTGGGCTTGGGGGGTTCACTCTTTTTTTCAACTCCTTCAATCCTCTTACTGAATCAGTCAATGCACATCCAACGTGGATTCATCTTCCCAATCTTCCCCTTCATTTTTGGGAGAATACTTTTTTTGAGGCCATTGACATCTCTATGAGTCACTTCTTGAAGGTGGATGATACCATTACCTCCTTGGGTCTTTCTAATTTTCTATGTATTTTGAACGATATTGACATCTCCATACCTCTTCTTGGGGATGTGATCCTTATGGTTGGGGTAAGCCATGGATTATGAGGGTCTTCCCTTCCGATGTCATTGGTGCTTCTCTTAGTCATTTGGCCACAAATTTTTCTCTCATTTCATAAAGGTGTTGCCACTTGGTGGAAGGATGCTAATGGTGATCACCTAACAATCCTAGATTCCAATTGTTTCTCTGATGAATCTTCACATGCTGATGATGATTCCTCCCAAGATGATGTCTAGCCTCTTTTTGCTAGTATGGCCTCCTTAGGCCGTATGGATCCAACTCCATCTCTTGCTATTTGTGTGGCCCCCTTTTTTCCACGTGGATCATTCTTTGCCTATTTCTCATGTTCTGCTCCAACCTTTGGTAGATGACACATTGCCTTGTCAACACTCTACTTGTTTCACTGAAAGTCTCACTAAGAGGAGTTACCAATTTCTCCTCCTAGTTATGATATTCCTCATGATAGTATTATGTATACTATTGCTTGTTGAAGGAGGAAATATTGTTCTTCATCAGTTTACCAAACACTTCCTAGAGTTGTGGTTGTTTTTTCAACCCACTCTTGATGTGGGTTACTAGATATTCTGCTAGTGTGTCGTAAGTAGTCCGGTTTAGCCTTTGTTGTATGTGGCCTATTCTTGACCACTTGTATGTGGATTTTTTTTGTCTTGTCTTTGTAAGGGTCAACACCCTTTTTTTGTTTCTTTTATTATCAAAAACATTTGAGTGGTGGGTCTTCTCATAATAACCTTTAAAAAATCTATTGAACATTCATTGACAAATTAAAAGTTTTAAGGTGGTGTATGCAATTATCTACCAAGGGGAGAAGATGATTTTGAAAAATTGCAAAAAAATGTTAAGGTTATGTTGGAGAAATGATATTTTGTAGTGTGACATAAATCAAGACTAATATTAGAAGTGTCATCAATTCTATCGCTTAATGGTAGGTTATTTTTTTTTGTCCATAATAAGAATTCAAATATATTCTTTAAGATGATTTTATTCATAGGTTGAATATAATCATCTTAGCCCCATCACTTAATGACATGCTTTATTTTTAGTTCCAAATAAGAATTCAAATAAATTCTTCAATTGATATTTTTGTTATGCTTCTTTAATTCCTAATAGTAATTCAAAATATTCTTGAATTGATAATTTTGTTCAAAGGTGTTTATTTTGTTTTAAACACACACACCCCATTGCAAATGGGCACCCCTATTTTTTGGCTTTCTAGCTTAGGTTGTTGTATGTGTTTGTTATTTTTGCTCTAGCTTGGAAATAGTTTGAGTCTCTTGGTCTCTTAAGCAGTTGGAAAGTCTTGTCAAGTCCAAGTGGAATTGAAATGTTGGGAGGTTGAAATTGAGGGAGAAGTTGTGAAATTTCTCTAATTATGAAAGTTATCAAGATCGAGTCATGGAAATGATGAAGTAGTGAACCAAGTCAAGTTTAAAGTGATGAACTATAACTGATTGAATGATTGAAGATAATAAGTTGATGATCACCGAGCTGCAAAAGTGAATGCAAGAAATTAAATTAGTTAATGTATTGTATTGTCATTGATGTCAACTTGATATGGCTTGATTGCTCATAAAAATATTGTCATAACCTTGAAGATCTGAAGACACAAAGTTTATGTGGTCAGTAAAACATAAAAAGTCTGTATACATCGAGTGATAGTGAACACCGAGCAGTTCACATTGTATACCGAGCAAAGTGATGACCAAACATAACTGAAATTAATGACCGAGCATAACTGAAGTTAATGACCAAACATAACTGAAGTTGATGACCGAACATAACTGGAGTTAAAGAAAGACAAAATTGCTTTGCTAGCAGAGCTACAATTTAGGGATTCACTGATTGATTATTTTATTATCAACGAACAATTAAACTAAAGCAAGGAAGGAGATTAAAAGCACATTTTATTCACAGTTATCAAGGAGATATTTGCAGAATAAAACTAAAGGAGAGCTTTACGAGATAAAGAAAATCATGGCGAGTTTTATGGATCAAGGAGAGATCTACGACAAAAACAAGGAGATTGAGCGGCTAATCATGTCTATATAAAGAGACAAGGAATTCATTATCAAAGAGAGGAATGCTAAGTATATTTTGTGTGAAGATAGAACTCTTCATGCATATTTGATCATACAGGTTGAACAACAGAGCTAAGGAATTCTATAGACACCAAACAATAGAGGATAGAGCATTCACCGAGAAGAATAAAGAAAGAAAGCAAAGAAACTGAAGTATATATTGATCAGAGAGGTATTATTATACTAAAAATAGATCTGAATATTTGCAAATCAAAGTTATATTTTGAACATATCATTTACTGTATCAGTTTAACTATTGATTCATAAAATCTCTTAACCGAGTGGGATTTAACAATTCTTATTGTATTGAGATACTCAAGAGTATCAAAAGGTTTTCTTGTTGATAGCATAGTGAGTGATAGGTCAAAAGATAAATTATTGGTTTTAAATCCTCTAACAAGGTCACACTTAACAGTGTGTATTGTAACCTTTAACAGGGTTGGCTCTTCACCGAGCTCACTTCAGAAGAGTGAAAATATTTTGGGTTACCAGTCCTAGGTGGTTTTTTCCATATTGGGTTTCCACATTAAAATCTATGTGTCAAATGTGTATATGATTCATTGCATTGATATTTTGTTTTGCACATTATTAAAATTGGATTGGTCGGTTAACACTAAGTTTATTTTCTGCTACTCGGTAAAGTCTAGAAAAGATAAACAGTATATCTCACCGAGCAATTTATATTTGTTAAGATTATTTATAGCATACATCTTGATGAAATTGGGACTGTAAGATAACTGAAGGTATTATATTTGAGAGATAATTTTTTGGTTGAATATTTTGGAATTATTGTTAAGGCTAGTGATTCATCGCCCTCTTCTCAGTTATTCCAACAATTGGTATCAGAGCTTTGGTTCTTGGAAGAAAAGTTTAAAGGGACTTAAGCTAAAGATCACAAGATGAGTAAAAGGGATGTGCCTAAGTTGAACAAGGACAACTTTGCATCATGGAAAAGTAGGATAAGACTTCATCTATCTGGTATTGGAAATGATGTAACACAACACTTGGATACTAAATATGTTGCACCTACTGGACCTCTGACTGTTGATCAATTGAGAGAGAAACATGAACAAAATTATGATGATAGAAATTTCTTCTTCACTAACCGATGCTGAATTTGAAGATGTGAAATCATGCACCTCTGGAAAGAAAATGTGGGACAAACTCAAGCTAGTACATGGAGGAGATGCTAATGTGCTGAGAGCTAAAGCTGAAAGCCTAAGAGGAAAGTTTGATGACCTAAGAATGAAATAAGGAGAGAACATCACTCAATACAGTGATAGAATCAAAGAAGTTGTTAATGCTATTCGTGGAGTAGGAGGAGTACTTGATGAAGAAACAATTGTAAGCAAAATTCTAAGAACCTTACTGTCTGTTTATGCTATTAGAGTATCTGCAATTCAAGAAATGAGAGCAGTAGCTAGTAACAATGTTACTCTTGATAGTTTGATTGGTAGACTTATTTCATTTGAGATGAACAACTATGACAACAATGTCTTACCTACTATTGAGTCTGCTTCTATGAAAATAAGTAAATCTAGTAACAAACACACTATGAGAAATGATAGTGACAGTGATAGTGAGGAATAAGAACTTGATGAACTTGAAGTACTTGAAGTACTAATGGCTAGGAGACTACATAGAGGTAAAGATATATATAGAGGTAAAGAAATATATAAAGGTAAATTACCATTGGTTTGTTTTAATTGCAAAGAAATTGGACATTTTGCTGCTAGATGCCCTAACAAGAGAAAGGATGAAAGAGACAATGACAGATCTTATGAAAAGCAGTATGACAGAAGTGATGATCGAGACTACAGAAGCAACCGACACTCTGACATAAGAGATAATTGAGATTACAAGGACAAAGGAAAGAAGGCTTGTTACATGGTTGAGAACAAAGATGAAAATTCTGATACTGATTCTGATAAAGATATTGAGGTAGTATTTGTTGCTATGAAGGATGATTCAGACAAAGAAGAAAGGTATGTTAAAAGAACACTCATATCTAAAGTTAGAAAAAATGATATCTAGATTATTGATAGTGGCTGTACTCATCACATGACTGGAGATAAAGAAAAGTTTAAAACTTTTGAATATTATAATGGTGGATTGGTTAGGATGGGTAATGACTCACCTTGCCCAGTTGAAGGAAAAGGTACCGTCATGTTCAATAATATGATCACATGTGAAAATGTATATTGGGTGAAAGGACTTAACTATAATCTATTGAGTGTTTCACAGCTAAACAACATAGGACACCAAGGTACATTTGAGAAGAAAAAGGCAATGATATATAATGGAACAAGAAAGTTGATTGGTACTGGTGAACAAACAAAAGGTAATCTATTCTATCTTGATAATATTGAGACCACTTGTTTATTGGCTAGAAATGAAGACCTTTGGTTGTGGCATAAAAGGTTATGTCAAGTGAATTTTGACAACGTGTTTAAGATAAGTAAGAAAAGAAAAGTGAGAGGCTTACTGAGTATTTCAAAGCCCGACCATGTTATGTGCAAGAATTATCAAATGGGAAAAATGACAAAGTCTAGTTTCAAGAGAAAAAGCTACGCATGTAATGCTATTCTAGAGTTAGCCCATACTAAATTATATGGACCAATGAGAACAAAGAGCTATTATGGTGATATAAACTTTATTCTATTTGTTGATGACTATTCTAGGATGACGAATGCCATGTTCTTAAAAGAGAAATCTGAAGAATTTAAGATGTTCAAATGGTATAAAGCTAAATTTGAAAAACAAAGAGGTAAAGAACTGAAATGTTTAAGATCAGATAGAGGAGGAGAATTTATTTTTGATGAACTCACTAACTTTTGTAATGAGAATTGGAATACAATACAAGTTTCTACACCAAGAACACCACAGAAAAATGGGATTTCTGAAAGGAGGAATAGATCAATTGTTGATTGTGCCAGAACACTGATGATTGAAAAATGCATCACATAAACATTCTGGAGAGAAGCTGTAAGTACTTCTTTCTATACATTGAACCGAGTTCAATTAAAGAAAGACACAAATAAGACACCTTATGAGCTATGGTATGGATACACACCAAATGTGAGTTACTTTAGAATTTTTGGAAGTCAATGTTATATACTGAAAGATGATAGAAATGGGAAACTTGAATATAAAAGTGATGAAGGAATATTTCTAGGATATTCTACTAAAAACAAAGCTTATAAATGTATGAACAAATCTTCTAACAAAATCATTGAGAGTGCAAATGTTGTGGATGAATTTGCTAAGAAAAATGATGAGGAAAGTAGAAAGGAACCTGAAGATTACAATAGACTTGTCTACATTGAAGAACCTGACACCTTTCCCGAGCAACAAACTAGAGCTACCAAGAAAAAGTGTAACACTACCGAGCGACAAAAAAATACAGCTGAGCAACAGGCTACACACACTGAGAATAAGGAAAATGCTCACAATGCTAAATCAAGTGATGAAGATCAAAATGAAGAACATAGATCTGAACCTATACTTGCTAAATATGTCAAAAGACACCAGCCACAGGACCAGATCATTGGGGAAAAAAGAGCAGGAATGAGAATAAGAAGTAAGTCACTTAACAATAGATGTTTAATTTGTGATTTTGATCCTAAATCTGTTAATGTTGCACTTGAGAATCAAGAATGGGTTAGTGCAATGAATGAAGAGATTGAACAGATTGAAAAGAACAAAACCTTGACATTAGTACCTAGACTGAGTGACAAAAATGTCATTGGCACCAAATGGATTTACAGAAATAAACTGAATGAGAATGGATAAGTCACAAGGAACAAAGCAAGACTGGTATGCAAAGGGTATGTGCAAGAAGAAGCTATTTACTATGGCGAAACCTTTGCACCTGTTGCTAGACTAGAAGGAGTAAGAATTATACTTTCTTATGCTTCCTTTAAAGGATTCAAAACATACCAAATGGATGGTAAATCTGTATTTCTGAATGGAATACTAGAGGAGGAAGTATACATTGAACAACCTGAAGGGTTTGTTGATCCTAACAAGAGGAACATGGTTTATAAACTACACCAAGCCTTGTATGGATTGAAACAAGCACTGAGAAAATGGTATGCAATAATTCACTCTTATCTCATTAGTATTGGAATTTTTTAGAACAAGTGACAACAATAATCTATATTTGAAAGGAGATACTCATGATAAGATTTTGATTGGTGAGATATTATTTGATGATATCATATTTGGAGGTAATAATATGCTATGCAAGTCATTTGCTGACGAAATGAGAAAAGAATTTGAAATCTCAATGTTTGGAGAGATCAAATTTTTTCTTGGTCTACAGATTCTACAACAGGCTGAAGGCATCTACATCACACAATCAAAGTACATCAAAGAAGTTCTGAAGATATTCAAGATGGAGGACTCCAAACCAATTGGAACACCTATGTCTACTGGATGCAAATTGACAAAGGAAGACAAGACAATTGAGGTAAATCAGACCTTATACAGATCTATAATTGGTAAAATAATGTATGTTGTACACACTAGACCTGATATAGCTCATGTAGTTGGTATAGTTGCAACATTCTTTGCGAACCCTAAGGAATCACACATGACTGTTGTTAAAAGAATTTTGAGATATCTGAATAATACTTAAGACTATGGTTTATGGTACAATAAAAAAGGAAAATTTGAGCTACAAGTTTATACTGATGCTGATTGGGATGGAAACATAAATGATAGAAAGAGCACTACATGTGGAGCATTCTTTATGGGTGACCGACTTGTCACATGGATAAGTAAAAAGAAAGGATGCATATCTCAATCAACTGCATAAGCAGAATATGTAGTTGATGCTGCAAATTGCTCTAACATTGCATGGATCAAGCAATTGCTGAAAGGTATGAATGAGAAAATTCTTGACCCAATAATTATCTATTATGATAATACAAGTGATATAAATATTTCAAAGAACCGTGTGATGCATGCTAAGACAAAACATATATCTATTAAGTATCATTACTTGAGGGAACAAGTACAAGAGAAAAAGGTACTACTGGAATATGTACAATACAAAGAACAACTAGCAAACATATTCACCAAACCATTGCCAAAAGATACATTTGAATACCTAAGGAATAGACTAGGGGTTCACCCCTTGTCTATTGGTCACTAAGATGACTAGGAGGTTGCATCAGCCTACACATTATCATAAGATTAATCATGTTGATGCAAGCTGAGGTAAGGAATGCAATGACATATTAGTACATTGAAGGTACTTATCTGAACCACACACCAGAGATATTGTTGGCTACTACAGAGCTGTATATATTTTTTGGCATTGATGTCAAAGGGAGAGAAAGGTTCAATGAAATATCCATCAGGGAGAAGAGATTCTACAACACAAAGGGAGAGAATATCTAAAGGTTACTGACAATGAAATAACCATCCATCAAAGGGAGAGAACTGGAGAGAGTTAACACTGCATATCTATCCAGAAAAGGGAGAAGAGATTCTACAAGAAAGGGAGAGACAGAGTCAAAAGATAGAATTGATACACCTATCCATTGAAAAGAATAAAGAAAGGGAGAACACAAGACATAATCAAATCTATAGGGAGAGCTATATGGTAAACATTTTTTTGTGATTAAACATATTAAATCTAAGCTAGAAGAGCTTACCGAGATTCAGATATTTGATTGGTTATAAGACAATAAGTTTGGTATGTTATGGCATGTTTGGTACTGCATATTTCATATTGTGTTTCCATCAATGCCAAAGGGAGAGATTGATGAACTATAATTGATTGAATGATTTAAGATGATAAGTTGATGATCATTAAGCTGCAAAAGTGAATGCAAGACATTAAATCAGTTAATGTATTGTATTTTCATTGATGTCAACTTGATATGGCTTGATTTCTCATACACATATTGTCATAACCTTGAAGATCTGAAGAGACAAATTTTATGTGGTCGGTACAACATAAAAAGTCTGTATACACCGAGTGACAGTGAACACTGAGCAGTTCATAGTGTATACTGAGAAAAGTGATGACCAAACATAAGTGAAGTCAATGACTGAGCATAACTGAAGTCAATGACCGATCATAACTGAAGTTAATGACCAAACATAAATGAAGTTGATGACCGAACATAACTAGAGTTAAAGAAAGACAAAATTGCTTTGCTGGCAGAGCTATAATTTAAGGATTGATTGATTGATAGTTTTAGTACCAAGGATTAGCTAAACTGAATCAAGGAAGGAGATTAAAATCATGTTTTATTCACACTTATCAAGGAGAGATTTACAGAATAAAACTAAAGGATATCTTTACGAGATAAAGAAAAACATGGCGAGTTTTACAGATCAAGGAGAGATCTATGCCAAAAACAAGGAGATTGAGAGGCTAATCATGTCTCTATAAAGAGACAAGGAATTAATTATCAAAGAGAGGAATGCTGAGTATATTTTGTGTGAAGATAGAACTCTTCATGCATATCTGACCATACAAGTTGAAGAATAGAGCCAAGGAATTCTGCAGACACCGAGCAACAGAGGACATAGCATTCACCGAGCAGAATAAAGAAAGAAAGCAAAGAAACTAAAGTATATATTGATCAGAGAGTATTATTGTACTAACAATAGATTTGAATATTTGCAAATCAAATTTGTATTTTGAACAGATCATTTACTATATCAATTTAACCATTGATTCATAAAATCTCTTAACCGAGTGGGATTTAATAGTCCTTATTGTATTGAGATACTCAAGAGTATCAAAAGGTTTTCTTGTTGACAACAACATAGTGAGTGTTAGGTCAAAAGATAAACTCCAGCTTTTAAATCCTCTAACAAAGTCACACTTAACAGTGTGTATTATAACCTTTAATAGGGCTGGCTCTTCAACAAGCTCACTTCAGAAGAGTGAAAATATTTTGGGTTACCGGTCCCAGGTGGTTTTTCCCATATTGGGTTTCCACGTTAAAATCTATGTGTCAAATGTGTATATGATTCATTGCATTGATATTTTGTTTTACACATTATTAAAACTGGATTGGTCGGTTAACACTAAGTTTATTTGATGTTACTCGGTAAAGTCTAGAAAATATAAACAGTATATCTCACCGAGAAGTTTATATTTGTTAAGATTATTTATGACATACATCTTGATGAAATTGGGAGTGTATGATAACTAAAGGTATTATATTTGAGAGATAAGTTTTTGGTTGGATATTTTGGAATTATTGTTAAGGCCACTGATTCATCCCCCCTTCTCAGTTATTCCAACATAAAGCATTTGTAATCTTAAGGTTGTAAGTCAAGTGGGTTAGGAATATGCAAATGGTAATGAATTTGAAAGACAAAGTGATTAAGAATATTATATAAAACAAGAAAATCCTTAACAATTATTGCACAATCAATTGAAAATCAATCCAAGTCCCTAACAAATGCATCTCTTAGGCCAAAACCTTATGCATTTACAACTCATTTACTAAAATTTGGTCAAGTTATGAAGCATTTCCAGCTCTCCTAATTTCTAACTACCCTCCCCCTTGCTCATTTCAAGATCCTTTCCTTAAACCAACCCAAGGATTGTGAGCCAATTTTAAGTTTATTTGCAGAAAAAGGCTAAGTTAAGAAGCATTTCCATCTCCCCTTCTAATTTCTGACCTCCTTTTTCCAGTTCTTGTTTATATAAATTTGATCTCTTTGAGGAGAATTTATACCCCCCTCATGAAATTTCAACCATGAAAATGCATGAAATTTCGAGGTGAAAATTTTCCAATTCAAGTTGAAATTCAATTCAAGGTGAAAGAGGCAACAAAAATGATAGATTTTTTATCCAAAGTTGAAAATTTTTTGATGATCAAATTTTGAGAGATGAAAACAAGTTTGAGTTTTAACAAGTGATGATATTTCATTTTTCTCCTTTCTAGATCTAAGTTGGAAATCCAACCTATACCTTAACCATCTCTTGCTCCTCTTCTCAATCCTAACCTTCAAAGATAATAGTGTTTCAAAGATAAAATTGATCACAATTGAAGATAGGAAAGAAATTTGATTTTAACAAAGGGCATGGGATAAAATTTTAATGATAAACTTTTAGAAATTGTGCAATGATGAAGCAAGTTCATCCTTTAACAAAGAAAGACCAATTTTAATTTTCTCATTTCCATCTCTAAGCTAGAAATCTGACCCCTTTCACATTTATTTCTGACTTTTAATGGAAATCCAACCCCTTTAAGAAGTATTTTGAGCTTCCTCTAAATTTTGACCTAAGTAATTGGAGCGATTTGAAAATGATTTTGAGATCCTTGGTGTATTTTTGACCTAGCATCTTGGAATTCCTATTAGCATTTGTGCCAAAGTACTAAAGGTGTTTATTAAGTTCAAGATTTGTGAATTGCATTTCCAACTCGAGGAAGAAAATCTGCTCAACATTTCAAAGAGAATTTCCAACTTGCCATGAGAAATTTGCCTAAGAATTTTCAGATAACATTCCCACTAATTTCTCCCATTTTTCTTCCCACTAATTTCTCCTCCTCAAATCACTCTTCAATTTGTCATAAATTGACATTTTCCAAATGCAACTTCTTATTTCTCATTTGCCAAATTCATTCCTTATCTTGTCATAATTTGTCATAATATGTCAATTTCCAAAATCATTACTCAATTTGTCATAACTTATCATAAGTGTGTCATTTTCCAAATGCATAGTTCAATTTGTCATAAATAATATCATTTTCTAGTTTGGAGTCTTCAAAGGAAATCATGACCATTGATTGGATTTCAATCTTGTCTATTGATTTGATTTCTAAACATCTATAAATTGGACTCTCATTTCTCTTAAATCTAGAACCACCTTTTGCGAGTATTCTTGTTGTCATTTTCCTTTCATGAATAGGTGCATATTGTCACATGGGAGTAACATATCAAATTGAAAGAAGAAAGAAAAGCATTGGAGAATATTGAGGGAGTGTTTGTTTAAATATGTTTCAATATTTTATGCACTTTTCCTTCATAGCTTTAATGTTAGGATAGGATCTATTTTGTATGCATTTAGAGTTAGTGGTTCCTCTAGCATGCAATTATTTCTGATTTTCCTCATCCTATATTTGGTGAACCTGACGTGAATATGCTTATCTAACTTATTTTGGTGTTGTTGATATGTTTTTCATGTATAGGAACAATATCTATGCACTTGAGAGTCTAACTTGTGATATATGCAAGATTTCTTATTTTAGACATGTAAAAAATCACAATCTTTAATTGGTCTTTAAAATAAACAACAAATTGTACATAGCCTAATTAGGGGAATAAATGAACAACAAATTACACAGCCTAATTAGTGGGATAAATGAACTACAAATTGTACATAGTTTAATTAGGTGGATCAAAGAAACCTATAATTTTCAAATAATTTTAATTTGGAAGGAAAATAACCATAACTTGTGTTATTTTGATCACATTTCCTTTCTAATTGGTCAATGAACAATCTCTTTTTGGTATGCTTGGTGCATTAGGCACATGTTTTGTTAATCTCAAAAAGGTTGAATGTACATATCCTCTCCCCTCATCTTCGCGGATCTTGTGTGCAAGAGAAATCTATTCTATCTTTTATAGAGAGCCTGCCTCCCAAGAAGCCCAGAAGGTCAGGTGAGAGGGAATGACCCAAGTGATAACAGACTAAAGCCAAATCTCCATCCAAATCCTTATATAAATGTGTGATTGTGACCAAAAGTACAATCAATAGAGTGGATGCATGATAGCTCTCCTCTAGTACCCTTGAGGTGCGTGAAACCTTGGTTCTCAAGGTTGGGAGACATCCCATGGGAGTTTATCATAGCACCCTTTGAACTGAATGTCCTGAAATAGAAAACTTTTTTATAGTGGCCAAAATCCTTCTAATTTTTAGTGCGGAAGGACGAAGACCAACTAAGACGCTCCACACTCTTGTAATTCTTAGTAGAGATAGAAAACTCCTTGGAAGGTGATGACCCTCAAAATTCAAAGTTTGGTATGCCCCAAAAGTGAGTGTTGTGGAGGGGAGATAGTGCTACCAAACTTCTAGGCTATCCACTTTGAATAAGCATAGATGGATTTTATCCAAGTGGGGATTCAACAAGTAATGTTATTCAAGCCTAGGTTGTGGAGTGTTTGTGCATCAAAATCATCAATAAACATTTTTGCTTGATGTATTTTCTGTGAGTGTTATAAATAACTTTGCATAAACCTCACTAAAGCATTTCAAAACCTTTCAAAAGCACTTTAAATCACGTCAAATACATGTCAAACCTTGGCCAAGATATTTTGAAGAATTACAAAAACCTTGCCTTGTCATAGACCCGTTCAAAGACATGGATTTTCAAATATGCATTGAGATCTTGTTGCAATTTTAGGGTAGCACTTCCATGTTAAGGTTTACATTTAACCTTCATATCTAATCATTGCATTATCCCTTTTTATATTGTATAATATCTTTCCCTTGTCATTTGCATTTCATTCCAAAATCATTTTCAATCCCCTTATCGTATCAAGTCTGTATTATAGTTGCATTAAATTCTCTCATCTTTCATTTAGAACCTTTTAAAAACTTTGTAAAATCCCCAAAATTCACACCTTAGGGTAATACTTTGTGTTATTGGAAGAGTATCTTGAATTTGTTTCAACCTTGTCCCTTTGTCCTTTTATCATTAAGTCAATACCTAATCTTTGTCATGATAGGTTTGAACATGTCATTTATCCTTTAATTTTGTCATTTTGATCCTCAAAAGTCAAGGTCCTATTTCAGTTTCCTATGGTCATACTCTTAGGTTTGTATTTCTAAGATTTTTCCAAAGTCCAAAAATTCCAAAAAAATAGTTGCATTATCATCTCTAAGCTTGCATTTTTCCAAATTCCAAAAAATCCAAAAACAAAGTGCATTTTTCATATCCTAAGTTGCATAATTATTTCAAAGCCTTCAAAATCCAAAACCAAATTTTATATTGCATATCCTAAGTTGCGTAATCATTCCAAAACCTTTCAAAAATCCCAAAACAAGGTATATTTTTCATATATCCCTTATACCCTTAGTTGCATTTAGTCATCATGCCAATTTTAACAAGATCTTAAAGGCAAGGTTCAAATCAACCCATGTACATTTAAAGTGAAGTGACAAAAATACCCTTTGATCCAGGGTAAGGTATACCTCTGCAATCACAAGGTTTTGACCCAAACATGATGTAGCCTTCAAGTGTGGAGACTCAAACACTTTTTGACCCAAGACAAATGGTATTCTCACAATCCAATGATCAATCACACCAATCCCACTCACACTTGACACAAAATATGGAAGATAAATTGGCTACAAAAGTGGATATCTTAAAAGAAGAAGTGGAAAAAATTGAAAAGAGTAGAAAGCGGATGTCCAAAGTACTTCGATGTCCAAGAGAAAGATTTGGTGAAGTTGACATAGATTCTCTCATTTAAAATCCAGACATACCAAATCTTATTTCACAAATAAATGAGGAAAAAAAGAATATCAACCAAGTTCAATTCAATCATGTCCAAGAGAAAACTTTTTTTGATCAAGTTCCAAATCAATCTTCGTTCAACCAAATGTTATTCAATCAAGTTCCAAATCAAACCTTCAAACCAGAGCATGCCATAATTCAACTCGGGACACCACCAAATTAAAAACCAATATTTATTCCAATGCAATCAAGTGTCAATCAAGAAATCAAACAAACCCTTGTGCCAATCATGCAAACAAGTCAATCAATACTAAGGTCACAAACAACTTTTCCTCAAATTGCATAATATTCACCACGAAGGTTTTCTCAAAAAAATAGGAGTTCAAACATTTCATCCACTGAACATCAATCAAGTATAGTTAATGAACCACCTATTGTGCCACATGATCAATCAATAAATTCTTTCCAACAAGAAAACGTTGATGTAGTATCATCAACAGGACCACCCAAGCAGCGAAAATCCAAATCTAATGCTTTAAAGAGTTTGTTTCAAAAATTGAATCATGTGTATGAAGAACAAGAAAATAAAAATAATTTACCCATGAATAGAAATGACCCATTCCAAAACAATCACATGGATGACACCATTTGAAGATATTATTTTTGCCATTAGTATATGCAAAGGGAAAACAGTTTTGAACCATTGGTTACACTACACCAAAAGATAAGTTTCAGTTCAGACCGAAAGTGCTAAGTATAGAGAAACCTGACAGAGAAGGAACACCGACAGTGTAAACCGAAAGTGCAACCCAAATATTATGAAGAGGAACCTGACAAGAAGATTACAATATAAACCGACAGATCAAGGGAACCTGATAGACAGTTCACAGAAGGATCACCGAAAGAGTTTCAGAGAAACCCGAGCATCAGACACCAAAAGTCCATTTTATCTCGATAAATGTAGATCTGACTTCCACGTTAGATAAAACACTTATGTTTTATATTTAGAGTTTTGATTTTATTTAAAACCATTTCTTGAGGGACAAGAAAGATAATTGTAATTGTTTTAATCAGTCTAACTGATTAAAAACATGCAAACTATGAGATCAAGGTCAAGTTGTAAACCTTTGATCATAGAGTTATCTTTGTAATACATGAAACTAAATTAGGTCAATCTATTGTATAAAAAGATGTGTAATAATTGTTTTCAATATGGATGAGAGGATGAAAGTAGCTAAGGAGAACATCTATGGATCAGACTGAGAGTTTCAAGCAAGAACGTCAAAAGATGAATTAGGTTATCAAGAACCAGATTCAAGGCTACCGAGCAACAAAGGTATTAATCAATCACATTAGGTGATACATTGTACATGTAATCTTTAATGGATTTGTAATAAGAAATTAAAGATTGCATACACTTAGGTCAATGAGTATTTTTGTCTACATTCTAACAAGTGTAGCAAATAGAAGAAATACTTTCAAGAAAGGTGTATTTAACAATCCTTTGTAAATCTCTTAACAGAGTGCACACTAAACAAGTGTTTCTAAAGCTCTTAACAGAGTAGACCTTAACCAGTCTCCACATAATACTCCTAACAGGGTAGACCATCAGAAGTGATCAAATTATAAGCCTTAAGCGACGCCTTCCAATCTGCAGATAGTGAAGTTTTTGTGGGTGCCATCCCCACCACAGTTTTTACCTTCTAATAGGGGTTTTCTGTGTTACCATATCTTGTGTCATGTGTCTATACATTTAATGAATGCTTTTATAAATGTTTACGTGTTTATTAAGTTTATGAATTGATATAACTTACACAAAGATAAAATGGGACAGATGGTTGGTAATACAATGGATTAAGGTTAAAGAGATAAAAGTTTTATAGGTACTGATTCACCCCTCCCCTCTTAGTACATACTTCCCATTATTTCCAACAATTGGTATCAGAGCTAGATCTCTTAATTGGAAAAGTTTAAAAGACTTGAGAGAAAAGATCATACAATGGAGAAGTACAAGCTTGACAAGAGTATTGAGAATCAGAAGCTAGAGATATAGATCTTCTATGAACAATATAAAGAAGCTAGAATCAAGATGAGACAGTTTCTGGATGAAAGAAAGATTATGGCATCTCGTTGTAATGAAACAGACTATCATGAAGAGGAGATACCTGATCTATTTGAGTCTTCAGAATCTACAACTAGAAAAGCATCATACACATCTGAAGAAAGCATCACAAGTCTGAATGAAATCAATCAACATCTAGTTGAACAAGTGAAATCTCTGCAAATCGGTCAAGAGACACAGATGGTAAGAATGATTGATATCATGAACAATGCTAGACAAGATGAGCAAGAAAGAACACTAGCTATTGATGACATGAGGAAGATCACTGAAAAGCTACAAGAGAAAGAGTCAGAAATACAAATACGTACTGAACATCATCATGAGATCACAAATCAGATTATTCTTATGAGTCAAGAGGCAAACCAAATGAATACAGAACTCATTGAAAGAATAAAATCTATTGGTGAGCTAAGAGAAGAAAATGAAAAACTGAAGCATGAAGTAAGAATTCAGCAACAACACAATGACATGATCAAGACAGTTGAAGAAAGCACCAAAATGATGGATGATTTTCTAGATGGACAAAGAAGAGTCAACAACAATACTGGACTAGGGTATACCGAGAATGAAGAATCACCATACCAAGCTGATCCAAAGAATGTCTACACAAATCCAAGACCAAGAAAGTTGACATGCAATCACTGTGGAAGGCCTGGCCACACATCAAATGTATGCAGGAGAAAAATGAATGGTATTCCTAAATCCACATCTTCATTCATAGGAATTTGTTATAAATGTAACAAGAAATGACATAAATCTTATGAATGTAAATATGAGGTGAAACAACCAAAGAAGGAAACCTACATGGACAAATACTGTCCTGCTTGCAAAATGCATGGGCACACATCTCTTGAATACTGGAAGAAGAAAATAAAGCACGGAAGCCTAAAGATCAAGAAATTGCTTATCAACTAAAAAGAGTCGGTAACTCATATGTTTGGGATTACAACACATGGGAAAATTGCACAACATGTGGAAGGTTTGGACACATAGCTGCAAACTGCATGAGAAAATGGATGAGAAAGTCTAGGAGCTGAACTAACCTCAGAATGGTATGTCTACACTATCAAAAAGTTGGTCATCTAAGGAAGTACTACAGAGACCGAGTGACAGAGACAAGCACCTTTGCCAATGGAAACACCATTGAAGACATCGGGAATATGAGAAATAAAATGTGGAGGAAAGCTACAAAAATTGATGAAGCTGGACCAAGCAATGCAAATGGTGACACCTTATCTGGTGACATCACCACCCCCACCTAAGCAGAACAAGTATGGAACTGCATTATACCAAGTTATATTTTGCATCAGTTCCATTATACATTGATGAAATGCCAAACTAGCATGATTAAAGATGCACTATGGTATTACTTGTTATGATTCTGTGAAAACAATCCCGTCGGTCAATACATACCAAAATGCATTGGTGTACATACAGAGCTAAGTTGTCAATACTTACCGAGAATCGTTGGTTAACGTATAAAGCTAAGTTGCTAAGTACAAACCGAGATCCATCGGTAATCATGTAAGTTGACAAATGATGTCTTCGCCATACACCGAAATCCGTCAGTGAACGTAACAAGTTGACAGCTGCCCCGAAGAATCGCGTTCTCACCGAGAATGTTATTTGTGTATCACCTGACGACTTCACCTTCACACACCAAGAAGTGGTTGAGCATTTATGACATGACATAGGGAAAATTCTATAAATAGACGATGAAAGGATTTCATTGTTCACACAGAGGCTTGAGCGAAGAAGCAGAGCAAAACCAGAGCACGAAGTGACCAGACTGCAGAGCGACTCCAACCCTATTCACAACACTCAGAAATATTCCTAACAACAACTGAAGGTTGAAGTAAGTAACAACAATCACCGAGAACTCTATTTTCATTTACGGGAAAAAGCCCTAATTTCTGAAATGATGGCATCAACTTCAAGAACCTCCAAGATCAAGAATGCAAAGAATGCAAAGGTTAATCTAATCAAGAATACCACTTGTAAAGAACCTCATTACAAAATTTGTCTTGAGGTTGATTCACAACCCGACAACGCTAGTGCATTCTCCAGTATACCAGCTAGGGTTTTTCTCATTGAAGACGTCAGAGTGTATATTCACTACAAGATTGCAGAAATAGAAGACCTTGATGTTGAGAAAGCTTATAATAAGCTTTGCAATGATGATGGAACAATAAAAGAAGAACATAAGCACATTGAATTGAAAGGGCTCACACATGCCCTATAATTACCAAAGGAATTCATGACCGAATGGATTCAGTTAGTGCTAAGGCGACTGCATGACCAAAAGATATGGCTAGATGAGCCTAAACTAATAACCAGGGATGTTATACATGCTGTTACTGGTTATCCTATAACTGATAAGGTCAAGGCACTAAAGCACCCTTCTCGCCCTGACATTGAAAAGACCACTGGATCAAGATGGGATGGAAGAAGATTAAAGGTATCCACCATCAACGATAATGAATTGAATTTTGGAGCATGTGTCTTAGGATACAAATTATTTCAGGATAGCAGGATGAACAATATTGCATCCGATGCAATGGATACAACACACAAAATTGTCAAGAAGGGGCTGCTGTTAGATCTATCAAAACTTCTGCTAAGACAATTAGATGAGAACATGAGGACAATCAGGACTGCAAAGTCTAACTCATGTAAGTTTGGTTCATTCATTATGTGTATATTTTTCTATTTCCAAGAATCATTCCCATCTATCGGTAATGTCAAATGGGACACTACCCAACCAGTGACCACATAGATTAGTGAGTTCATCAAATCACTAGGAGAAAATTTTGAATTAGTCATGGATGAATACTTTGCTAGATTCAAAGAAAGAATGCAGAAAAGAATGAAGATTTCAGAACAATTAGTAAAAAAGTACAAGATTGACATTTGCTTTAAGGTGGACACTGATTATACCTATATCAAGCCAGCTATACCGAGGACATCATGACTGGCACCACTTGACTATGAGGTTAACATAGATCAACAAACCAATGCTATTGAAGCATTGATCAATGAACCATTGGAAAAATCAAAACCTAAGTTTGGAACTTATGAAGAAGCCAAAGAAAGGATCAAAAAGGGCTTAGTTGTGAAAAAGATTGATAGAAAGAAAGATAAAATGGTTAAGACTTTGAAGAAAAGTTTATCAATAAATGAAGAATAAATTGAGGATCAAACACCCGTCGGTGAAAAAGAATAGACAAAAGAAACTGAGGGTCAGTCACCTATCGGTAAAGCTGAGAAGGTGAGTGACTCAGAATCCATAGAGTTTGATACACCACCTCCACCACCAACAAAGAAACCAAGGACTACTGCTGCATCTAGGACCAGAAGTCAAACATCAAAGGATGCAAGTCCTTCACCGATCAATAAAGGTCAAGTAAGGACATATAAAAGAAAGCCTCCTACTGAGAAAAAAGGCACCAACAAAAAGAAGAAAGTTCCTCAGAACTAAGGAAGACATAGAGGACATAGAACATGATGACTCTGTACAAACTGTCAAAAACACACTTCCTTCTACAATTGATGAGGTATATGCTGGAATTATCAAATCAGGTACAACAAATGACACTAAAATTAAGAAATGACTAACATTGGATCCCGAGGATCAAAATAAAATAGAAGAGGCAATTATCACTATGATGAGCATATTCAAATATGTTCCAATATAACTTGCAGATAAGATGCCAAAAGAACTTATGAATAGATTGTCAGCAAGGTGCACATATGCACTCAAGGAAGATAAACAAATAAGGGAAAGAGCCCTAGTTTCAGTCATGCCACTTGAATCTAAGATGGAAGAGATTGAAGAAATGATGAAGAAACATTCCAAACGGTTCTCACCAAAGTTAAGAGCCTACGAAGTGCTTCAAGGACATCTAATTGAGCTAGATAGGAAGAGTGAGGATGAATGGAGAAAGATACTTGATATAGGTAAAAAGGATACAAGTCCCGAGCCTCAAATGGCTCTCATCAACAAGACACATAATAAAGATGATCAGGCTAAACAGAGCCCCGAACACATTCTTATAACTGATGAGGATGTTAATGAAGAAGCAGTAAATGCAAAAGACAACAAGGATATGGACATTGAAGATGAAACATGGCCCGATAATACAATCATTGATATTACCAGAGTAAATCCTGCAGATGAGATACAAAAAGATGAAGATGTCACTGTTACCCAAGACAAAACTGACGAACATGACATCACTACAAATACTGCTCAAGTAGACAAACCAGGACATATACCACTATTGATACAAGCTATCAATATTATCTCGGAGAAGGAGAAGTAAACTGACAAGGATGCAAGCATACCCAAGGATGCAGGGGAAGAAGAAAAGAAAGAGACAACCAATGAACAAACAATCATCAGTCAAGATCAAAATGTCACAAATGTAGATCACACCGAAAAATATATACAAATGAAAGATACAAATGAAGTGCAAAAAGAGAAAGGTGAATAAGATAAGACAGTTGATACCACTCCTAAGGACACTGAAGGAGATGTTGAAGATACACCAAAGGTTGATGAGGAGACATCCACACACAACCAAAAGGTAAACCCCGAGCATCAAGAAAAAGGTACAACACCACTGAAGCCTTCATCTAGCACATCATACCAAGCAGAAAAGATTGCTATGGTTTTGCATATAGGTGCATCACAAAAGAAGAAGAAGAAAACCAAGAAGAGTAAGTTGGAGGTCACACTTGATGAAATCATTTAAATACCGAAGTGTGATCCAACCACATTGGATTATGACTCTCTTATAGAATATGGAGAGATATGTCAAAGGAAAGCAATGCAGGAAAAGCTAAGAAAAGAACACAAAGATTCTCTAGTGCTGGAAACCACAAGAAACATCTTAAGCCAAATAGTTCCTAACATTGATGTTGATCACAATGCACCTATCCTAGATCAACTTTTTGTTCTCACCGAAGCAATCACAACTCAAAATGTGGATGCATAAAAGGCTATTGAAGAACGAGAAGAACAAAAGGTCCAATACAAATTGATAGAAAAGATCAACCAAGAAGTGGCATAAAATAAGGAAAAGCTTTCAGAACTTGAAAATGAATTAGATCCAATCATTACTGAAGCTATTTCCTTAATTCAAAAGCTATGCACTTTGGAGAAACTCACTAAGGATAATAGTGATACGATTGCAAAGATCAATTCCGATCTAAATGCAAGTGCTAAAGGTCTAACCACAGACGACAATGCAATCAAATTGCATTATGAGAAGATAATGGAAATCAAAAGGTTAAGACAAGAAATTTGGGAAGAAGAATCACATTTTAGAAAAGAGGTTACTGAGCTACAGGCTCAACTACTACCGAACCTCACACTTCTGCAACAACACATTACTTTGGCAAGAAAGTTAATTGCCACCCCTGAGATGTCTGTAACAGACAACATCTATGATATGCATGCCAGGATTACCCTAGAGCACATGGCTCTTGATCACCTAAAGGAGAAATGGGAAAAGATGGTGGAGGCTATGAAGAATTCTCATTCCCATATTTTTGATAAGTTGTAAGTATACACCTTTGCCCTTACTATAAAAAAAGGGGGAAAATGATATGTAAAGAGCATATAGTAAAAAGGGAAAATGATGTATAATACAAAAGGGAGAATGATATAAAGATAAGGTGAAAAGGGAATATAATATAAAGGCAAGTATACATGTATATACTTATACTATATCGACATATACACAGGGGGAGTCATAAATGAAAAGGTAAACACATGGTGTACATACTACACAGTTTAGTATTTTACACATATCAGTTTTTGATACTAATGTGAAAGGGGGAGATTGAAAACATTATTTTTTCCATTAGTATATGCAAAGGGAAAACATTTTTGAACCATTGGTTACACTACACCGAAAGATAGGTTTCAGTTCACACCGAAAGTGCCAAGTATAGAGAAACCCGACAGAGAAGCAACACCGACAGTGTAAACCGAAAGTGCAACACGAAAATGATGAAGAGGAATGTGAAGAGCATATTACAATATACACTGACAGAGCAAGGGAACCCAAAAGATAGTTCACAGAAGGAACACCGAAAGACTTTTAGAGCAACCCGAGCATCAGACAGCGAAAGTCAGTTATATCCCGAGAAATGTGGATCTGACTTCCATGTCAGATAAAATACTTATGTTTTATATTTAGAGTTTTGATTTGATTTAAAACCATTTCTCAAGGGACAAGAAAGATAATTGTAGTCATAGGAGATCAAGGTCAAGTTGTAAACCTTCAATCATAGAGTTATCTTTGTAATACGTGAAACTGAATTAGGTCAATATATTGTATAAATAGATGTGTAATAATTATTATCAAGAAGGATGAGAGGATGAAAGTAGTCAAGGAGCACATCTATGGATCAGACTGAGATTTTCAAGCAAGAACAACAAAAAATGAATTAGGTTATCAAGAACCATATTCAAGGCTACCGAGCAACATAGGTATTAATCAATCACATTAGGTGATACATTGTACATGTAATCTTTAATGGATTTGTAATTAGAAATTGTAGATTGCATACACTCAGGTCAATGATTATTTTTGTCTACATTCCAACAAGTGTAGCAAATAGAAGAAATCCTTTCAAGAAAGGTGGATTTAACAATCCTTTGTAAATGTCTTAACTGAGTGCACACTAAATAGTGTTGCTAAATCTCTTAACAGAGTAGACCTTAACCAGTATCCACATAATACTCCTAACAGGGTAGATCATCAAAAGTGATCAAATTGTAAGCCTTAACCGACCCCTTCCCATCTGCAGATAGTGAAGTTTTTGTGGGTGTCATCCCCACTGCAGTTTTTACCTTCTAACTGGGTTTTTTTGCTTTACCATATCTTGTGTTATGTGTCTATACATTTCATGAATGATTCTATGAATGTTTACATGTTTATTAAGTTTATGAATTGATATAACTTGCACAAAGATAGAATATGACAGATGGTTGGTAATACAATGGATTACTAAATGGATTAAGGTTAAAGAGATAAAAGTTTTAGAGGTACTAATCCACCCCTCCCCTCTCAGTACATACTTCTCATTATTTCCAACACCATTCCCTATCAAGAAATTGACCTTCAAAAAGCATCCATGTCTCCCTCCATTGCTTCATCCCCTCAAGCTTCACAAGAGTGATTTCCTCCATCTCCATCAAGTAAAAATTCCAATGATGAAACCTCTCAAGGGCTATCCAAAAAATAAATCCAAGATAGTCCTACTCATAACCCAAGTCCCTTTCATGTTGCATAAACCTTTGAGCCAATGCCACCATGTGTTCCATTTCCAAACAATCCTATTTCATAGAGCCCCATGCAAAGTCCATCTCCTTCATTCCAAAACAATGATACCTTTCCACAATCCCCCTTGCATATCCCAATTCATACCCCATGTCAAGAGGGTGATCCAAATAACAAAGAAGAAAGTCTTGAAACAAATCAAGAACAAGATCCCAACAATGACCAATCCCATCTAATTGTTGACCAACATCCCATTTTTATTGAACCACATGATCAAGCCATTATGCCTAACCCTCATATCCAATATGACCCCCTTCCATTGCATGAACCAAGTTTCCTCCCAAGTCTCATTGACCTTTCACTTCCTAAGAAAGATCATGACCTCCATTCCATTATTCCCAATGATTCCGTCCAAAATCAAGAGAAAAACACCTTTAAAATAGAGTCCCATGATCTCCTTTCAAGTCAAGATCAAAGTGTCCCTTCACCTTCATGTCTACCAAAATATCCCATCATCCCTTTAGATCCTCCTCAAGATATCTCCATCCCTTCATTTCCTTTTCCTGATCCTCTAGATACCCCACAAGATCTTATCCTACCCAATGATCCTGCCATTGCTTCTATTCCATCACAAGATCCCATTGTTCCTCATAGTCCCCCTCATGATTCGAGGACCTTTGTGCAAATTGTTCATGAACCCCATACATGTCAAACAAGTTCCTCCACTTCCATCCAGTTTGGTTCACTTTATAATTTTATTAGTCCTTCCATATCATATACACCTCAAAATAATGGACTCATGTCTTGTAGAAAGTGTCCCACTAGTGAAAGCAATAATTATCAAGTCAAAGGGTTAAACCACCATGAATAAGGTATATTAAAACCCTTCCATGTCAAAGAAAGGTCTAATGGTCATGGCCTCTATAAAAAATCCCAATCTCAAGATGTTGGTATCCCTTCCAAATCTAAATCCAAACGTATACCTCCCCCTTCATCCCTTCCATCCTTTTTAGGTCCATATACTCCTCCATCCATTACCTCACAATCCACTTACTCTTTGCCAAATGCAATTTAGAAAAGGAACACATATTTGAGAACCTTCCACCCATCCAAAATGCCTCCATATCATTCCTATCCATCCATAAATCACATTCCTCTTCCAAGCAATTTGGATGCCAAGCATAAATTTCATAAGTCAAGCAATCCACGTGTTGTCAAGGATCAACATGTCCAGTTTAATTGACAAGTAAAACCAAAGAAAAATATGATTCAAAGAGAAAAAGAAATATCTAAAAGGAAACAAAGGCCCATTGAGAAAAAAGAAAAGTCAAAAGCCATATGGGTTCCCAAATCCCTTGTGCAAACAATGCATTCCAAGGACCCACAAAAAATTGAAAAATGAAAATGCATGTGGATTCCTAAGAAGCTTCTTGAAGCATAGAGTCCTAAAGAAAAATCAAATTCAATATCCAAAATTTTTATCCCTCCATCTAAATGCCTTCCACCTTCCAAATCCATTTTGGGTCCTTATGTCCCAAAATTCATATGCATTCCTCCATCAAATCCAAAATCTTCTTCTCCTCAATCACTCCATCAACCCTCAAGGTGTGTGTCAATGTTGTTCTTGCCTACATTTCCATTTACTCCAAAGAAATACTTACTACATTCCCTCCATTATCCAACACCTATTTTCCAACCTTTCATACAACCTATCCAATCCTTTTCCTAAACCCTTATCCCACTTCACCCAATCATCCATTTCATCCCTTTGTCATTATCCTACCAACATCTTTGAGCATACTATCAAAGTCTTGGTCTATTAATACATGTCCTTCAAGAGAATTATCCAAAGAGTACGACACTTGAGTCCTCCATCCATGTCATATCATGTGTCCATTATGTCCAAAAAGTCAAAAAAATGAAAAAAATGAAAAAAAGAAAGAAAACTTTTTGTCTTGATGAAAACTTGGAAAACATGCATCTTGGTAACACTAAAAAATAAAAAATAAAGAGAAATAATTTCATCCAATAGTAAAAACCTGACAAACAAGCGCTTTGGGCAAGTACCATAATGAAAACCTGGGAAACAAGTGTCATGTGTAATTTATGAACTTCTTGCATTCGATGCTCGAGGGCATGTTTTATCCATATTTTCCTATCATATCATAATCCTGTCATTATCCTTTGTTATCCTTGTCATTTCCTCCATTATTCCTATGTCCCTCATATCCTTTATCCTATCAACATCCATACCTCCTTTTTCCCAACTTTGATCTTGACAAGGCTAGGGATCTACCTTAAAGCATCACATGTCATATCTACTTTACATTATTCATATCCCCTTCGTCCATATCCTTTACCCCTTGTCCATTAGTGATCTTGCTTATCCTATCCATGTCCTATTAATTATCCTATCCAAATCCCTATCTTGGTCTTGATGTAAAATAAGGATTAAAATCAAAACATATTTTCCAAGAAACCTCTTGAAATGTCCATTCCTATGCATTGCATGCCACCATCTTATCCTATCATGTTCAATCCCTCAGCTTGGCAAATACACATTATCCCATTTCTTGGATAGTCCCAGACAACCTAAACAGATCCAATGCAAGTGACCCTTGGCCTTCATCCATCTACTAGTCCACTTGCCCTTCCATAATGTCTTTGCCTTGCTAGACAATGGGGGCAATTCAACACATCTTGCTCATGTAAATAGTAATGTCCTGAAAAACTTCAAAAATATCATAAAAAGTCTTAAAAATTCCTAAAATCAAATATGATCTTAAAAAAAGACAATAAAAATTATCTGTGATGCTGAAAAAATTCATAAAAGCATAAAAAGTCCAAAAAAATCCATAAAAATCATAAAATGTCCTGAAAAATCCTAAAAATCAAATAAAGTCTTGAAAAAAAACCCTAAAAAGAGCATAAAGTGTCTTGAGAAAAGAACAAAAAAAATGAATATTTTAAAAATCCTAAAAGTAGAAAACATCCAAAATCCATAGCAATGAATGTCATTTTATGACACTCATTTGATTTCCTTACCATGTACATAATCACTTGTTGTTTTCAATAAATGGTCCCTTGCGACAGACAAACATTTGAGCAAACGTAATCTGAAGACTTATAAAACATTATGCTCAACAAAATCATGCATTAACAGATGAACTATCCAATCCATTCAACAATCAATCGGATCAAACTTGTCATACCATTCAATCAATCAACATCAATTAGTCCTTTTTCAAACTTGTCATTTTGTCTTATACAAGGTGTGGTATACTCGAAACTTGATAATATTTGTCTTAGACGAGGTACTCCATTCCTGAAACTTATTATCAATCAAACAAACTATCAAATTTGACAACACGATCAAAATGGTTGTTGACTTGCTTGGTTCAATGAGTCTTATCTTTTATTGATTTATCTTTGGTCATGTTCCTATGCTACTCAAGGATATCATTGAGTGATGAGAGTGGTCAGGATGGTTCATGGTCCTTTATTTTATTTTTTGCTTTTGTTGGCAGGATATTTTTCGTAAAGTTTTGGGGCATGGCTTCACGATGGATAGAAATATTTCCTTTTCTGCAATGTGTTTGTTGTTACGCAAAGGGATCACATTATCGCTATGATTTTTTGTGTCATGTTGCAATACATCTATTTGCCATATTAAATAAAGCTCTCTAGACAAAAGTGCACTTATGAAAAAAAAAGTTTCATCATTACTAACTCTTCTCCGTCTAATTTCTTCTTTCTACTAACATTTTTTAGTGTCTGCATTTTGCCCCTCTTTGAGACAAAATATAAAATTATGACGCCTTTGGCCCCCCCTTTTTAACATGTCTTCTATATTGTGTCATTCCTCATTAATTAAACATTGAAATTTATTTAATTAATTACTAATATTCGTCCCTAATTTGCATCATATTCTAATCAAAATTTCCTTCGTCACTTGCCCAATTAAATGATTATATTAGTCAATTAATCCTTATGGGTGAATAACCATAAATTCAGCCCCTTATCCTAAGGTCTCATGTCTTCCATCCTTTTCCCCTTCTCCTACAATTAATTAAATTTCTTTAATTAATTGACTAATTTCCTAAAATGTGAGAGAATTAAAAAATTTTAATTATTAATTTTCCTCTCATTTCTAACTCATGTCATAGTCTCTAAATTATCTCTCAATCCCACTTTTCTCTCATATGACATTTCCCTTAATTTTTTCACATGACATTCCCACTAAATTCTTCCATTTTTCCTCCCACTAATTTTTCCTCTCCAAATCACTCTTCAATTTGTCATAAATTGTCATTTTCCAAATGCAACTCATTATTTGTCATTTTCCAAATGCAACTCATTATTTGTCATTTACCAAATTCATTGCTTATCCTGTCATAATTTGTCATAATATCCCATTTTCCAAAATCATGAATCAATTTGTCATAAATTGTCATAATTGTGTCATTTTCCAAATGCACATTTCAATTTGTCTTAAATCATGTCATTTTATAATTTGGATTCTTCAAAGGCAATCTCGACCATCAATTGGATTTCAATCTTGTCCGTCGATTTGAGTTCCAAAAATCTATAAATTGGACTCCCATTTGTCTCAAATTTGGAACCATCTTTTTTAAATATTCTTGTTGTCATTTTGCTTTCAGGAATAGGTGCATATTGTCACATGGGAGCAACACATCAAATTGAAAGAACAAAGAAAAGCATTGGAACATCTTGAGGGAGTGTTTGTTTGAATTTGTTTCAATAGTTTATGCACTTTTCCTTCATAGCTTTAATGTCGTGATAGGGTTTATTTCATATGCATTTAGAGTTAGCAGTTCCTCTAGCATGCAATTATTTATGATTTTCCTCTCCTACACAATGTAATCATCTCATTGGACAATATTTAATATTGTAAGTAGTGGTTATAACCAACCCTAATTATGGTTTGCTTTGAATTGTCTAGGGTGTTAATTTCAAATCGATATGGGTCCTTCATTGTATTTGAGAGGTCTATAAAAGGATTGGCCTTCTCATTTGTAAAGGGGTTAGTCAGTTAGTCATTAGCAGTAGTAGTAGGAGAAGATCAAAAATTGTTGCCAAGATTATGTTTAAGTTAGTATAAATTTTTCAATGACAATATGGTGGATCTGTATACGAGTTTCTACATTTTGTATGGTTTCTACTTCTCAAAATTTAGTTGAAGTTTTGATTTTAATGGAAAAATGTGAAGATGTTTGATGAATTCATTGGTTCATAGCATTTATTGTTTGTTGATTGCAAACTACAGTGCATGGTTAGTATGAACTCAATTTAAGCATTAAATTCGATTATGGATGTTCAATTTGGATTGCCCCAGTATTGGGTATTTGAATGAATGATTACAATCTGAAAATCTTTCATTGCCTTTGGAGATTGCATCATCCTTGTGTAGTTGTTTCATTTCGTGAAGCAAAACTTGGTTAATGAATTTACTCATCTAAGCATCATTTATTGATAGCATTGTCCTTAGCAATAACTTAGATTTCTCTAAACCTTTTATCCCTTTTGTCATTTATTTGAAGTCACGCTAGTGTTCCAAGTTCTAGCCTTTGAGGGAAAAGAATTGATGAAGTCCAGGAACATTTGTGTAAGTCCCTTCGCGATCACTAACATATCACATTATATACACTGAATTATATCCAATACAAAGTTGCTAGTTCGCATTGTATACCTTGGGGTTGTCTTAGTCAATCGAACGTTGCCAAATTGTTTAGCATCTAAGATTTTATTGTTCAAAAGAGAAGAATATTTGGTATTTTATTTTACACATTAGAACGATTGCAAAACTCACATCAACAATTTTAATGAGAGAATCTTGACCCTTTGCTTATATGAGGACTTCTAGGATCTTGAGTATAATACAAACTTAATTATAGTATAATGAGTAATAATTTAACAAATAAGAATATGAATAAAATTTCTACTACCCCATGCGATGTTTTTATTTTTCCTAATAACTTACAACATTTTTATTAAGCTGACTTCATTTTATAAACTCACTCGATTAAGAGTAAAATATTAGATTAGAACCACTGATTAGGTTTTTTAAATTTTAAGATGGAATAAGATTGATTTGATCATTCTAACGCAAAGCTGGTCAAAGTTTGAACATATAATTTGATCTGCACATGCCTTTAATCTAAGTTTACTATAAGATCCAATCTGTTTCATACGATCATGAGAACCATGAAAATTGTTGGTTGGGGGAATTGTGGAAGCAGTGATTATATCTTGTTTAGTAGGGTTCGCAAGATGATCACGGAACTAGATTTATTAAGCTACGTTCTTCTTTTTTTCTTCTCAACGACAATCACTTTTTTATCCTCTTTCAAAATAAGCAACAAAGCAAAGAAAGAGGAGCCATAAGTCCTAAGTTGAACCTAACAGCTTAGATTTAAATAAAACTACACAAAAAACAGGAACCTTCTAAACAAATTCACAAGGTTGGATGTTCGATGCTGCCATGGGTCTATCCATACAGTAAACCTGAAGTTGCTCGTGCCAGAACAGGTGCCTAACAAAGACACTTTTGTATGGGGGAAGAACTTAGATGAGTACATCAACGAAGAAGATGACTGGAGTGTTTAACAAGGATTGTGACTACTATAAGGGATTAGTAACTACTCAGGATGAGGCCCACTAACACCACTAATTCCATGTCACCGAGGATCGGTGACCATAGTAAATGAAGCTTTTTAATTACTTAGGTGCAGAATCAATTACTTTAGTCCACAGTTGAAGAGTAGGAAGGCACTTACTAGCTTCCTAAACACTAGAAAATGTCCAAAAAACCAAGATTAAATTATAAATAATGTATATTGCAAAGATTTAGCCTGCTCAATCTTTAGAATGATCTTAAAACAATTAAGGAAACACAAACGAGCTCCCCTTCAAGTCCCATCAAGAGTATCAAACACTGTATTATCATATGCTTAATCCTTAAATACCAAGTAGATGATATCGATCAATATTTACAATCAATTAAAGCAAGAATCATATCTGGATTAGAGAACAATAGCATAACCTTGCTATGAATTACAAATACTGCTCATGGCCTGTCAACAACTTCCGAACAACATTTAGTTTTGGGTTCAAATATTTACAATTAATTGAAAGTCATTGAAGCTTTAACAAACACACACATTCTACACAGATATATTAAGGCACATAATTCACCACGAATGGAGAACTTTAGCCTAATTCTATTAAGAAGCTAAGAGCCATATAGCAAATCCAATCAGAGAATCCACACAAAAGGACTTGTTCTTCGCATATTACAAATCTTGTTGCCAATTTAAAGTACCTTTGCTACAACTGCTTTGTTGCAATAAAAAAAATACACTTCCTTTCTTTTGGCAACATCTCGTGCGTACTGTTATATTAACACTAGGTTGCTAATGTGCCTTCTGTATGCCCTGCTTGCTTATGTGGGGAGCTCCAGTGGGCCTCTTATACACATACCAATTTGCAATAAGAAGATAGACCAGAAAGTTTAGGAAACTAAGGATGGCGAGAAGCCAGAAGAAGTAATCAATATGTCCATAGTTCAAGTTATCAGGAATCCATCCTCTCTTTCCAT
The DNA here is from genome assembly GCA_018584345.1 of Thuja plicata. Taxonomy (NCBI): domain Eukaryota; kingdom Viridiplantae; phylum Streptophyta; class Pinopsida; order Cupressales; family Cupressaceae; genus Thuja; species Thuja plicata. Next base: position 432,372 of record MU223509.1, read on the forward strand.
GCCTTGTCGTAATGTGAGTAACAATGGTAACAATTAGAGAGCTAAGGTAACTCCCTAATGCTTGTGTGGTAAGTGCAAGTGCACTACCCAAACTTCGCATGGCATCAGGTGCTTGGTCATAAAAGAACTCTATTTGTCCTATGTAAGCGAAAATTTCAGCAGCACCTATTATAAAGTACTGAGGAACCTGCCAAAAAATGCTCATGGGTATGTATGATCGTTCATAGTAGTTATGCTCCGCGACCAATTTAAGTCTCTTGATCTCCACAAATGCTGCAACAACCATGGCAAAAATAGAAATGACCAACCCAATTCCCATACGTTGCAGATGGGTAAAGCCCCTTTGATGCTCAGTGTATTTACGTGCAAATGGAACTATGAGAAAATCATAAACTGGAACCCAGAACATGACACTAAGAATATCAAATGTAATTAATGATGCTGGTGGAATTTTGAAACTGGAACCAATCCTGGTATCCATTGTATCTCCTTGTTCCACAAACAGAGTACTCATTTGACTGTAAGCAGTGGTAAATATAATAACACTGGCCCAGATTGGAAACATTCGGATAATTGTTTTCAACTCCTCCACTTGAGTCACTGTACAAAGTCTCCATGAATTGATGTTACCCACTTTACATTTCTCATTGTCTGTTTCTGTTGCAGCTTTGTCCAGAAAACTGTACTTATACAAGATGTATTAGTTATCATTATTATTAACTTGCTCTACAAGTGTACCATATATATCAAATCATATATTAAACATTTAAGAGATAAAATCATTTGAAGCAGAAATGTTAGAACATGGTAAGAGAATATCAATTTGCTTTGAACAGTTTTATTTAAGCTATAGATATACTAATTACAGGAAAACAGCGCATGCAGCAGTCTTATTAAAAGGAAGGAAGAAGTGGCTAACTACAATATATAGATGTAACTATGTGTCATTTGAAGGATACAGTAAATTCTTACAAAACAATGTAAATGTTAAGTCAGATATGGATACATCATGAACTTCATGTCTCTCAGGGTCAACCAGAATCAATGAAGAAACACAGAATTTACAAATCAAGTTATTAAACAGAATAATATAATTTCTTTGTCAATTATGTTTTCAACTAATTTTATGACTTGTTTGGCTTACCCAAGGAAGAATATATTAGCCTTTATTGCTTGATACGGGGCATATAGAAGTAAGGGATATCTAGTGCAACATCTGCTGCTGGTTTATTTTTACTAGGACAAAAATGTCAGGCAATTGCTATTTAGTCTGGCAAAATAAATTGGTCCACAACACTAAAGACATCAATTCTGAAGAAGCTACATTAGGGTTTTTAGTCTAACCCGAGTTTAAAAAACCTGTTTATATTTAAACTTGTTTATAGTGGATCTTTTCCCAATAACTTTATTGTCAAGATCTCTTTTCAATAACTTTATTGGGCATTATTACCTTGTCCAAACTCACGAGTTTAACAACATAATGAGCCTTGGGGCGTATTAGCCTAGCGGAAGCACATGTCCTGCAAGCTTAATAGCCTTGTAAGGGTTTCAATCTTGGTGGCCGCCATGCTAATGTTGTGAATTGATCATTACATAGCACCCTTACCAAACAGGGGTAGTTTTCCAAAAAAATTTAAAGGTTGAAAGGGGGCAAACCTTATAGATAAAGTTAAGGGTAGTTTTGTGAAGTCCCTAACAAGGGAAATAGCTATTTGGTGTAATGGTATCTACCTGATAAAAAATAGAAGAATTAAATAAATATATTAATGGATTAGTAATTGATTTTTATTAACTTTATTTTAATATTTTTAAAATATTAATATTTTTATTTGTTATATTAGCATGGTGTGATTTTTATTTGTCATATGACGGTTAATTTGTGGTGATATTCTTTTTATCAAGATTCAAACCTCTTTACGATGTTTCTGTTGAATGTTCAAATAGAAATGAGGTCCCTCATTTGTTATCACACAGATAAAAGTGTTTACCCTTTTTTTGAAAACATTAACATTTATATTTTTAAATATTTAAATATTTTACATTATATATAATTAAAAATTTAATTCAAAGACTTTTTTTTCTAAATTTCAATTAGATTTAAAAAAAAAATTGTCATCTCTATTTTTTTTTTAAAGTGGCACACGTTTATCTATCTATCTGTAATGCCCCCTTCTAGAACCTGACCTAGTTTATGCCCTCTGGAAATCTGATTGTGATTTCAGAGATTGTGGGTTCCCTTGGAATGCTCAGTTCGTCCCCTCCTGTGCTTGCGTAAACAGATTTCCTTCAATTTACTATGCCGTCTAGCAAGGGTTCCTGATTATCGCTGGCTGAGTATAGTATTTTCTTCTGTGTCGTCCCCGCTGGTCATGTGTATGATTTCCTCTTATAAGCAATGGAAAATCAGCTAATACAGACATTTTTGTATTAGTCGTCATTGGCTAGTCGAATATATGGCTAGTATATGTTATTGATATTTATTATTGATGGTTAGTGAATATAACATTTTATTATACGGGTGAAACATAAGAAATATGCAAAGGGTGAGATATAAATAATATAATTCATGTCATTACGTGTTAACAAAAGGTAAGGTACTAATCCAAGGTGGGAGAAATTAGGTTATTTTATTACTTTAATTATTAAAATATTAATGTATTAAAAGGAGGTATTAAAGTATTAAAATAATATAATTATAAAGTATATTATTTTTAAATTCTATTTCAAGAAGGGGATATCACACTATCTTGTCTCCAATACCAACCAATACCAAATCCAATATGCTTTCCTAAATAACTATGAGATAACCTGGTACATATACTAACCTATTTATCCTGTATTAAAAGGAGGTATTAAAGTATTAAAATAATATAATTATAAAGTATATTATTTTTAAATTCTATTTCAAGAAGGGGATATCACACTATCCGGTCTCCAATACCAACCAATACCAAATCCAATATGCTTTTCCTAATAACTATGAGATAACCTTATACATATACTAACCTATTTATCCCAAATCTTCCTTGGTAGTAGACTCGATAATTTGAAGTGCCACATAAATATCTAAAAGCCCTCTTTTATAACAATCCACTATTCCTTGGAGTTTAACATATATAAGCTCAAAGTTCCCACTAGATGGGTTATATCTCTAGTTTAAAGTAGACCATGCCATATACTAGACTTTCCAAACACTTGCATAAGGAAAGAGACACATGTGCTCAATATCTTCTTAGTGTTTGAGGAGACTATTCTAGATGTAAAACTAATACGAACACATTAACAACTTTGCATTCTAAATATATGCAATATAATCTCAACATGTTTCTTCTTATTCAACTCTTTTTTTTTATATAAATAAACCCTTTTAATTTTCATGCCCAAGATAAAGTT
>MU223509.1:443947-473765 GCA_018584345.1 Thuja plicata
ATTTTCCTTGGGGAAAGCCTTGGAGAATTGGTGGGGTTTCTTGCCTGTAGTTCCTACATCCTTGGTTCAATCCATTCCAAGATAGGACTACGTACGACTGGGGAGTCTGTTGCGGCTGGGGTTCCTGCAATGTCTGTTGCGGCTAGTGTTTCTGCTGCGGCTGCGGCTGGGGTGTCTGTTGCGACTACGACTGGGGGTATTATTGCAGCTGGGGTTCTTGCTATGTTTTTTGTGGCTGCAACTGCGTTGTCTACTGCGATTACAGCTGGGAGGTCTGTTGCGGTTGGTTTTTTAGGGTCTTTCGCTAATGTTGTTTCCAAGTCAACTACGGATGGGAAAGGACTTAGGGATCTCATTGATAATGGGTCTTCCATTGCTTTGGTTCCTCTTTGCGGGTCTCTCTCTGTCAAGCTTTCCTCTGCTGTAGATGGGGATTTGTTGAACAACAACGATATCTTTAAGTCTCACGGATTGATTTGCCATTTTCGGGGATTCTGGCCTCGCCTCCCCCAACTGCATGACTAGATTTCTCGAAGGTGGGAACTAAAATTATTAGGTATTGTGAATATCTTTTCAATGGCCAAAGGGTTTTTCATTGCAAAGTTTGATAATGTTGAGGATAGAGCTACGATCCTCTATGGTTACTTCTTTTGCTAGGAGGATGAAAAAATTATGCTTATGGTAAAGCCGTGGCACCCTTCTTTCAATCCGTTCACTGAAGTCTTTAGTAAGATCCCTATATGAGTCAGACTCCCCAACCTACCCCTTCATCTTTGGCATGATTTTGTCCTTGAGGAAGTGGGTGGGGCTTTGGGGGATTTTCTGATGACATATAATGATTTTGACAAAATGTATCGTTCTACTTTTGCTCGCATACTGGTAGATTTTGACACCTCGAAGGGCCTTCCATCTGAAATCAATATTGAATCATCCTTGGGATCTTGGACCCAACATCTTGACTATGAAGGTATCCCTTTCAGGTGCCACAAATGTTTTAGGACTGGTCATATCTCTTCACATTGTGGCTTTGATACCAAGAAGAAGAAATCTTATCCCTCTTGGTGGAAGGGTGCTTCTGCCCAACATTACACTGTCCTGAAAAGCTCCACTCAATCTGGGACGGAGGTTGCTCTTGCTAGAGACAATCAATTGCCTATTGTTGAGGAGGTTGGGTCAGGTCTTGATCTGCCTCTTTTTTCTCATGTTGGGTCTGTTGGGGTTGTTGGTTTTGTTCCTGTTGTTGGTCCTAGTCCTGCTTCGCTGGATAATGTCAGGCCTTCTGTTGGTGGTTCTGTTGGGGTTGTTGGTTTTGTTCCTGTTGTTGGTCCTAGTCCTGCTTCGCTGGATAATGTCAGGCCTTCTGTTGGTGGTTCTGTTGGCCCTATTGGTATTTTGATAGTTGTTGGGGTTGCTAGTTTTGTTCCTGCTACTGGGGTTGTTGGTTTTGTTCTTGCTGTTGGCCCTGGTCCTGCTTTGCTGGATGATGCTAGGCCTTTTGCTGGTGGTTCTAAGGGTGTTGGTTCTGCTGGCCCTATTGGTATTTCGATAGTTGCTGGTTTTGACTCTGCAGTTCCTTTTCTTGTTCGCCCTTTGGATGGGGCAAATGTTGGCCATGTGTTGGCTGATTCACTAGAAGTTTCAACTCTTTTGCTGGGTGTTGGATCTTCAACTTTGGATTCGTTGTGCTAGCAGGATAAGGCTACTAGTGTTGAAGAAGGTTGGATCACAGTTTAAGGAAAACATTATAAGAAGTCCTCTCCTTCTTTTGACATGACCCTGTGGTCCCATTTGAAGGGGACAAAAAGATAGTTCTTCCTCCTTGTGCTGCATTTTTCTAATGGTTTATCTTGTGCAGTGGTTTGGGTGTTTTTTCTTTGGGTTGCTGATTTCCTTTTTGGCTAAGTTCTTTTGTGTGTTTATTGAGGTTTTTTGGCCTTTTTTTTTGGTTGTTCAGTTGTGTTTTGGGTACTCTTAATGCTCTATCTTAAGCTCTCTCTTTGTACAGGGTTTTGGGTCCCTTTAAAACCCATTTTTACCTATTAATCAAAACTTTGCTCCATGCAAATCTAAGTCTCAACAAATATTGATCAACTTTGCTTCATATATATCCAAGTCCTATCATGAAAGTATCAAATTTTTGGTATTACATCCTTGGTGATTGGTTTAAGTCACACAGAGATTTCTTCATAAATAAAAGAGGGGTTAAAATTTATTCAAACAAGAAGAAATACAGAGCATGGGCATCAAACAACCCTATCAATATCCACTAAGTGATCTAACTGTTGAGACAAACCCAGAGGTAACTGACCCTTATCCACAATATTCTAAATTTGCATGTGATCATAAGCTCATTTGGGTAGACAATCTGCTACTCCGTTCCACTCCCTAGGGATATGAGTGAAAGTAATAGAATCCTAAGAAGCACACAAATTAAGAATCTGGTTAACAACCAAAGATGACTGCCAACTAACATCCTCAAAATGTTGCCAAGTCAACAAATACACCACCACCTACGAATCTGATAGAATCCACAACATAAAAAATAGCAATAGCTGTTGGCAGTGGACCAGCGTCCCTCGCAGTATTCGCGACATAGTTTAACAACCTCATGTGGATACTATAAGTCTAGTGGTTGTATCGAGCATTAATAGGTCGATCTTTTGGTGCAATGACAACCCTAGCTTCTAACAAGGGGTATCAGAGCTTGGTCACAGGTTTGAATCACGCATGCCACAATGAGTGACATTGGGAGGGGGATTGTTGACAGTGGGTCAGCGTCCCTCGCAGGATTCACGACATGGTTTAATAGCCTCTTGTGGATTCGATAAGTCTAGTGGTTGTATCGGGCATTAATAGGTTGATCTTGGTGTAACAGCAACCCTAGCTTCTAACAATAGCCTCCATCAAATTGTTAGTATGATGACCTTTATAAACATAAAACATAAACTGAACAATCCCCAATCTATCTCTACCAACTCCACCAATACCTGTAGGACCTGGGTTTCCACGAGAAGACCCGTCTGTGTTGATTTTTAGAATGCCATGCGGAGGACTCCACCTCCCCACCCTATTTATCTTCCAAGAGGATGTCTGCATTTACTTGTCATGAGCTAGCCTTGTGGAAGATGAATATGGAGACAATTATAGAAAACAACATCACCAGGATCCACAACCTCTGTCAAGTTACATTTTGTCGAAACAATTTCTCCCAAAGAATGGAGAATTTTCCACAAGTGGTGAATTCCAAACAACACATCTTGAAAGATTTGATGATTCCTCTCCAACCAAATATGCCAAATAATAAAAGAAGGGCCAAGAGTCTAAGCAAATTGAAGAAAATAAGTCTTAACAGGAGCCTTGTCCTATCAAACAAAGAACTCAGCCAAAGAAGAGACATGCCAACAAGCTTGATTCCACACATCCCACCAAAAGTGCAAAATATGTTGAGTGAAGGAGCACTGGAAAAGAGATGAGAGACAGTTTCTTAACTATTACAAAACAACACACACATCAAGGGTCCCTGAAAGCCACACTTACATAAATTATCCCAAGTAAGACACCAATTGAGGACCACCAACCAGATGAAAAAATTGCACTTAGGCCATGAGAACTTGTACCAAACTTGTTTCCACCAAGGAACCTGAATGTCCCCAAAAGTTTGTCGTACCAGCTCAACATAACTTGCAGAAACATAAAACTTTCTAGACAAATCACTGCTTGCCCATGCTAGAACATCATTCCTAGCCAAGGTAGTGCACTCCTGATACTCCAGAATTAGAGCCAGCTCATGTTTATCTTCCTCGAATCCTCCTGGAGGCCATTCAAAAGGATAATTCTATATAAAACAAACTACCAACCCATAATTATGGGCAATCTTATAATGGTCAACAGTGTCCTAGCCAACAATGGTAAAGGTATCACAAAGGGCCTAAAGGTGCGGACGAGTAGAAAGGATAGAAGGATGACCATCCTAATAATCTAGTCAAAAGAGATCTTCAAATCCCTTATGACAGATCCAAAAGCTATCATTCTTTACAAATTGAGCCCCAAGTTTCAAAGTGTTCTAGATCATAGAACCTCTTCCCACCAAAGGAAAATGAGGAACATCAAACACATTAACATCTGGAAGATACTTATGAGTGAAAATACAGGCCCAAAGTTGATTTTGGCTAGTACACCAGTGCCAATATAACTTAGTAGCAAGAACTTGCCCATTTAAAATAGAAGAATGTAAAACAAAGAGAAGAGATTTCCACAGTCCATGATAATAATAAGTCAAGGTCGCCCTTATTCTTAGGTCTGCACACTATTTCCCACTTAACAAGGCTCCATTTAGCAATCGATAAATTCCCACTCCAAAGAAATTAACGAGAGAGGGCATCAAATTCGTGAAGAAAATAAATGGGAGCAGCCTAAGTAAAACACCTGTATATTGGAAGAGCTTGGATAACCGACTTTAAAAGAGTCAATCAAGCAATAGTAGATAACCAACGGCGAGTCAAATGACTAACCTTCTGACGCAGCTTGTCAAGCAAAATCTGCCAAGAGGACTTGGGATGTCTACCAAAAGTAAGAGGAATGCCCAAATAAACAAAGGGAAGAGACTCAAACTGAAACTGCAGAATGTTAGCAATATGCCTCTAAATTGCCTGACAAGTATTGGAGAAGAAAATGGAGGATTCATGTTCATTGACTTTTTGACCTGAAGCTACAAGGTAAACATTCAAGGCTTGCCTAAAAAAATAAGCATCGCAAAGACTAGTCATTCCCATAAGAGCATCTGAGAATCCAGAATCTAGAATTTGGCGAGTAATACTTGCACGACGGTCAAGAGAAACCCTCTTCCTAGATGAAGCTTACCAAAACATGAGGTATTCCATCTCTTAAGGTGATATTTGACATATTGAAGTTTCTTAACAAAGATAAACATAGTTGTGTCATAAGAAGGGTCACCCTCTCTCTACCACTTAGCCACTAAATCATGTAGCAAAGAGTCCTGAAGCCACATAAGATGAAATTTAAAAGGAGGATTCTTTGGCCCGCAAAAGAAGCAAATAATTTAATTGGACAGTGATTAGAACCTCTCTAGTCAAGAATTTTAGAACTAGTAACCAGGCCACCGCCTACCCAAAAATATGAGACAAGAAGCCTATCCAGTCGTTCAGAGATCACCTCCTGTCCACTCCGTCTATTGTTCCAAGTGAAAGTCTCATTAGAAGGATTGACATCCACTAAAGCAAGAGAATCCACCTAAGCTCGAAAAAGATCATAGGTTGGACCTAACCTAGGCAACCCCCCTCTTTTCTCATTCAAACTCAACACAGAGTTAAAATTGCCATCTAAGATCTAAGGAAGATAAGGCGCACATGAACAGACATACCTTATGTGTGCCCAAAGCTGGATTTTACCACAGATGTCAATTGGAGGATAAACATTAGAAATTAGAATAGTCTCACCAGAATCCAAAGAAGAAGCAACCGTAGAAATAGAGGAATGACTAGAAATCCACCAAAGGGGAGCAATCTTGCACGGATTCCAAAAAAAGTGCCAAACCTCCAATTACCCTGAGAACCAATGCACTGACACTGACCAAAATACAAAATAAAAGAAACATAGTGAAGCATGTCATCAACAGAAACCTTAGTCTCTTAAACACAGAAGATGTCCGATGAATGAATTGCAAACAAATCATGAATAGCCTTTTGACGAGGGATGTTATTCAACCCCCTAACATACCAAGAAAGAACAATCACTGAGAAGATCGGAAGAAGTGAAAATCAATGGACTTGACAGCCCGAGATTCCACTAACAAATCCCCAGTAGATTAAATTTTTTTTCTGATCCTTTTTACAACCACCTTTAGAAGAATTATCATTTGAGACTTTCTTATGAAGGCATTGTTGCAAACCCAAACCCAACAATGAGCCTTGCCCCTTTCCAGCCAACCATGTCTCCTTAGCCAAATTCGTCAAAACAATGTCATCTTGTAAGTTAATGGGAGTGCAGGGAACCCCCAACACAGGAATAGCAAAAGAACCATCTTGCTGCGACACAACATGATAACTCAAAACAAGGAGCTTCTGCTCTTGTATAATATCCATACATATTGTAGTTGCCCTGGAAGAAACATCAACCGAAATCCCTTCCTCCAAGGCCACCGTGTCCAAAACCTCAAAATGATTAAAGTTGTCATCAGGTTGCCTATCCTTAAAGGATCTCTTTTGGCCTCTCCCCTTGGCACGGGGTTTAATAGACATGAAACCATCCTTATCTAGGTCATTTTCCTAAATAGGGGCCTTACCCTTTTCTCCTTTATCCGCCTTTAGAATTGAAGGAGGAGAGCCACCAACAGAAGTACCAGCATTCTTACTAACTCGAGGACATTGACGTTGGAGATGACCATACTTGACAACGGAAGGGGAGACTTGTAGTCAAGTTGTTGGATCCATAAAGAAAAGCCCAAACAAATTTCTAAAGAATCTGGCAATGGATTATTTAAGTCAATCTCAACACAGATACGGGTAAAAGAAATTACCTTTTTATCTTGGGTTTGTTGAGCAATCGCAGCAGGCTTACCAAGCAAAGCAACGATCTGTTTCAAAATATCTTCTCGTCAAAACTCAAGAGGGAGCCTTGACAAACGAACCCACACAGGAACCTTTGAAGGCAACAAAGATATTTCTTCAACTTCCAAGCTAAATCCCACTTTTTTCTAAAGTGTAAATCTTATTCATCTATTCTTCAAAATTATTTATTTAGTTGCAACAAGGTCTTCTCTTTCATTGATGACTTGATAATATGTCATGATTATCCTAGTAAACAGACTGGGTTGTTTTAAGATTCAAGCTCTCTAAAATTAGATATGTTAATCCCACCTTGTTTTACTAAGTCATATTGCTATTCTAAATTATTGTATTATCTAAACAGGTTTTGGTATCATAAATATGCATTAATTAAATAAAATTATGATATACTACTATCTTTAATATTGTTGGCTTCTTTACTATTCAATTTGTACTTTTTGGCTCGAGAGGGGGGCTACATAATGGTGCATATCTTTTCATTTGTCATCATAATTTATTTTCGTAATGTTGACATTTGCAAATTTTGTACTTTTCTTTTTTGTATTTGATTTACCTTGATCTAATTAGTTCTTATGCAATGATAGTTATACAAGTGGCATGATTTCTACTAATATTTTGCATATAATCGAAATTATACATATTTTCATTGGCACCCAAACCTGAAAATCAGATTTCAATTTCATCTATTTCTTGACAAGGTCAAATTTGTGGTGTTTTATTATTTGTTGAGTTGATCTTGGCTAGTATGGCATTCACATACACCTCTCCCATGGCCATCAACACCACTATTTCAGAAAGCCTTGATAGTTCCTACAACTATTGAGCATCTGCAACATGTGACACTCCAAGCTACAATGAATTAATGTATGCCTTGCATAATATGAGCTACTTGGTTAACAACATATCTCTCAACTAGATTTAGAAATGTTTGTTTATAAAATTTTATTGTGAAAATCAAGTAAAAAATAATTGTGGGTATCAAAAAATTACAAAATCACAAACCCTCTTTAGAAAACATTGCAACATTACGTTATAGGCCATTTAGGAAACCCATGCAACCTAGACTCTAAAGAGCAATACACATTTCAAACTTGGAGTGAACTATGCTTAATGCTTCACCACCTTCAAGGTGCAGTACTATATCAATCATAACCAAAATATATGGTGTCCTATAAAGTCCAAAAATTGAGACCTAACCACAAACATGACTAGAATAATTTACAGACTAATCTCACTTCATCCATCTTGTGCAAAAGTTGTTAGAAATAATTCAAGTTGTTGACAATTACTGATGCACAATTACTATAACTTGTGCAATCCAATAGCCTCTAACCTCTACTTCAAATGCACTTTCAACTATCAAATCATCAGCAAGAATTGAACGCAATAAAATGAAGTACTCAATAGATCTAACAAAAACTTGTTGCCACAACTTTAATTACCAAAAAAATATATTTCTAATTCACAATCTTCATCTTCACTCAAATACAAACTATCCAGTGTCAAGAATTGGAAGCAATGCATCTCTTGTTACTAATGGGTATTTGTAGATGCATAGATGCAAGTTGGAATTGAAGTACAAAGTGGATTATACTGTATAACTCAAAATAAATAAAAAATACTTTGAAACTACTTTATGTGCATGTATTATTTAGTTTTCAAAATAACTCCAAGTAAGCATGGTGAATATGTGTGCTTAAAATGAGAGTTGCAACAATCTGAGTATTTGTTCATTTTAAGTTATGTTACTGGGTCTTGGTCTGGTTCGAACTGTGTCTGGGTCCTAGCCCAGTTCTCTAGGGATATAGACAAGGTATTGATCCCGATTGTGGGTCTGAATTTACCAAATGAGGGAGGACTTGAGAAGAATATGAAATGTTTTTTGTATTTATGCCATGAATTTGTTGGCTCTTACCTACTAACAAACAATTTTCAACCTTTTTTTTTCCTTCTAAAGTGATGAGTTCACCTTGCCTTCTTAAATCTTCCAATTTCTTGAATGTGGAGCACCTGCTTAAGACTCATTTTGGGAATTATCCCAAGGTAAACTATTTCAAGCTCCTCTTGCATGATTTTCTTGGAATTGGACGATGAGGCCTGAAAATTGCAAACACGTGTCACCAGTTATGAGTTCACCAATACCAACTCTTTGTGCAACTTCATTGCATAGAGTGTGTAGGGAGAGATCACCCATCGCCTCTTGCTGCTACTCAGGAAAGGTTGTTTCCACCAACAAGTCAAGGGAGAGTCAAGTGGATTATATTTTTTATACAAAGGTAAACACTTTTAACTAGGACCTATGAACCAATGAGGTCACAAATGGGGAACCTTGTACCCATTTAAACATTCAACAATAGCACCCCAATAGGGTTTAAACTTTGATGGAAAGAACAACAAGACCATAACTTAACCATCAAAACATTTCAATGCAGGCTAATGTTATATTATATTAATTTTATTATTTATAAATTATGAATTTTGATTCTTTTTTAATTTAATGATTTTTATACAGACCCACACACACACACACACACACACACATTAAATAATTCATCTTGATATAGTTTTTAGATCTAAAGCTTTATCAGTTTAAATTAGCTGATAAACAATGCCAAAAACAACAATTATAACAATACAAAAAATTACAAATTCAAAATAGTTTTTACGCTATGATTGGGGTATAAAAAAATATAACAGACTATTCCAATCACTGGTTCTTGCTTTCATCAAACTCATCTCACTTGAGTTGTCCTAGTGGTGGAGAGACTACAAACATTATTCATTAAACGTTGTCACCTCGATATCTAAGTTTGTTTCACTCTTGAAGATGAACCTCAAATCATGTTTCTTCTTTTCTTTCTTGCTTGTAGCTGCTTTTCTAGCTTCCAATTCATTGATCTTGTTTTGTAATTCCATAAGCTACTTATGGAAGGTGGGATTTGTCTCCATGTTGTATGACTGTGTGTGGCCATATCACATCTCTTGCATATTTACAATTGTGATTCCTTCTCCAAGAAGCTTGTTGAATTTGGCTTTTCGAGACCTCCATTGCAATTGTAACTTGTGAAACAACATTAAAAAAGGTGAGCCTCTTATGTGACTCAGTAAACATTCTTCTTATTCTGTAAACACCTCTTCATTCCTTGCCTTCCATAAATTCCATAAGATTTTAGTAGTTAAGTATGACCAAAAGATATTATATAGATTTTTCAGATTATTGAAAAAACCATATATAATTTATGTAAGTCTCTCATAGTCAATTAATATTTCACTTAAAAAATCCATTACAAAACATAATCCTTATTTCTTTGGCATATAAACACTCAAAAACAAAATGTCTAATAGACTTTATTTTCCTGCTTAATAGAAAAAGATTAGTATTAGAAGAATGTTTTTGATTAAGGAAAACAGGTTTTACAGGGTGTCTGAAACCTGAAATAGAGCGAAAGATCGAAAATAAAGTCCAGCCAAGAAAGACAGAACCAACAAATAGAACAGGCCACCACAGGGCCGCAGACATTGGTTTTGAAGGGACCCATAACCCTAAACAGCGAGGGAAAGAGAGAACAACCCTCCCAGTCCCAAGGGAACAAACAAAGAGTTCCCACAAAAAAGCCAATAGACCACAAACAAAGGGCAATCAAGATTTACATTTAGGTCCACCCTTGTGTGGTCGTAAGTGCATGTCTAAAGAGGGCATGGACGGCTTTGATTTTTTTTTCCTTTTACTGTTGTCCATCCATCCCCCAACTTCTCAGCAGGAACTTGAGAAGCAAGGTTGTCCACACCATCAAGCACAGGGACAACATCCCCACCTCTCCCCTGGTCCCCACATGGAGGAACAGGGGAAGTAGAATCCCCAGCAACAGAGCCAGAAGCAGCAACAACAATCCTGTCTGAATCAACACTAGCATCCCCCGAAAGGGTAGCATCACCTTCCATAACCAAGGCAACATCGGGAGCAATATCATCCTTAGACACTTTATGAACCGTATAATGGTGATCAGAAGCCCCTTCCACCACGAAGGAGATTTCTTCGTTATAACCTTTTCAGATAGACACTGAGCAGCAACATGGCTAGTCTTGTGGCATATCCTGCATCTAAACAGAACTCCCTCATAATCTAGAGTCTGGGTCCAGAGACCGAAGGGAGTAACCGGAGTTATCTTCTCAGGAAGACCCTTTGAAGCATCAGCTTCCACAAGGATGCGAGCATATGTCGGATGGAGAACATCAGAAGTTCCCAAGTCAACCATCTGAAAATCCCCAATGGCCTCCCCAACAGCTTCTAGAATAGAGTCCAGCCAAAGATAAAGGGGAAGATGAGGGAGTCTCACCCAAATGGGTGTTTTTCTGAAAGACTCGGTAAGAGGGTCAAAATCCTTATGCTAGGGTTTGGCCATAAGGGGGAAAGTATCATCTTCCCAAGTGAAGCACCATTCACACAAAATGGTTTTCTTGTCTGCTGCATTTCCAAACTTTGCTATAAAAAACCCTTTGCCGCAGGGTATATCTGAATAGTTTTAGATAAGATAGGTTCCCAATGCTTGGAAATTCAAGCATACAAGTCTATTAAAGAGGGCCAGAAACCCCTAAATCTGAAGATGGCAACATTATAATAAAAATCCTCCGCATTTGTAATGATTTCATCATTTATTTCAGGTTTCAGATTTACCACAATGGGGTCTTTTACAGAGACAGGCATCACGCCCAGAGGTCTGGACCGAAGGCTCCCTCTCCCTGCCATAGAAGCTGTAGATTTGGCGCCATGAATATTAGCTTCAAATGCTGCCACGTCAGCATAAGAAACAGTAGGTCCACTAGGTTGAGCAGCAGACGGTTGCAACAAAGGAGACCCAGAATCTTCCAGAGAGGCACCATCCGAAAAACCAGTCGAAACACTAGGCATTGAAAGCCCATACCCCACGCCACTGGCCTCGGACAACCCAACACCATTGGCGAGGAAGGTAGTAGCAGCAGGGACCCGAGCCCCATTAGCCAGGGCAGCGCTGGCGGTTGCAACAGCGGAAACCCTAGCAGCGGGAGAAGCGGCAGTGGGAGGCATTACCGAAAGGCGGAAAAAATAGTATTAAAGGAAGTTTCTACAATATAAGAAACCATCTGAAGCATGCCTTTTAGACTCTATAACATATAAACCTAGATATTGTATATGATTTTGGTAAAATATGTTACTATGCTTAAGATTCAAGCATGCATTAATATGATCAAAGATAGAGTAGTTATTAACCAAGGTTTTGTAAATATCCTTGGCCTAAATTTTTCACAACAAAGGGCCATCACACCATTTAAATTCATAGAGTTGCTCATCCTCCCCCACAATAGATATCGGGTGTTGAACACCTGATAGGCCTCTCTAAGAATCGAATATGTTCTCTAGTTTGATTGTGGAAAGCTTAATCTTGTACTCAATGAGGCCCAATCAGTGAGAACCCCATTACTGATAATATCCTTGAAGCACTTGATACCAATCTCAAACCATCTCTTGACAAAGCGCCCTTGTAATAGTGCAAGGGGCTTGCCTTTATGTTCCAAATTTCACCACACTGATCTAGAACCTCAGATTTTATTTCTATCCATTAAGAAGTTATAGTTGGTAACCCTATCTTTGACTAGTTCTCATGTTTTTCATAAACTATGAAATACTCTAGAATCAACATGAGTAAAACTATGCTTGTTGATAAGGATGTCATAGAGAGACAGGTTCTTCCATTGCTTAGCACTTTTTGGAATAGCAAGTGCAAAGTTGTTTCCAACCCACACTTCCCATGGCTCATTGCCTTCTAGATCCTTGACAATCCATTTAACAAGGGCAATTCCTTGAATTCTAAGATCTTTCAGCCCTAGACCACCCGTGTTCTTGTCCATGCAACACTATTCTCATCTAACAAAGTGTTGTTTTTACCTTTTCCATCAGACAATAAGAAAGCTCTATTTTTTCTTTTAATATCATTGACTTGATATCCACTAAAAATCCACATTGAAGCATAATACAAATTGTACGAAGAAAGGATCTTTTGACAGACTTGAATTTCGCTACCAAGGGAGAGGAACTCTCTATCCCACTTATCCAATTTATTTTCCATCTTGTTCTTAATCCAAAACCACATGTCCTTCATATTGAACAGTGTGAATAATTGAGAGGGGGCAGGTGAATCAATTATAAACAAACAATTTACTGCACTTATCTTAATCCAGTAAATACTTAAACCAATCATAAACTTATAATCGATAAAAGCATGAAAGCACAAAAACCATCAACACAATGAACACCACAATTTACATGGAAACCCAAGGTGGGAAAAACCACGGAGAAACTAATTCTCTTGAAAGTAAACACTGATTAAGGTGATTTTTACAATGGCTCACTATTGGTTTGCTCACTATCGATTGGGCTAACTAGACAGAAATAAGAAAGGCTAACTACTGATAAAAAGGCTCATTGCCAATACAAATAGTCTCATGGCCAGAACATAAGAAATGAAAGTTGAATCCACCATTGAAATCACTATCACCGATACTACGATAAAGAAATGATATAGTTGTTTGCTACCAATTGCATCAACTCACATATACATCAATACACAGATCTTCCCTTGTTAGATTCACATTCACTTCACATATACTTGAAGGCAAGCATACAACAAGAAGTAAATGTGTCACTCTTTTATAACATCTCATGCCAACAACAAAGTCAACCTAATCCAATTTTAAATAGGTCACACTGAAACATTCTTGCAGTGGTAAGGAATTAAACGCGGACCACCTTGCTCAATACAACATGTCTTGCACATAAGAACACACTACACCATCACCAAGATCTTCCGTACCAGTGGATAGAATCTAAATGCTACAAATGCAACGAGCGAATCACAATGAAAACTTATAAGATAGGACCGAACCTAAACCAATGATCCACAATATGTTGCACAACAAATGGAACCAACAACACAAATAAGAGTAAATATTAAAGCACATCATCCAGTGCATGCTTCTACCAAAGCAATAAAAAAACCAATCCACATCTATGCATAGGATATGTTGACATCGATGACAACCATTAATGACAACAACAATTATAGCATCAACTTCACATTCTAACAATCTCCCCCTTTGTCATTGATGGCAACATTCATCAATAACAAAGCAAACAACTCGTTGTCAAAAGATATCAACATCAAAGTTATATGTTCTTCACTGTCCTTCTCCCCCTTTGACAATAATGACAAAGGGTCAAACTCCCCCTTACTAACTTACTTTGTTTCCCCCAAGAGGAGGCCGCTAAGCATTGATCCAGAAAAGAATAAGCATGAAATGCACTAGACCAATGCACACATAGGTAAATTACTGAACACTAGGAAGGGGCAAAACACCCAACTTCCCCCTGAGATACTCGGAAGTATCCTTGCACAAAGGTTTTGTAAAAATGTCTGCACTCTGCTCCTTTGTAGACACATACTCAAGTTTAACCTCCTCTAATACCTTCTCTCTCAAGAAGTGATATCTGATATATGTTTTGTCTTGGATTGTTGTAGTAGATTATTTGAGATGTTTATAGCACTGGTATTATCATACATGATTGAAATCGGCTCATCAAAGTTATCCCTATATCCATGAAAGTATGTTTCATCCATAATACCTGAGTACAACATGAGGATGTTGCAATATATTCTGATTCGGCAGTTGGGAATGTTACAGAATTATGATTCTTGCTTGACAAAGCATCCAAACGTGAGCCAAGGAAATAAGCTGCACCACTCGTACTTCGTCGGTTCTCTAGACATCTGGCCCAATCAACATCAGTATAAGTTATCAACGCAAAATTTGAACCTTTTGGATACCATAATCCAAACTCTTCTACACCCTTCAAATATCTGAAAATTCTCTTTACTGCCATAACATGTGACTCTTTTTGTTCTTGCTGAAATCTGGCTGCCAAACATACTGCATACGTAATATATGGTCTAGTAGCAGAAAAATACAACAATTCTCTAATCATTGATATGTACTTACTTGCATCAGCCTTCTGTGAATCACTTTCTTTAGTCAACTTACATCCGATAACAATAGGATTACATACCAGTTTAGAATTCTCCAAACAAACTTCTTTAGCAATTCTTTAACATACTTGGACTAAGAAATGAAAATTCCTTTACTATTCTGATTTATCTCCTATTCAATAAAGAAATTCAACTCATCAATCATAGATAACTTGAATTCTTTCTTCATTTCCTTTGCAAAGTTCCTATACAAATCATATTTTACTCCAAAAATAATATCATCAATATAAACCACAATAATTAAAATCTAATTTGAATAAATCTTGTAATATAGATTGCTATCAGCTAATCCTTTCTGAAATCCTTGCCCTATCAGGTACTTATCCAATCTGTCATACCAGACCTTGGGGCGTTGTTTCAATCTATACAATGCTTTCTTCAATATGCACACAACATCCAGATCTTTTTCGGACTTGAAACCTTCTGGTTGTTCAATGTAAAATTCTTTTAGTTCTTTATTCAAACATGTTGACTTAACATCCATCTAATAAACCTTGAAGTTTTTAAATACTGCAAATGTTAAGAATATCTGAATCACTTCCATTCGAGCAACATGGGCATAAGTCTCATTGAAATCAATTCCTTCAATTTTAGTACAACCCTTGCAAACCAATCTTGCCTTGTTTCTTATTACCTTACCATTTTTATCCAGTTTGTTCTGAAAAACCCATTTTGTACAGATCACATTGTTGGAGCTCTAAATATTTGGCAAAATTTGGAGTCCTATATAGTGATAAAACTCTAAAAATGACATCCTAAACTCCATGCCCAATAATTGATGATATGATGGAGTACATGAAATGGGATACAAAAATATATTACTTTTCAATTAATAGTTGAGGCATTAAGGAAGGAAGATTTGTGACAAGAACAATCAAAATTCTGTAAGCGACGGTTTCAAAGATGCTGGAATTTTGACCTGTTGTAAAGATGATGTTGACAGAGAATGAAAACGATCAAACATTGAAAATCTAAAACACACCCAGTTTGTAAAATCAAATTTCCTATCTCCAGTAAAAATCTTATGTTCGTACAATCTGTTTTGGATTTTTGACCAAAGCCAAATCCAAAAGATAGGTAGTTATTAGTTAGTTTGTTGATTAGTTTTCTAAAGAGAAGCTTTTAAATTTTAACATAGGGTAGTGTCTCTTCACCCTAAAGGGGTGTGAAAACCATTCATCCAGATATATATGTGGTGTAAAATGTAAAGGTAAAAATCATCATTAATGATGTAAAATTTTTATTATTTTCTACTGCACTTTCTGCAAGTGATCTATTGTACATAAGACTTTATAAAGCATTAATATAAATTAGTATTTTCTCTAATTTGGAGTAATGGATTTGATTGTTCCCAATTGATCAGTCCTTTGTGATTTTATCTCCACAAGATAAAGCTACTTTAAAACTTTATGTTTGGAAATCATTCCCGTTATTCTGCAACTTGATCATTAGAATTATTAGGAACTATTAATTCTATCTTATTGGGCTCATTAAGCTTGGGTTAAATTCAATAAGACTGATTGTAGCATAATAAAATAATCAAAGACATTGAAGAGGAGCAGTTGATAGGAGCATTAAGGTGGTGTTCTTTGTCTCACCTAGTTGTACATTGGATTAAAGAAGGAATTGTTTCTATTGCCCAATAGAAGAAAGACATTGATCTATTATCCTTAAGTTGAAGTCTCTGTTCGAGAAAATTACAAGCAGAAAGTAGTCATCAATATTTATTTCAAACCAAATAATACATTATTTTAAAACATTCTTTCAATAACATCTTGTTAAAGCATTCTCACAGAATTCAAATATTTAATAGTTGTGATATTCACAATTCGATCTATCTCAAGAGTTCACTTGCCATCTTGAGAGATCACCCAAATTTAATGTATAATTGTTATCTGCTATAAAAAACCTTAAGCCAAGAAGTTTGGTTGAGGTATAGGCTCATCTGCCTTGGTTATGCAGAGCCTGAAGTGTAGGGGAGGAAGATCATAATCGATCACTCCCATTTTTTGGCCAAAACAGTTGGATAATCCCACCATTGAGTAGGCAAGCTCATAAGATTTCCAATCTGTTAATTTGGGAACCAACAGATTGGCGACTCTGCTGGGGAGTTGTCTACGAAAGAAAACATTGAAGATTACCAAGAAGCTCTGGTGATGTAATTAAGACTCTATTGGAGATAAGAACTCAAAAGCAGCAGACAATATTTTTCTCGATGAGAGGTGGCGACTCTATTCAATAAAATATTCCAGTCAGTGACTCTACTAAGGGAGAAGACCTAGAAGGAAATAAGTAAAATTTTCCTCTTTGAAAGAGGTGGCGACTCTATTGACAAGAACCTAATGTATAAATAAAGAAGTTACTACAAATTCAGCTATTCAGAATGTACCAAACTAAATAGCCATTTCAGAGAAAACCATTTATTCCAGATGACATCAGGTCATTGGATCTCGAGAGATTTCAATTTATTCCTAATAAGTTATTCCCTAAACTTTCACAACTTGTACCAAAGTTTCATGGAGAATGAGATGAATCAACACTTGAGCATTTGGATGCATTTTACACATTTATAGAAGATTATGAGATTTGCGCAGAAGATCAGGTGATGAAGTTATTTGTCAGGACTTTGAAGGATAATGCGAGAGAAGAATATGAATCATTCCCTACACAAAGCATATCATCATGGAGAGAATTTGAACAATGGTTCCTATATGAATTTCATGCTACAAGTAAAGAAGAAGATAACACGTGTTATAAGCAAGACGAAAATCAGAATTACATTATGGAAGAAGAACCCTACATGTCTTAC
Source organism: Thuja plicata (assembly GCA_018584345.1). Classification (NCBI taxonomy): domain Eukaryota; kingdom Viridiplantae; phylum Streptophyta; class Pinopsida; order Cupressales; family Cupressaceae; genus Thuja; species Thuja plicata. The sequence goes on from MU223509.1 coordinate 461,419, forward strand.
TTGGATGAATTTTTCAGTTTAGAAAGATATGAAGGCGAATCTTGAGCACATTTTTTGATAAGGATGGTGAACATTTATCGAGAAATACCTTCAGCCATTATGCCTCTGTGCAAGGAATTAATAAATAAAATGCGTGAGTTGGGAATCACAGCAGATGATCCTTCTGTAAAGCTCCTTGTGCATATATTAAAAGAAGAATGGTGAATGCGAAGAAATACACACACTAGAATTGAAACAAAACCCTAATGAAATTCCAGATTCAGATGAAAAAGAAAATTTGGATCAGGTTGAAGAAGAATCTGTACATGGTGAGATTTGTACGGAAATGGGTATCAATGACCATGATGGTGAAGAAGAAGACCTTCTCAGTACAGAAGAAATTTTAGATTTATTAGACATGGAATATCATAGGCATATGCACAAAAGTGGTCCAAAATTCTTTTCAATCCACCAGGATAAACAAATTAATGGATCAATGTCTATTCAGGAGGTATTTGAAAATAAATCTCAGGAGAAAATTTCAGCGGAATACGTGGATGAAGGTTTTGATCTTGTTTATAGAAAAGATGAGGAATCTCAGGATGATACATTCAGTGAGGTATGGACTATGATACACCAGATGGTCTCTTATGTGATGAACCACAGGATAATCTCTAGGGAGGTATGCCTAAAATATCTATATTTTTGAATATGTCGTTTGAAGAAGAAGAAAAAGAAGAAGAAAGTCTGTATGAAAATAATCTAGATTTTGCAGAAATATTACATAATAAGAGCATAGAAAAAAAGGAAATAACATGTGAAGAGGTGGATAAAATATTTCTACAAAATACTCCTGAAGATAATATATGTCCAAAGTCCCTAGGTGAGAAAAATGAAATATTTCCAGAACATAAAGAGATTGTTAAAAGGAAAAGAAAGAAACATGTAAGGCCTAAATATTTTCAAAAGGAGAAGCCTATCTTGAAGCACAAGGTTAAAAGGAATTCACTTCCAAAAAGAAATGAAAATAAAACTTGGAATTCAATAACAAAAAATAAACCAAAAGGTAAAAAGGAAAGTAAAAGGGGTGATATTAGAAATTTCAAATATTACCATAGGAACTCTTTCAAACTCACATATTGTAATAAGGTTGATATCATAAAAATTTTAAAGGGAAAGTACAATATAAAATGGTTTCTAAGATGTGACAGGTATAAGAAAAATAAATGCAAATTATCTAAGGTCAAAGGAGACTATAAACACAACACTTGCCTTTCAAATCAAATGAGAAGGAATGTTGATGAGAAGTATTGTGAAAAGGATGTAAGAAGAGAAGTAAACGTTTTCACAAAGTTCATATTGCTGCATGATCAGAATCAGGTCTTTGATAGAGGAAAAGAATAATATTCATTTTGGGGGCCAGGGGCCACCAAATTAAGTTCAGACAAATATTTTATGAAGAGGATAACAAAATAATGGTCTGCTTCTCCAAAGATAACTGGGATCTCGCTATGCTCACAGGGAGCATACGTCCCCAGAAAGAGCCTGTTGGAGCTCTAAATTTTTGGCGAAATTTGGAGTCTTATATAGTGATAAAACTCTAAAAATGGCATCCTAAACTTCATGCCCAATAATTGATGATATGATGGAGTACATGAAATGACATACAAAAATATATTACTTTTCAATTAAAAGTTGAGGGATAAAGGAAGGAAGCTTTGTGATAGGAACAATCAAAATTTTGTAAGCGAAGGTTTCAGAGATGTTGGAATTTCAACCTGTTGTAAAGATGATGTTGACAGAAAATGAAAACGATCAAACATTGAAATCTAAAACATGCCCAGTTCCTAAAATCAAGTTTCCTATCTCCAGTAAAAATCTTATGTTCGTACAATCTATTTTAGATTTTCGGCCAAAGCTAAATCCAAAAGATAGGTAGTTATTAGTTAGTTTGTTGATTAGTTTTTTCAAAAGAAGGTTTTTAATTTTAACATAGGGTGGTGTCTCTTTACCCTAAAGGGGTGTGAAAACCATTCATCCAGATATATATGTGGTGTAAAATGTAAAGGTAAAAATCATCATCAACAATGTAAAAAATTTATTATTTTCTACTGCACTTTCTGCAAGTGATCTATTGTACATAAGACTTTATGAAGCATTAATATAAATTAGTATTTTCTCTAATTTGGAGTTATGGATTTGATCATTCCCGGTTGATCATTCCTTTGTGATTTATCTCCACAAGATAAAGTTTCTTTAAAACTTTATGTTTGGAAATTATTCCCGTTATTATGCAATTTGATCATTAGAATTATTAGGCACTATTAATTCTATCTTATTGGGCTCATTAAGCTTGGGTTAAATTCAATACGACTGATTGTAGCATAATAAAATAATCAAAGACATTGAAGAGGAGCAATTGATAGGAGCATTTAGGTGGTGTTCTCTATCTCACTTAGTTGTACATAGGATTAAAGAAAGAATTGTCTCTATTGCCCAATAGAAGAAAGGCACTGATCTATTATCCTTAAGTTGAAGTCTTTGTTCGAGAAAATTACAAGCAGAAAGTAGTCATCAGTATTTATTTCAAACCAAATAATACATTAATTTAAAACATTCTTTCAATAGCATCTTGTTAAAGCATTCTCATAGAATTCAAATATTTAATAGTTGTGATATTCACAATTCGATCTATCTCAAGAGTTCACTCGCCATCTTGAGAGATCACCCAATTTTAATGTATAATTGTTATCTGCTATAAAAAGCCTTAAGCTACGAAGTTTGGTTGAGATATAGGCTCACCCACCTTGGTTATGCATAGCCTGAAGTGCCTAGGGAGGAAGATCATAATCGACCACTCCCGTTCGTTGGTCAAGACCGTTGGATAATCCCACCATTGAGTAGGCAAGCTCATAGGATTTCCAATCTGTTAATTTGGGAACCAACAGTTTGGAGACTCTGTTGGGGAGTTATCTATGAAAGACAGCGTTGAAGATTACCAAGAAGCTTTTGTGATGTAATTAAGACTCTACTGGAGATAAGAACTCAAAAGTAGCAAACAATATTTTCGTCGATGAGAGGTGGTGACTATTCAATAATATATTCCAGTCAGTGACTCTATTAAGGGAGAATACCTAGAAGGAGATAAGTAAATTTTTCCTCTTTGAAAGAGGTGGCAACTCTACTGACAAGAACCTAATGAATAAAGAAAGAAGTTACTACAAATTCAGTTATTCAAAATGTACCAAAATAAACATCCATTTCAGAGAAAACCATTTATTCTAGATAGCATAAGGCCATTGGATCTCGGGAGATTTCAATTTATTCCTAATAAGTTATTCCCTAAACTTTCACAACTTGTACCAAAGTTTCATGGAGAATGAGATGAATTAGCTCTTGAGCATTTGGATGCATTTTACACATTTATATAAGATTATGAGATTTGTGCAAAAGATCAAGTGATGAAGCTATTTGTCAGGACTTTGAAGGATAATGCGAGAGAAGAATATGAATCACTACCTACACAGAGCATATCATTGTGGAGATAATTTGAACAATGGTTCCTAAATGAATTTCATGTTGCAAGTAAAGAAGAAGATGACATGTGTTATGAACAAGACGAAAATCAGAATTACATTATGGAAGAAGAACCCTACATGTCTTACTTGGATGAATTTTCAATTTGGAAAGATATGAAGGTGAATCTTCAGTACATTTGTTGATAAGGATGGTAAACATTTATCGAGAAATACCTTTAGACATTATGCCTTTGCACAAGGAATTAATAAATAAACTGCGTGAGTTTGGAATCACACCAGATGATCCTTCTGTAAAGCTCCTTGTGCTTATATTAAAAGAAGATGATGAATGCAAAGAAAAATACACAGAAGTGAAACAAAACCCTAATGAAATTCTAGATTCGTATGAAGAAGAAAATTTGGATCAGGTTGAAGAAGAATCTATACATGGTGAGATTTGTATGGAAACAAGTATCAATGACCATGATGATGAGGAAGAAAACCTTCTCAGTACATAAGAAATTTCAGATTTAATAGACATGGAATATCATAGGCATATGCACAAAAGTGGTTCAAAATTCTATTCAATCCACTTGGATAAACAAATTAATGGATCAATGTCTATTCAGGAAGTATTTGAAAATAAATCTCAAGAGGAAATTTCAGCGGAATACGTGGATGAAGATTTTGATCTTGTTTATAAAAAAGATGAGGACTCTCAGGATGATACATTCAGTGAAGGTATGCACTCTGATACACAAGATGGTCTCTTATGTGATGAACCACAGGATAATCTCTATGGAGGTATGCCTAAAATATCTATATTTCTGAATCCGTTGTTTGAAGAAGAAGAAAGTATGTCCGAAAACAATATAGATTTTTTAGAAATATTACATAATAAGAGCATATGAAAAAATGAAATAGCATGTGAAGAGGTGGATAAAATATTTCTACAAAATACTCCTGAAGATAATATGTCCAAAGTCCCTAGGTGAGAAAGATGAAATATTTCCAAAACATAAAGAGATTGTTAAAAGGAAAAGAAAGAAACATGTAACGCCTAAATATTTTCACAAGGAGAAGCCTATCTTGAAGCAAAAGGTTAAAAGGAATTCACTTCCAAAAGGAGATGAAAATAAAACTTTGAATTCAATAACAAAAAATAAACCAAAAGGTAAAAATGACAGTAAAAGGGGTGATATTAGAAATTTCAAATATTACCATAGGAATTCTTTCAAACTCACATATGGTAATAAGGTTGATATCATAAAAATTTTAAAGGGCAGGTACAATATAAAATAGTTTCTAAGATGTGACAGGCATAGGAAAAATAAATGCAAATTATCTAAGGTCAAAGGAGACTATAAACACAATGCTTGCCTTTCAAATCAAATGAGAAGGAATGTTGATGAGAAGTATTGTGAAAAGGATGTAAGAAGAGAAGTAAATGTTTTCACAAAGTTCATATTACTGCATGATCAGAATCAGGTCTTTGACAGAGGAAAAGAATAATATTCATTTTGGGGGCCAGGGGCCACCAAATTAAGTTCAGACAAATATTTTATGAAGAGGACAATAAACTAATGGTCTACTTCTCCAGAGATAACTGGGATCTCGCTATGCTCACAAGGAGCATACGTCCCCGAAAAGAGCTTGTTGGACCTCTAAAGTTTTGGCAAAATTTGGAGTCCTATATAGTGATAGAACTCTAAAAATGGCATCCTAAACTCCATGCCCAATAACTGATGATACGATGGAGTACATGAAATGGCATACAAAAATATATTACTTTTCAATTAAAATTTGAGGGATTAAGGAAGGAAGCTTTGTGACATGAACAATCAAAATTCTGTAAGCAAAGGTTTCAAAGATGTTGGAATTTTGACATGTTGTAAAGATGATGTCGACAGAGAATGAAAACGATCAAACATTGAAAATCTAAAACACACCCAGTTCATAAAATCAAATTTCCTATCTCTAATAAAAATCTTATGTTTGTACAATCTATTTTTAATTTTCGACCAAAGCCAAATCCGAAAGATAGGTGGTTATGAGTTTGTTTGTTGATTAGTTTTTTCAAAAGAAGTTTTTAAATTTTAACATAGGGTGGTGTCTCTTCACCCTAAAGCGGTGTGAAAACGATTCATCCATATATATATATATGTGGTGTAAAATGTAAAGGTAAAATCATCATCAATAATGTAAAAACTTATTATTTTCCACTGCACTTTTTGCAAGTGATCTATTGTACATAAGACTTTATGAAGCATTAATATAAATTAGTATTTTCTCTAATTTGGAGTTATGGATTTGATCATTGCCGATTGATCAGTCCTTTGTGATTTTATCTCCAAAAGATAAAGTTGCTTTAAAACTTTATGTTTGGAAATTAATCTTGTTATTATGCAATTTGACCATTAGAATAATTAGGCACTATTAATTCTATCTTATTGGGCTCATTAAGCTTGGGTTAAATTCAATAAGACTGATTGTAGCATAATAAAATAATCAAAGACATTGAAGAGGAGCAGTTGATAGGAGAATTTAGGTGGTGTTCTCTGTCTCACTTAGATGTACATAGGATTAAAGAAGGAACTGTCTCTATTGCCCAATAGAAGAAAGACACTGATCTATTATCCTTAAGTTGAAGTCTCTAATCAAGAAAATTACAAGCAGAAAGTAGTCATCAGTATTTATTTCAAACCAAATAATACATTATTTTAAAACATTCTTTCAATAGCATCTTTTTAAAGCATTCTCACATAATTCAAATATTTAATAGTTGTGATATTCACAATTCGATCTATCTCAAGAGTTCACTTGCCATTTTGAGAGATCACCCAACTTTAATGTATAATTGTTATCTGCTATAAAAAGCCTTAAGACAAGAAGTTTGACTGAGGTACAGGCTCACCCGCCTTGGTTATGCAGAGACTGAAGTGTAGGGGAGGAAGATCATAATCGATCACTCACGTTTGTTGGCCAAGACAGTTGGATAATCCCACCATTGAGTAGGCAAGCTCATAGGATTTCCAATTTGTTAATTTGGGAACCAACACACATTCTTGTCAACCGGTCTAGGGACAAGTTCCCAAGTCTGATTCTTCTCTATCTGATCAAGTTCTTCCATTGTTCTTAACCAATTCTAATCATTACATGCTTCTACAGATTTACGCTCAATTTCTCAAAGTAAACACAACAAAACTTGCTCTTGTGTTGCTCTACTTGTAACAACACCTCTACTCTTACCACCAATAATTTGATTCTCTGAATTATTTCTCTGTGCTTACTTTGGTGTCTTAGTTGTAGATGTTAGAGCTTACCTTAAATCTTCTTATTTTTTTGTTTTTGTTTGTTTTGTCCTTTGTATTGATTTCATATTCAAGGTGTTTCTTAGGAGTTTCCTAAAAGCCTTCATCAACCTTCACAATCGCACTTTCAACAATTTTATTCAATCTCTTATTGTAACACTGGTACACTTTACTCTTTGTAGAATATCCCATAAATATACCTTCATCTACTATGTTGTCAAACTTGCCAAGATTGTCCTCATCTCTCTGAATGTAGCATCTGCTTCCAATAATCTTGAAATATTTGATTGTAGGTTCTCTCACATGCCATAGTTTGTATGGTGTCTTGTCATACTTCTTCCAGTAAGAACTCTGTTAAGAGTATATACAGTTGTATTAACTACTTCTCTACAGTAAACCTTTGATGAACTCGATTCTTTGATCATTGTTCTTGTTGCTTCCTGTATTGTCCAATTCATCATTTCCAATACACCATTCTATTGTGGTGTTCTAGGCGCTGAAAACTGTCTTTTAATACCATTTTTGTCACAAAAATTCTCAAATTCATCAGAAGTAACTTGCTTTAAAAATCTTGAATTTCTCAAATGCTTATGATTTCTCTTAGAAATGTAACCTAAGACAATCTGGAATAATCATCAATGAAAAGTATGAAATATCTCTCACCTTGTAGGCTTCTTGTTCTGGTAGGACAACACAAGTCGATGTGCACTAGATCCAACAAACAGGTAGGTGAATAATCGTTTGCCTTGAACGACTCTCTTCTTTGCTTTCCTTCTCGACATCCTTTATAGATAATATTGTCTAGTTTACACAGTCTAGGTAAATCTCTTACTGCACATGATGAACTTATTCTTACCAAATTGTCAAAATTGATGTGGCGCATCCTCTGGTGCTAGAGCCAACTATCATCAATCTGAGATAGTAAACATCTTTATATAGCTCCTTCAAGTTGATACGTGTTCCTTCATGTTCTTCTGCCAATTGCAATCATTATTCCAGATGTCTTCTGAATCGCGCAACCTTCATTCTTGAACACAACATCATAGTCATTCTCACACATTTGTCCAACACTCAAAAGATTATGACACAAACCCTTCACATAATAAACATTGTTAGTGTTGTGCTTCCCATCAAAGGTAATAGAACCTCTACCAACAATATATGTTTCCTTATCATCACCAAATCTAACAGGACCACCATCATACTTTTCAAGTGTTACAAATTTGCTTTTATCACCAATCATATGATTTGAACAACCACTATCAATCAACCATTCCTTCTTGTTCCTTCTAACATACAAAGCAGTCTTAGAATTATCATTTATTTCTGGGCAAATGTTAGAAATATCAAATCCAAGTTTTTCTTCTTCTTCAACATAGAATAAATAATCCTCTAGTTCTGACTCCTCATCTGAAATACTAGCATCTTCATTAACATAGTAAGTTTTCTTATTGAACTTCTTAAACTTCTACCTAGGACCTTTCTTTGGACACCTAGTGGCCAAATGACCAATCTTTCCATATCTAAAACCTTTAAGATATAACATACATTTGTATTTGTCAGTACCTTTCTTATGCTTCCTTGCAAAGTTCACTTTCATCTCATTTGAGTCTTCCTCTTCCGGATCTTCCTCTGTCTTTGTGGCTTCAAATGTTGTCTCAGATCTGCTTTTGTCTTTTCCAGATTTTCTTACTTTTCCGGATTTTCTCATCTCAAACGGGGTCAAGGTGCCAAACGACTATTCTCTGGTAAATGTCTTTGGATCATAAACTTCCTCAAATGTCAAGATCTTGTCACTATAGCTTCCCTGTAAGGACATCAAGATCTTTTCCATGACATCTTCATCAGCGATATTTCCTCCTTGATTCTTGACTTCATTTACTGCATTGTCAACCCTCTGAAAATAGCTTCTAATATCTTCACCTTCTTACCAATAATCTGCAGTCATCTGAATGAAACAGCATCTTAGCCCCATAAGATTGGGCTCTCCATTCCACTTTCCAAAGAATCCTTAGTACAAAATACAATGTCCCACTCTATCTTGTCAAAATACTTTGTTGTTATGTAACTTGAATATGCATTGTTAGATGGCCCATGTCAAGAGATATGATTCTGGGTGTTTGCATGTCTTCAACTAAGCTCCTTCACCAATGCTTTAAGGACTCATTTTCTTTGGCTATCTGGGCCAAAAACCATAGTCACGTCCATTTCCTTTATTCAGATTCCTGTTTAAGTTCTTGATTTGCCTTATTCACGCCATTCATTCTCATCAGACTATATTATGATCAACACATAGGCTAATCGGTATCTGCTAGGCAAACCCTGTTGCCTGTTTGAGTACTGGAACTGAATCACTATGTTTGAAATTAATTATTCACAAATATTTGACTGCATAACTATATCTTTCTTTGTGGAGGGGAGTTTGAGAAACTGGGTAAACGAAAATTAATGTTACCAAATGCAATTAGTCGTATATAGATATTCGTTAGGTATGATGTTTCCTACAATGCTCAATCTAGATTATTTTTATTGGTTCCTTTAATAGAGCTTTCTCCAAATAAACATAAGTGGTTCTTTCAGGAAATTTTTAGTAGACTTACAGGAATATATCTGTGTGCTCAAGTTTCCGACTTCCTTCAATGGCAGACTCCTTATCTTGAACTTCGTAAAGCAAAGAATAATCATCTGGAAGTTGAATATGTCGTTTCCGAAATGATGCAACGATAACCTGGGCTATCCGGGTCAAAGCACTGCCTCCTGGTTTCTGATGCCTGTACAATAAGGTGCCTGAAAAGAAGAAAAATATTGCGACTACCAAGGCCACAGTAGGAATTCCAAAACCCCACCCCCAACCAACATTATCTTGGATCCAAACAAGGACACTGCTAGAGAGGAGAGCACCAATATTTATTGAAAAATAATACCAGTTGAAGAATGAACTCTTCTTCTTCTTTTCAACATCATCTGTCTCATCAAATTGGTCTGCTCCAAAAGATGATACACATGGGGTAATACCTCCAGTTCCTAATGCAACAAGGTATAGTGATAAGAAGAAAACACCAGTTTGTGCCGTGGATGCATTGTAGCCATCATCAGAAACCTTGCACAGAGGCTTTAGACCAGGTGTAAATGCAGATATGGTCAGCAAGGTCATTCCCTGCAAAGGAATGGAACATCTTCAGCTAATATGGGTTCCAATTTTAAGATTGTGACCATAATCTGAATATTAAAACATAATCAAACAACAGTGTCAAAGAGAAGACAATTGTAAGTATATGTGCAACAGATAGTTCAATAAACAAAAAAATAATGAAGAAACAAAAAAGACTTGCAATAAAATAGATGATAGAGAAAACAGCAATTGTCCAATATCGTCCCCAATATGAATCGGCCATAAAAGCCCCAATGAGAGGCGTAATGCTGCATGTCCCAGACCAATTGGTTACATTATTGGCTGCTGTAGAGTTGCCCTGATGGAAACACTTTATTAAATAGTTCACCATATTTATATTGATTCCACAGTATGCTAAACTCACACAGCATTCATTTCCTACATCAAAAAAAAAAGTTAGGATGAGTTTATGAAATCTCCATTGATGATATATAAAATAACCATCTCTCTCTGACTGTCAAACTTGAAAATCACATCTAAAAATCACAATTTACTTCATAGTTAGTTGAAGTACAAAAAGTAATGTTGAAAGATATCTTATTATTTGTAACAAGATTAAATGGTGTGTACCCAAAATGAATGGACAAGCCTTCCAGTTCCCTGATTTTTTCTTGATTGACGGATTTCCATGAATATCCACGGAACCATCTTGAGTTATTTCATCATTTGGATGCACCGAACAGATCTCACTCTTTGTCTCCACTTTCTTAACCTGTAAAATATAAGAAAAAAAGTTGAAATACAACAGAGGGAAAAAATTTGACATCCAGTCAGAATTACATCATGTACAATCTCATTAAATGATTATGAGAAAACCATATTTCCAGGTGATTAGAAATCTAATCCTAATCCTAATCTGCGGGAACCTGAAAATTTTAATAATCGGTCATCTTTATCAACTCAGATAGAGGAAAACAATGAATCTTAAATGATAAAATTGCTAAGAACCTGCTCAGAGAAAGAATAAATATTGGTATTATTTAAAAGTTAAGATATTATATATGTTGGTGTATTTAGAGAGTTCTTTTCTCATCTATCTTATCACCATTTTTCATAAGTGAAAGGAATCCAATATTGAAGAGTTCAACACCCAAGTGTCACCTATATGTGAGAGTTATGAATGTGACAAGTTAACAGTTGTTACATAAAATACAAAACATACTAACAAATGGAATGACATAAAAATACAGCATATAAAATTATAAACCACATCATTAAAATAGAAACAAACATAAAGCATTAAGTATTCTATCCATATATGGAAAAAGATACACCCAATTTCTGTTTACGTAGGAAACTTATGCTACAAATAGAATTGCAGAGCCATTTAGATTACAAAGAAAGGCTCTACTAATTAGGTGTCTTGCGGTCTCTGTTTCAGATCATCCTCATCCTGATCTAAAGTAGTAAATCTGTTCCAAGACATGCTTAGAAATTTAGAATGGTGTTCTAACGTTGCTCAAATTGAACACATCAAGAAGGATTTTGCAAATGCAAAGATCCACACAAAACACACTGGGTCCAAACGGGCTATATGCTGGATTTTAGGACCTAAGTCTATCCTAAAGAGATTTATATTTTTCGCTACCCTATTAAAAAACATCTTTGACTTTCACTAGACTAAGTGCTCTACAAAAGTTGTAGCTTTATTTTGCCCATGTAGCATGGAAGGAGAGGGGATGAAATGAATAACAGATATTGAAAGAAAAGTGACACTAGGCAACATGGTATTAAAATACAACTATCATATCAATATGATGTAGCTCCTTGTCAATTTTATGATATGTGTAGAAAACAGGCATGGCTGTTGCTAATGACTTGTTTCTCGTTAGTAATTAGATGTTTAAAAGTTGTAGAGAAGAAAAAGACAACCACATGAAATCCATACAGATCGCCAAAAGAGAATATGGAATCAAGAATTCCTGTTGAGTGGCAACCCATGATGTTTTCATACATTCAAGATGAATTTGCTCAAATAAGAGCATCAATAGTTTTAACACAAAAAATCAAGATCAACATTTTTAACATTGAGAAGTAATAAGTTATGATAAAGATATAGAAATGGTAATATTGGATCACAAGCAATGGCTTCTTAAAGACAACAGGGGACCTGTAGAGACTGATGCAGGTGAGGATTTCAATTAGAGAGCTTGGACTAGTTGCACAGAAAATGTTTGCAGTTATGATAATCACTATATATTTTCTACACAGCCAGCTAATGAAAGTATCAGTAAAGTTATTGTTAACTCCTGAATTTGCACCCTAACACTAAGCGCATAACACTTAGAAAATTCTGGATAACATGGGAACAATCACCAGTTTGTGGGTGAACTATGTGGGTGACTGAACCTCCGGGTTCTAGGCCGG
>MU223509.1:474195-491322 GCA_018584345.1 Thuja plicata
TAGGCCAAACTCCAATGTATTAAGCTCTGAAAGGCTTCTCCACAATTAAGTCCTCTGATACAGCTAGAAAGAAACAAGCACAATCCACCAAAATGTAAAGGCTCTGCTCTCTTTCAGAAATCTGATCTTTGAAAAGACAGAAGAGATCCAATATAAAGGAAGAACTCACAACTAAACTCCTGAAATGCAGGGGTCGGATGTGAACAAAATCCCTCCAAAAAAAGGACCAAAAACCTCCACCTCAAGCTAAATTTCAGCATGTGTAGAAATTTGGTAATAGTTATCAAGGGGCCTTTTGGACCCTAAAATGTCTGGTACAAGCAACAAAAAGGGGTATCATGGGGGCACTAATTGCTACATGCTATATTCTGTTGAGCCTGTACAACCTCTTCTTCCTTAACCATACCACCAAGAGATAGATGTCAAATTTAACATAATATAGAAATAATTTTAAATTTCTTCTCTTAATTTGGTGAAAGATTGACTGCAAAACTTCTAACTTTGTTAATGTTTTTGTAGCAGCAGGACATATCATTCTGATCTCATCTAAGGTTGCTGGTTTTTACTTGCTGCGGATTCCGAGTTGATTGCTTCATTCAGTGCTCAAGGTTGAATGAGTATATGCTTCAGCTGAGACCATTACTTGTACCATGTTTTGATGACTTGTTTATGTTCTATGTGGAGGTTGGCTTGACTATGCTTGGTCATCACATTGAGCGTGACGTGTCTCCGTGTTTGGACATTCCTTCCACGTCATCTGTTGTTGCCCCGCGTGTAGCTGTGTTATATCTCGATGGAATTACAAGAGACCCCGCGATGGCACACGAAGAGTCTCTCATTGTATTCGAAGGGGCTGACTGTTTCAAGAAACTGTTTGTTTCATATTCCTAGTGAAGGCTCCACGTATGGAGAGTATGTGCTGGGTGTCGGGTTCAGTTTTCTTTATTTGTTTATTACTCCTCACCGGTTTACGAGTTCGGTGATCAATGTGTTGTTCTCTATCTTCACTGATTCGAAGATTTGATTCTATCTATTCCAGCATATGTTTGTTTAGCTCAGAGCATGTTTGTTTTGTGGAAGATTGGTATACAGTTCAGTGTGTATTCTTAGCTTATGTATTGCCGTGAAGGCTCTATCGGGAGTTCTAAGCATGCATTTATTTTCTGTTTGTATTGAGAGTTACCTTCATATACTGTGTGTATCTCTTGGAGAGTTGTTAAGTATCACATCGAGACTCTATTTTGTAAGTGTGAAGCATTGCTTACACACAGTGCCTTGAGTCTCGGAATTTTTGTAGAGGATTTGTATTAAGTTTTGATATCATAATAAAGGAGGAAGTTTTTGTGGTGTGGCTAGGTTTTTTCCCTCGCGTAGGAGGGTTTTCCCATGATATATTGGTTGTCTTGTTTTGTGTTTCTTTATGCTCTTTGTCTATATGCAATTCTAGTTCAATTTTTAACATGGTATCAGAGCGGGTCTAAGTAAAGATCTAGAACTAGAATAGGACGATTGGATACTTTAAGAGATTATGATGTGTAATGGGAGCATCAGAAGAAATAAGGGATTCTTATGAGAATGTGTAGCTAAAGAGCCTTGGAGGGTAGAATCTCAAAAGAAGCTTCTTACCTGGAAGGGCGTGCAGATCTGGATCTTTAGGTGCAAAGATCAGGAAATAACATTTGATGGATTGTGAGGAAGTTTAGGCAATAAAGAGATAAGTATTTTAGTTTGTATCTTTGAATAATGTTCATGAATAATTCATGCAATAATATTGGGAATATTGAATCATGTATGTTGTTAGCATTTGTATGTATATTTCTCTTCAGGTTAGTTTGATTCTATGAACTATTACTAATCTCTCTAAAATGTAGGATGGATAGAGGAGCAACAAGATGATGGTTTAATGATCCAAAATTGCATAAGAAATTCAAAGAGGAAATAAGATTCTGAGGGAGCTTGTGTGGCAAGCCCTTGTTAATGCATTCTTATCTGTGAGATAAGTTTGAGGTGAAAGCCCTTGTTCCATCCTTTGGGAGTAGCCAAGGTGGATGTCATGTTGAGAGACTCCATGACAACATCACGCTAAGTGACTCCGTGATGTGAGCTTGTGTTTATTTCACACATGAGAGTAGCCATGGTGAACAACATGTTGAGTGAATTCAAGATGCTACCCTGTTGAGAGAATCCATGATAAAGTTTTTTTATTAGCGCATATGGGTGTAGCCATTGTGTTTGTCATGTTGAGAGATTCCATGACACGAAAATCTGTAATTGATATCTCCTTTGCTAAGAGGGAATGTTAATGTTTTTGTAGCAGCGGGAGATATCATTCCGATCTCATCTAAGGTTGTTGGTTTTTACTTGCTACGGATTCCTAGTTGATTGCTTCATCCAGTGCTCAAGGTTGAATGCGTATTTTCTTCAGCTGAGACCATTACTTGTACCATGTTTTGATGACTTGTTTATGTTCTACGTGGAGGTTGTCTTGACTACGCTTGGTCATCACATTGAGTGTGATGTGTCTCCGTGTTTGGACATTCCTTCCACGTCATCTGTTGTGGCCCTGTGTGTAGTTATTTTATATCTAAATGGAATTACAAGAGACCTCGTGATGGCACACGAAGAGTCTCTCATTGTATTTGAAGAGGCTGACCGTTTCAAGAAACTGTTCGTTTCATATTCCTATTGAAGGTTCCACGTATGTAGAGTATGTGTTGGGCGTCGGGTTCAGTTTTCTCTATTTTATTATTACTCCTCACCAATTTTACGGGTTTAGTGATCAATGCGTTGTTCTCTATCTTCACTGATTCGAAGATTTGATTCTATCTATTCCAGCATTTGTTTGTTTAGCTTAGAGCATGTTTGTTTTGTGGAAGATTGGTATACAGTTCAGTGTGTATTCTTAGCTTATGTATTGTCGTGAAGGCTCTATCGAGAGTTCTGAGCATGCAAATAGTTACCTTCATATACTGTGTGTATCTCTTGGAGAATTGTTAAGTATCACATTGGGACTCTATTTTGTAAGTGTGAAGCATTGCTTACACACAATGCCTTATAAGAAATATGGACAAAGATATAGAGAAGCTAATAATAATAAAATAAGATAATCAATGTTACTTCCTATTTTCATTGAAGACATTACTTATATATAGGATTTACTAATCCTATTTTATAGGGAACAACCTCCCTATTTAGTTGTGATTGTTACTTGCGTAACAATACACAACTCACACCATATGAGTTTCTAAAACAACTCAAACCATAATATTACTAACATTCATATTAGTCTAGCAATACTACAAAGTCGTTTGTCAACAACTTTATATCTAATCCAAATACTAATGTGAACACTAATTTCCAACACTCCCTCGTTAGTGTGAACATGGTAGAACTCACACCCTTCATCTGCAGTATGCTCATCCCTGTGGCATGTCCAATTGACTCATGACCTTGATCCAAAGAAAGGCTCTCTTCTCCGATGGTTTTAAACAGGCTCACCACAAACCGTGACGTGAACAAGAACCTATCAATTGTCCACCTTGTGTGGTTTTCTGGATCCTCCCACAAACCAAACCCTTTCAAGATCCATGAACTACATTACACTGGTGCTTTTGTTCGCCGATATGCTTGTACATCAAGGAAGTCATACATATCACCAATCTGAAAAAAAAAAACATATTAGAAAAGGTTTCACATTACATTTCATAAGAACACAATATTCTTAATTGTAGTCGATGTTATCGATCACTGCCACTAGACCTCAAACAGCATAGACAACCACCATTGCAACTGGAAGATGCCTTTGACTTTAGTTGTTTTGGTGCGACATGGGAACGGAACATTGGTTATTATTCCCCCCACCCCCCACAATGTGAAATTCCATTTATTCACACAAACAAGAATACTGAAAAGAAAATCATACCATACTGCATGCTACTGTCTGGATCTTGATGCATATGGTCATTATTGCCAGCGAACATATTCACCAGTCGACCATCTTCCAACTAAGTATGGCACTCAGAGGATATCCGTAGTCAGAGGATCTCTGTAGTCGTCTGCTCTCCAATATAATTGCTTTTTCCAGTATCCACACATCACACTAAAAATCTGAAAAACTAAAATCCACACCAAAAATTTGAAAAACACGCTGCATACTGGTCACCAAATCAGTTGTGCGGCCCCATCGTTGGCGACTGACGAGAGGTCGATGGTTGTCCTCCAGCCTCCAGTGCCTCCATCCTCCAGTCAATTTGTTAAGAAAATTTGGCTTTAAGGCTCACTCTGTCAATTGCGAGGAAAGAATATATCCAAAAATCATGAATTCTGGCTCATCACTAATGAAGATGGACCACCAAGCAGTTCTCTCATGGGTCTGAGCCAATAAAATCAAATAAATATGTGGATCAATACAAAAAGGCACAACTAGAACCGATTGCATAGATAACGTTGACACCAATAGAGGCAAACCATAACCACCAATATAATCAATGCGCCAAACAAACACGACTGACTAATCAAAACCAAAGTTGCATGGACACGAATACGGATACAAATACGGATACGGTATTGGGTACGAATACGGTCATTTTTTAAGACCCTTAATATGGATACGACACTAATAAAAAACACATACACACATGTATTTAACACAGTTTTCTTAGTTATTAGAGGAGATTTTCAATACTTCAACAGCAATATATATTATAGACACAAATGTTGCATAAACAATTTTAAGTTAATTTAACACTTTACAATATGCAAAAATAGTAGAGTTACATTAGAAAATAACCAAAAAAATGAGTTGCTGAAATAGAAAAAAATTTCATTTGTCTTTCTCATTTGGTGCAGGTTTTGTTTATACTATTTTTTTTTGAATTGCATTAATGAGGTTTTTTTTAATCAAATTTGGAAAGATTTACGTCAAATCTATAAAAAAATCAAATCACATAGTATTTGGCACGGTTGGAAAATCAAGTTTTTTTGGCACACATGGGTACAATATTCAACGTGTATTCGGGCTGTATCGGATACGTTTCCAAATTTGATACGGGGATACGTGTTGTTAGAATAACTGAGAGGGGGGTGAATCAATGGCCTCAAAAATATTCCAATAAATCAACCCAAAAACTTAGTACCACAATATTAAGCCTCTAGTTATCTTTAGTCTTACAAGATGTATGCCTTCAAATAATCATATCAAATAACTACAGCTCGGAGTTCACTGTTAAACCCTATTCTTAATGTTTACCGAATAGTAGTCTTTCATTTACCGAAAAACAGTAAATTGCTTAGTGTATACCGATCAATCCAGATTAGTTGTGTAATGCAAAACACTAAAGTAATGACTCATAAACACATTGACACATGGATTTTTAACATGGAAACCCTGTTAAGGGAAAAACCACTTGGGACTGGTAACCCAAAATTTTCACTTTTCTGAAGTGAGCTCGGTGAAGAGCCAACCCTGTTAAAGGTTACAAACACACTGTTAGGTGTGACCTTGTTAGAGGATTTAAATAGAATAGTTTGTCACTTGATATCAGGCATCTTTATGCTACCTTCGATGACCGAACCTAGTGTAGTTTGTCAAATGGTATCTGGCATCTCATGCTATCTTCATGATCAAACTTTTTGATACTCCTTGGGATGTATCTCAATATAGAAAGGATTGTTAAGTCTTGCTTGGTTAAGAGACTTTCTGAATCAATGGTTAAACTGAAACAGTAAATGATCTGTTCACACATACACCTTAGACTTGCAGATTTTCAGATCTATTGTAAGCTCATTTTACCTTTCTGATCAATATCTCCTTTCAATACCTTTGCTCCACTTCTTTCTACTCGGTGATGTTGTGCTTCTCTGTTGCTCGACGTCCGCAGAAATCTTTAGCTCTCTCCTCAGCTTGATTGATCAGGATTGTATGAAGTTGTTCTTCATCCGTTTCTCTTTAGCATCCTTCTTTTTCATTCACTCCCCTAATTCATAATGAATTAGATTGTCTCTTTATAGACATGATATCACAGTTTCTCACTTCTTGATTTTCTTGTTCTTGGCGTGATCCGCAATCTTAGGCAATCTTGCTTTAAAGCTTAACTCCTGTTTTATCTCGTAGAAATCTTCCTGCCAACTGGATAAAACAGCTTTAAATCTTTTACTTATCTTTGGCTTTAACTTGTAGATTAAAACAATGTCAACAACCAATTAAGTCTATCTTTAGCTCTGCCAACTAAGTATTTTGTTGTTTCTGAACTTCAGTTCTTTTCGGTGTTTTAACTCTTTGATAGCTTTGGTCAACACTTCAGTTCTCCTCGGGCTTCTCCATCGGGGTTGTCTGTCCGTCGGGCATCACTACAAAGTTCTGCTCGTCGGGTAACACTGTAATCCTGGCCGTCGGTAATGCTTGTGATTCTACTTGTCGATAATGCTTGTCGATTTCTTTGCTCGGGCATCACTGTGACTTTGCTCTCGGGTTTCTTTGTCCTTCGGGTTCCACTAGCCGTCGGTGTTTGAAGTCACTTAGTGAATGCTGGTCTTTTATGCATTACTGAAAGCATAATCTTTATCTCTCTGATTCTCTGAAGTCTTTGACACTTTGAATATAACCGATCAGATTATATCAAGTTGACATCAATGACAATACAATCCATTAACTGATTTAATGTCTTGCATTATCTTTCTGCATTTCGGTGATCAACCTAACATCTTCAAACATTCAATCAGTTACATGTCATCAATGTGCAACCGAGGAGGGACATAGGAGTTTCCAGCAACTGTGATCAAAATAGATTGATCAAACCGCCAATTATAGATTGACGGGGCCCTATGAGCAAGGTGATAAGCTCGTTCAAATCTAAATAAAGTCGAAAAACAAAGCTTCCAAGCTTACTAGAATCGCCAGGGCGATAAATACAAAGACATGCCAATGAATACCCACGGTGACCAAGGTTGTCAGCCTTCTCCACAAATACGTCTGCTCAACGTAGAAAGGCTACGACCTTGGTAAATATATAAGGCCACCTACAAACATCAAGAACACCCCTGAGACAAAGAAAAACAGCTGCTGGAACTGATCTGTCAATACTTAGCCAAGTATGGCCAATGCAAGAAGCACTGCAAATCACTTAAAAGAATGCCCGATACCAAAACTGGCGAATATGTGGGCCTCAACAATGATTAACACACTAATTTCTCACCCAGAATTACTATCTTCTCTATGTGCGCATTACTATTCCATATATGATTCTGCGATGAGGATATGACCGCAGATGCTATGATCGGCTTGCCCAAACTTGACACTGATCTTGATCTTTGACTGCAGTTGAACTTGGGTCTAGGTATCGTGATTGATTTGCGTACTGATATATCAAAACCTCAACTCTATAATGAATACCGCTGAGGATTTGGGAGGTGCAGCTAATCTTGCATAAATGCTGCTATCAATCTCCAAAGATATTGCTAGTATAAATCTCCAATGCTTAATTCCTGATTGATACAAGATTCAAGGCATTCAAAATGCCAATATTCCCTCGTATCTATTTAGTTACTAAACAATAGGCCCATAGAATAGTGTTGCTTTGATACCATATAAGAAATATGGACAGAGATATAGGGAAGCTAATAATAATAAAATAAGATAATCCATATTGCTTCCTATTTTCATTGAAGACATATTACATATAGATAGAATTTACTAATCCTATTTTATAGGGAACAACCTCCCTATTTAGTTGTGATTGTTACTCACGTAACAATACACAACTCACACCATATGAGTTGTTAAAACAACTCAAACCATAATATTACTAACATTCATATTAGTCTAACAATACTACAAAGTTGTTTGTCAACAACTTTATATCTAATCTAAATACTAATGTGAACACTAATTTCCAACATGCGTTGAGTCTCAGAATTTTTGTAGAGGATTTGTATTCAGTTTTGATATCATAATAAAGGCGGAAGTTTTTGTGGTGTGGTTGGTTTTTTTCCCTTGTATAGGAGAGTTTTCCCAGGATATATTGGTTGTCTTGTGTTGTGTTTCTTTATGCTCTTTGTTTATATGCAATTCTAGTTCAATTTTTAACACATATGAGCTGTGAGGTGCTTCAATTAATCTCATCCATCAAAGCCAATATGAAACTACAACTTGTTCCACTTCAGTGCATGCATAACTTGCTTTCCATTGGTATGCTGTGATTATCAAAGAATGTTTCATCAAAAATTACTTGCCACTCCAGACCTGAACATTCAGCTTCAAAGCAGACCGTAGACATGTTCAATCAATTCCTACCAATCCAAAATCAAAATGTCTCTAAAATGTAAATCCATTATTTCCAGGTGAGGACCAAAAGAGCTTAGCATAGTATCGGTATTTTTTTTCTTTCAATCAGATATGTCACTAGAACCAGACCACCAGTGCTGCATATTCACAAATCGTGTGATCTTTTCTCATTTATTTGTCCCAATGCTTCTCCTAGAGATCTCCCCACAATTGTAAAACAATTATGATCACAATGAGTCAGTAAACTTTCCAAGTTCTAACCTCATTGCCATCTTCATATTCATCTATATTCTAAACTATTATGAGGGAAAAGGAATCTTATCAATTCCATTGACTGAAATAACTCCGACCTTACATATACCTCCTCTGCCAAAGCTTCATAAAGCTAAGTATATTCTGAGCAAGAGAGCTCCTTAGGAAATATTTCATTCTAAGTTCTGCATGAGAAAGGATTGATCAATGAGGGCTAATAGATTCTACAGATCGATTAAATCTTTCCCTTCTACAACATTTCCTACCAGGTAATGGAAAAAGCTCTGATAACACAGTTATTTGCCCAACTATAAATTCCTATTCTTGTTGGAAACCCTAGGGAATTTGAATCTCAATAGAAGAAAAATAAATCTAAATTCTGAGTGTCAATTAAATGAAAAATATTATTTTTTAATTCTTCAAGAATAGAAAATGCATAATTTTTATGAAGGTATACATGTCTCCAACTGGAATAACACTTTGCTGAGGTAATCTATACAGACATATGCACAAAATCACTTCTTCCTCAAAAATTTGTCCCACTTTAACACCTAACAGCCTATTGAAGCTAGTGTCCCCATTTACCTTTTTCATATGTTGCACATGAGACTTCTAAAAATCCATTTGACTAACAAAAAATATATCTGGTCAACTTTAATAGAAAACTTGCTAATTAAAAAAAATCATAAATAGCTGCCAAAATTTGTGATGACCCACACAAATACCCATAATTATTAATTAATACTGGAAGATATTATTTTCAAGCATTGTAACACACTGCTTCATAATTGGATGTTAACTCTCACATTTCCATTGGACTTTTTTAGCAACATGCTCACTCAAAAGAGCTAATACTAGAGGAAATTCAACATATTATTGTCCCAGATAGCTTGACTCAAGTAAAACTCTGACAGCAATAACAACATCAGCTTCAAACCATGCAACAGAGCAAAAAGGGTCATAATGACCTCAAATTCATCTTTTCCAACTAAAACTTTTTAAGCATTGTGACCATGTTTTGGATTAAGTGGCATGCAAGTGACTTTTTGTTTGAGTATTCTCATGACATGTTGAATCGTCTTCTTAATGTCATCAAGCTCTTGGATGAAGGTGCTAGAAAAGTGTACAGAAAATTGGGAGATGTATCTATTTTTATTATTTATATTTGTATGTAGTCTCTTGTTTTGCAAGAATATGGCCTCGTGTCTATTATATGTTAGAACTGCATGGTTTATAAGTGCTATCATTCCACTACTTGTCAATGGCTGACACCGATTTTCTGCTGGTGATTCTATTTACATGACTTTCTAGTTTCAGTGTTTGGGTGTAAGTAGTTGGCAGATTGTTTATTCCATTTTCTTTTGTGGAGGTGCATTCAATTGTTGAATTGTAGTTTAATCAAATGCTAACTAGTTTACTTGAGAGAATGTTTCTGGAAAAAACTGTATGTATTTTTGGTATCAATAAAATAAACTGTGTATTGATACTAAAACTGTACAAAGTTGATTCCAGAAGCATTCTTGCAAAGACGACATGAACTGTGGAGAAGTTGTGCCAACTATTTTAACTAGTATGCTTAAGGTATTATAATTTCTGGACTCGACAAGTTCAACGTGGTATGAAACCATACCACATCAAGCAATACTGAGCATCCAAAAGAAAATTGAATTGATTCTTCTTCCAGCTCTTTGGGTGGGATATGTTTAGGAGCCTTTGTATCTATGACTTATTTGTCCATCCCTTAGAATATATCTAGCCCCTATTGGTCAAGAAAAGGGATTGGAGAGGATATTTGTGTTGTGAATAGTGATCTAAGAGTTCTTGTGGTTGATGTCTACAACAACTGTGCACACCCATCAAGCATATTGAAGAGGAAAGTAATCCATAAGTCTCAAAATCAAAGTGAAAAAGCCACGTGATGAGCAACAATAATCAAGCATGTTCCTAAAATAATCATGTTATCACCTGGAAGATAGGCATCATGAAGGGTCTTCAAGATGGTTGTATTCAACATTCAAAACATGTCATCTTAATTGTGAGGCTGAATTTCTGACAAAAAAAAAAGAAATAGAACAGATCCATAGAATCGCCCCAACATCTAAAGGTCACTATTAATCTTACTGACCATCTCATAGCAAGGATGGCCTTAGCAAAACCCACAACCAGTAACATGCCACACATGGTCAGCTACACACATATCCAAAATAGTGTTAGCAACATTCACCTATCATTGCATGCCACATAAATCAAACAAGACACAAAGATGCAAGTATGAAAGTCTTAATTACATCACCAATCCGAAGCATCAATTAGAGATTTTCCTACTTAGTATTCCATCCCTAGAAAATATCTGATCTAGATTATCATTTATTTTCTATCTAGTTCTCATATCCACCTCATCTAATTCCCCCATTTTGTTTTATACGTTAAAATCCAAAATGTGTTATTAATTTGTTATTAACAATTTAACAACATTTTCACTGTCACAATCTTTCTAAAAATATCCCGACAATGACCTAGTTTACACATTTTGTCCTCTACAACATTCATATCCTCAGTTTGTTTACTTTACTTTCACTAGCTTTATAATCTTTTCTTTCCATTCCACAACTTAGATTAATTTTATTTATTTTTTCTTATATATAACTCCTCTCATCCCTCTAGCATCCTATAAACATTACATGCATTCTCCCTAACTTATGCATTTCAACTTCCCCAAAAAATTCAAGCTCGTCATTGAACATCTCCATCTCTTCTCACGCTTGCCTAATGTTGGGTTCTTCCTTCTCTACTATGCAAAATCCATGTCTAGTTTGGTTGCATGATCTCCCCATTATTGCATGCAAATGCAGAAATAAAAATCAATCAAAGATGCTTGTCTAGACTTAAAATGGTGCCTCGACAAAGCCATAGGCTACAAGCTAAATCAATAAAATATTACAATTCTGTTTTGCAAATACAAGCATTTTCTATCTAACATCAATCTCTGAAGAATTAATGGGTGGAAAAAGAAATATTGTAATTAAAAACTTAAAACCCTTATTACAATAATGCTCAACTCAAGATGGCTAGAGCAGATTACTTTGTTGGAACTATTTCATAACCCATAAGCATTGATCATGGGGATCATGTTGAGCTACAAGTAAGCTCACCTATGGTAGCCCATCCTCCCACCATTGGACCACTTTGCAAGCATTTTCCAAGCTTAAATGGCTCTCAAGTATTGGTAATTCTACACCCTATATAAACTTAATGAGAATTCATTTACATTAACCTCCCAAATACAGATTCAGGTACATTAAGTTAATTACTTGTCAATAGGTGTGTTGTGGGTCATTGTTATAGCCATAGCTACCTCCTTTTCAATTGACACCTGCCTTGAGGTTTCCTTATTTTGTCCTCTAGAGGAACAACATGTCACCCTGAAACCCTAAAATACCAAAGTTTTGAAATCTGGATAAGTTTTAAATAGAGATCCTCCAAAACAGTAATGTCCCCATTTTTCTTGAGCATCAGAGTTTGAGGGATTAGCCTATTATTGTGACCCTCGTGCACTAATTATTTTGGATAGAGGGTCTTCTGAGGTAGAGGTTCGGTTAATGGAGGTTCTTATCTTCTCCAAAATTTCATATGTTCCAGTTTGGTCTTCGTTCGGCTCAGATTGGACTTCATTTGGGCTCAGTTTCATATACTTACTATTAATAGTAAGTCTGAGGTTGATCGAGAAGGATCTTTTCTATTTTTGGAAAGTGCATTTGGTCACGTGGGAAAATATTAGGTGTGACTCATGTTTCAGATGACATATTTAAAGGATAAGTAATTTGGGAGTTATTATTAGTTTAGTGGCCAAATAATTATTTAATCATTAAATGACTTATTATAAAGTTATAATTTAACTTTATAATTTCACTTGAGTTGAGGGTTGAGTCATCATTGGAATGGGCCATTTATCCAATTAATTCATTGAAGACTAAGCCAAAGTATTAATTAAAGT
This sequence comes from Thuja plicata, assembly GCA_018584345.1. Classification (NCBI taxonomy): domain Eukaryota; kingdom Viridiplantae; phylum Streptophyta; class Pinopsida; order Cupressales; family Cupressaceae; genus Thuja; species Thuja plicata. Next base: position 486,723 of record MU223509.1, read on the forward strand.
ATTGGAGTAAATGAATTATTAAAAGGAAAAGTATATCTATTTATCCTACATTGGCTGGAAAAGTGTGTGAATTCTCCCACAAAAGTTATAATTATAAAAGACTCACATGAGTTCTTTTTCATCATTCATGACTTGTGCATTTGCTTTTGTTTGTGTGGAGAAGAAATTGAAACAAAGGTTTCAGATTTTGAGCTTGAAGAATTGTGAATTCTTCCAAGTTATTTCAGCATAGTGAATTGGTGAAACACCCAACGAATTGTGCAAAAGCTTTGGCTTCATCTAGAGGCCAAGATTGAATTTATTGTTGTAGAATTAAGGGTTTGAATGCTTCATTATTTACCATAACAGTTTGCAGTGATAGAAGGAATTGGAAGCCATTATTAATCAGATTTCAAGCATTTATGGGCAGATTTGTAAAGTTTATTCAAGGTTTCAAGACATATCATACCTGTAAGTTCATGAATTGTAACTCCTAAATTTTCTGGGCATTGTTAATTTAAATAATAGTGGATATTTTATAAACTGGGTTGTCAATATTTTGTGAAAATACTGAGTATCTAAGCTGTTGTAAAAGTCTGGAATTTTCAGCTATATATTCCCTATGTAATGTCCAGTTTTTGAGTTGAGATAATTATTGCAATATCTTCTATTTTGCTGCATTATATTCTTGTATCGAACATTGGAAATATATCAAAAAACATCAACTGTGGCATACCAAACCATAACAAATTAAACAGGAACTCAAATCAGCAAGCTCGAACATTGTTTGCTAAGTGTTTGATGAAATGTCAAGGCACTGTTAAATCAAAAAATACAGTGGTAAAGTTAGAACCAGCAAGGGTTCTTACAGTGGTATCAGAGTGGTTTCCCGCCATCCTGTAGGGTGGTATTTATTGGGCTTACTTGTTTGACTTGAGTGATCAACACTCTTGCTTTAATTGCAGTCATGGACAGATACAGGAAATCTAGAAAACATGGAAACAAGTTAGACAATTTATCTGGTTAAGAAAGAAAACAAAAGCCTTAGTTAAGGATATGAAGAAACGAAGGCAAATAATAGAGAGATTAAATGCGCCACTTTTAGATCCTGCAACTGTCGCTAAAGCAACAAACTACGTGGTTTCCTTATTCAATAGGTCCTCTTCACAGAGAAGATATGAGGAGAGACATGAGTTGTTTATAGGTGAGACATCCAGAAATCTCCATGTTGAATTTTCAGCAGCTACGGATTATGGTGGAGATGTTCCTGTGCTTAGTGGATCAACCACTAGTCCTATTTGCACACCTGAGGGTGGAGGGTTTTTGCAGGGACGTGGATGCTCATGTCTTGTTGGCAGATAGTGGTATTGAGTTTCAACATCTTGAGCCTACCAGAGTTAGTGACACGGATTAGGCTGGTGACATGTCCACTGCCATTGATGGCAGTTTTACATCAGTTGGTAGTAGTACCAGCGATACAGGATTTGAGTTTCCAGACAACACGTTTTTATGTGAGCCTGTCGTTGATGTCGTGGATAGTGGGAGAGTAGAGGATGTTGTAGATATCACTATGGATTCTAACACCTTGGATGATGGTGTTATTTTTGAGGACTGCGAGGAGTATTTGAGCTTTGACAGCTCTAATGTTTATGACAGTGGTCACAGTGTGGAGTCAGTACAGGAGACTGCAGTCTTTTCCTGTATTGAGAATGTGAGCATGGAGCTACCTAGTGATGACACCTAGGATTGGAGTATTACAAATGAGTCAGGTGACATAGGTTCATGCCACAATGTAGATGATTCACGTGATGACATGGAGTCGTGTATGCAGCCAGAGATAGAAGAGGGGTCTCAGATAGACGATGTTGATACTAGCATTGTGGATACCTCTGATGTTGAGTGTGAGGATGATGGGTGTTGCAGTGTGTCTGGTTTTTTATGTCAGACATTGGGTGTGGACTTAGAGTTGTCATCCAGTGGTGGTGGGTTTCAAGATCTTTTTCTACAGGGATTCACGAATGAGGATGGGGAAGCATATGAGTGGCAGGAGTTTGTTTCAGCCAGGGCTTCCACTCTTGCAATTGAGGTGTTTGCAGAGGTACCCAGTAGTGATACCTCATTGGTGGACATGTCTGAGTTTGATAGCGCACATGAGGACTCATGCCTGGTTTATCAGACCCTGGGGGAGGAATCTGAGTTATTAGTGAGTGAGGATGGGACCCAGGATTTGGATTGTCATGTGGTTATAGAGGACGAGGTAGCTGAGGATTGTGATGAGTCTGATTCAGCAGCAGCTTCCTCGGGGTAGATGAGGATGAGTCCGATGTCAGTACTCAGTTTGTAGATATGTGCTTGGATAACAATACACGGAGATACGGTGATCTTGAGAAGAGTTTGTTGGATACAACTTCCTTCCATAGTGTGGACAGTGCAGTTGAGATTGTACATAGGAGGCCCGTTGTGCAAAGTCATCATGTGACTAGCCAGTTGAGAGTCAGCGAGAGAGACATTACTTCTCTCGAGCATTTCGATGTCGCTCATCAGTTGTTGGTTGTTTATGGTTGGGGTGCTCCTATGGTAGATGAGCACGGTGGTGGTTACCTTTCCCTAACAAAGATTCATTCCTTGCGGGAGGCTGTCAGGATTTTGAGACAAGATTATTTAAGTTGGTAGCCGACCGAGATCGCCTAGTTGAGTGGGGGAGTACGGCATACGAGGCTCTGATGGACAGAGAGGAGGTGAGCGAGCTTACTCAGGAGCTCACGACGACTTCTGAGGCTTTAGAGGGCACTCAGTTGGCTCTTCAAGAGTCACAGTTGCAGTTAGGAGAGGTGACTGCGGAGTTGGAGCAGATTCAATCTTCACCAGCCATAGATCCAGTTCAGTTGCAAATAGTGGTGCTTGGTGGTGAGTCAGCTTCCACAATTGACAGTGATGGATGTGTTGGGGACGCGGTTACATCCATCCTTGAGACGAATGTCGTAGATGCAGAGGAGGTTAGTGCAACAGTGGAGGACAGTAGAGAGTATTGTGGTATCCGATTCTCCAGTTGTTAGCACGATGACAAATGATACATAGCAGGTTTTTGGGAACCCTGTGGGAGACAGTGTGGATTTGTCTGAGAGTTGTGTGCCAGTTGCTGACACCACTCTCTTTGACTCCCAAGACACAGACAGGGTATCATCTGGTTTGGAGGCTAGTTCTCATGATGATTTGTTTCCTTCTGTCAGAAGCAAATCTATTCCTCCTTTTCATATAGCTGATAGTGATAGGCAGTTGGTAGTGTCGCAGGTTTAGAGGAATCAGTTGTGGATTGCAGGGGAGCAGGTTGATGCTGCTTCTTATAATTTCTACTACATAGAGTCATTCATGGAGTACTTGCTTGTGAGTCTGATTTTGCAGGAGGGACCTTTTGGAGCTTCTGAGGGTACACTCATTCGGGGTTCTCGCAGTATTCAGATGTTAGTGGGGAAGATTTTGTGGTTGGGTTTGTTGAGCGGGTTACTTAGGATCCTGTCCAATCAGTTGTTCAGAGTCAGAGATTGGAGCCATCTCTTGATTCTCGGTTTGATTTTGATGAGCCGCTGATAGAGGGTGGAGTTTTCACCATGATTACACAATGAGGAGCGCTCATCACTTTTCTTTTGACCCACCGATGGAGGACTTGTTTACGCGTCGGTGTGTGTTGGCTCTAGGGTTATACCATTCTTTTTGGCATGGGTTTACTCCATCTGCAATTGATGGGGTTGGTTACTGCAAGTTAGCGAGAGTCGACTTGTAGGGTCAGTACATACAGGATTGTTTTACAATGGATGGATATCTAGATTACAAGAGTACACAGAGAATATTGGCAGGGTATGCAAGGAGTTCTGGTTTATTGGATGGTATTAGATATCCATTCTTCCTTGTTATGGATGGCTGTGAGTTTCATCTCTACTGGGTTTCATGTAGTGACAGATTTAGCACTAGAGATTGTGTGGATGGCTTGGTTCGGCATGGTGACAATGTGTTCTGGTTAGCTCAGTGGATGGTGTTTTCATTACAGGAGCTAGTTGGTGATCACAGGGAGATTACACAGTTCTACTCTTGGGATCCGGGTGGACTGGTGTGTTTTTGTTTCTGGGATTTCTTGGGGACAAGCAATTTCAGGAAGGGCGGACTGTAATGTCCCCATTTTTCTTGAGCATCAGAGTTTGAGGGATTAGCCTATTATTGTGACCCTCGTAGGCTAATTATTTTGGATAGAGGATCTTCTGAGGTAGAGGTTTGTTTAATGGAGGTTCTTATCTTCTCCAAAATTTCATATGTTCCAGTTTGGTCTTCGTTCGGCTCAGATTGGACTTCATTTGGGCTCAGTTTCATATACTTACTATTAATAGTAAGTCTGAGGTTGATCGAGAGGGACCCTTTCTATTTTTGGAAAGTGCATTTGGTCACGTGGAGAAATATTAGGTGTGATTCTTGTTTCAGATGACATATTTAAAGGATAAGTAATTTGGAAGTTATTATTATTTTAGTGGCCAAATTATTATTTAATCATTAAATGACTTATTATAAAGTTATAATTTAACTTTATAATTTCACTTAAGTTGAGGGTTGAGTCATCATTGGAAGGGGCCAT
>MU223509.1:501033-511792 GCA_018584345.1 Thuja plicata
ATGTCCCTTTGATATTATATGCTTTTCCTCTTTATTTGATACTTGTAAGATCACCATTCTAATGCGCATGTCGGGCTCATACCCTAAGCGAGCCTCGGTTAGGTGCACGCATGCATTAGAATGATCATCTTCCTGCACACTTGCACAAACACGTTAGCAATAGTTCCTTTCTTTTTCTTTTTCTCTTTTAAGTTCAAATCTGGCATGTGAGATGCATATTGTGACAGCAAGGTAAAAATTTATGCATGAGATGAGGTCACCACCATTGCTTAGATCTTTGGATCTAACCCATTACCTCTTATTCGCAAGACATAGCTGATAGGGATGAAGAAAAGCTTGGTGGAGCAACAGGAAGAGTTGGACCAGAAGAGGACAGCCAGTCATTTCATCAGGCAATGGCTGGTTACCCTCGACTCTCTTGTGTTGATATTTCCTTCATTTCACACTTCTTGCATTATATGCATTTAGTCCTTATGCTACTCTCACAGCATGTGTGAGAGAAAAGATTTGCATTTTGCATCTCATGACATTTAATCATCTTTGATAAATACAGCTTATCCTTTGTATGTACAGTAGCTGATAATACAAATGACTTTACTTTAATTCTCTTTTTTTTTTATGATGAAATGATTAGCATTTAAAGAATCAGACTAAATGGAAACTTAAAAAAAACATTTTTCTTCTTTGTTCTGTGATGTTAGTTTTAGCACTTCAAAATTTCAGCCTTCATGCAAAATTTTAGTAACATTTCTGACGATTTCCGCTTTATGCCTGCCTGCTAGGCATCTTGACCAGTAGCTTTAGGATCCATTGGGTGACGAAATGGCTATAGATATATGAGCATGCAAGGTTATTCCCCTTAGTGTGATGTTATATGCATGATTGGTAGTGATGAGGCAGACTTCCCTTTATCATTACGAGTTGTGCCTATAACAACGGGCTGACGGAAATGATGGTGCATGCTCACATGTCTGAAATACATCAACACTTAAGAAAGGAAAGAACAGAGCCATGTTGTATATATGTAGGTATCTTAGCTAGTTATTCACATGCGTATGTATGCATCTTATGGATCATGTGGCTTATTAGAGCATGACTTCATAGAAGTGTGTGTATGTATCTGAATATCAGCTGAGGTATTGGCATGTACGCAGGATAGTTCTGCTGAATCGAAACTCACAGAACATTGAACAACTAGACTCATGAGGTGTACCTTCAGTTCCTTGGAAAAAATGGAAGACCTTTATTGAAAACAAGAAACACTAGGAAGACCTAGGAAAACTTGTGCACAACAGCACTTAGGGAAAAAGCACACAAAGCATAGCGCAACAACACTTTATTGAAAACAGAAAGAAAAAACAACTGCACAAGAGCTCAAACCTCGAAGTAGCGCTTGAGGTGTATTCCATTAACTGGAATAGGCAAGATGTCACCCTCCATATTAGACAGCTGAAACGCATTATGTTCTTTGCATTGGGTGATAACAAACGGACCACTGCAAAAGTTATCAAACTTAATATGTCTCCCTGGCCTGCTCTTCAACACGTCCCACTTTAACACTATATCTCCCTCAGTGAAAACCTTAAGAGTAGCTTTTTTGTCAAAAATCCTCTTAGTCTGAATCTGATGATATTCCATGGTTTCCATAGCCTTCTTTCCAGACTCTTCTAGTTCCATCAACTCTGCATACCTTACTGCCATAGGGTCTTCATCCTCAAACATTTGCAGCTGATGTACAATATCCAGAGCTGGAAGCTCAACAGAGAGAGGTAACCGAGCCTCTTTCCCATAAACCAGCATGTAGGGAGAATTACCTATAGACCTTTTAGGTGTTATGCGGTTTGCCCACAATGCAGCCTTCAAACGAGAATGCCAGACTCGCTGATTTTCTTCCATTATTCGCTTGATAATCCTTATCAGGTTTTTATTTGTACTCTCGGCTAAACCGTTTCCTTGAGGATAGTAGTTTGAGGATGTGCTTAGATGAACACCATTTTTAACAGCCCATTCTGTTATCCTCAAACTAACAAAAGCTAAGGCATTATCTGATATTATTGATTCCGGGACTCCAAATCTGGTAATTGTCTTCATAAAAACCCAAAACAGAAGATTCGTTTGAGTCTTTCAAGGCAACTGCCTCAGTCCATCTAGTAAAATAATCGGTTGTTGTTAGCACCCACTTATGGCCAGCACTGGAGGGTGGATTAATCGGCCCTATAAAATCGAGACCCCATTTCATAAAAGGCTGATCCACTTGGATTGGTTGCAAAGGCATGGCTGGGAGCTTCTCTTTGCCAGCAAATAGAGCACACTTGATGCACTTTTTAGACCACGCATAGCAGTCCTTAAACAACTCAGGCCAGTAATAACCAGCTCGCATAATTTTCCATGCCGTGGTTCTAGGCGCAAAATGACCTCCCGAGTCCCCGTCATGAAACTCTTTTAACACCTTTTCAATCTGATCAGGTCTGATACATCGCAGCAATATACCATTAATGTCCTTTTTAAACAGCACACCATTTAGCAAGACGTAAGGGATAGATTGCAGGCGGTAGTATCTACGCTTAGCTTTGTCCAGATTAGGTGGACACTCACCAGTCCTCAGGAAATGAGTCATATCACAGACCCACCCATCACCTCTTACTGCTTCAACATCCTGAAAATTACCACTGTTAATCAAAACAACCTCTGCAACCTCATCAATTTCATCGTTTGAAGACACAGCCATCTCTTCACAGAGTCCTTTACCTCTTATCAATTTTGTGACATTGATATCCACATCAAACTCCATAACTCTAGTAATCCAACCAGCCCGTTTATCATTCAAATCCTTACTCAGCAGAAACTCCTTTACACTAGGGTGAGCCACTAAAATATGTACCTTGTTAGTAGCAATCAGGGGCTTAAATTTTTTTAAACTACGCACTACTGCAAGCACGTGTTTCTCAACAAAAGTGTACCTAGTTTCGTAGTCAGCCAAAGACTGACTGAAGAATGCTATGGGTTGCTCATAATTATCTTTATTCTTTTGGACCAGCATTGCAGAAATATTATGAATGCTGCCAAAAGCATAAAGAATAAAGTCTCTAGTAAAATCTGGGCTAACAAGAGTTGGTGTAGTTGACAATGCCTCCTTGATAGCTTGGAAGCTATCCTTTCCCTCCTTAGTCCATTTAAAAGTAATATTCTTCTTAAGCATTGTTGTTAGTGGTTGCTGCAAACTTGCCATGTCAGGAATGAATCTTCTGACGAAGTTTATTCTGCCCAAGAAACTTTGTAACCCCTTCTTATGATTAGGCAATGATAACTCTAGTATAGCTTGCACTCTCTCAGGATCAATAGTGACTCCTTCCTTGGACACAATATCTCCTAGCAGCTTTCCCTCATGAACTATAAATATGCTTTTCTTTGGGTTGAGGGAAATACCAAATTCTTTGCACCTCTCAAACACTTGTCTTAAATGCTGCAAATGTTCAGCTGTAGTCTTGCTGTACACTATCACATCATCGAGATAAACTAGCAAAACTTGTGAATCAGACCCCAAAACGCATGCTCCATGGCCTTTTGAAAGGTTGCACCAGCGTTTGACAGCCCAAAAGGCATCCGCTTATAAGCCATGGTTCCCCATTTTGTCGTAAAAGCTGTCTTAAACTGATCTGCTTCGCTAACACGTACCTGGTTGTAGCCTGAATAGCCATCAAGGAGAGAAAACCTTTCTGAACCAGCAACTAATTGCAAAATCTGTTCCGTAGAAGGCAGTGGATGACGATCCTTCAATGATGCCCTGTTGAGATCCCAAAAATCCACACAGAGATGGATATCACCATTCTTTTTCCTTACCGGTACTAGATTTGATACCCAAGACGTGTGCTTAATAGGGAAAATGATTCCCCCTTCAATTAACTTGGATAACTCTTTGATCATTAGTGGTTCCAATCTTAGGTTTATTGGCCTTTGTTTTTGTCTTACGGGTTTAGAATTTGGGTCCAAATCAACTGTATGTTCTTCTATGCTTGGGTCAAATCCCTTCAAATCAGAATACTCCCAAGCAAAAACTTGTGGGAATTCTTGACACAATTCCTTAAATTGCTGTTTTTCCACTGCTGAACAAATTTTCCCAACTTTCAAAAATCTACCCTCTGCTACTTCCAATTCCTCAAAATGATCCTCTTTTACCTGTATACCAGCCTTACCCTTCCTCAACTGATCATCACTGTTAAAGGTAGATTCTAAAGCAACTAAACCTTTGGGAACCCTATTACCTTTTAACTGAATGATTTGATCATTGTACTGTTGCTTTATCTTATTCTGGTTTGAAGCAGCAAAATGTTCCTCCTCTAGCAAAAAGGTCAAAATCTGTTCATCGCTATCAAAAACCTGCCAGTTAACATCATTGTCAGGGACAGACAGTCGAATAACCAGTTTCACATGCTGCTGTATCTTCTCCCTCGTTATGTCTTCCACAGGATTAAACCGAGCCCTTATAGCAGCAAGTCGATCTGCATGTTGATTTTGGCTTCTAGGAATTGAAATGATATTAAAAGCATTAAAATCTTCAATCAAATCCCGCACTCTATTCCTGTAGCGCTTCAAAACATGGTTTTTTGCGATATTCAGGCCCCTAACCTGATTTACCACTAACTCGCTATCCCCATAGACTTTCACATGGTTGATTCCATGTTTTCTTGCCCATTCAAGACCAGCTATCAATCCCTCATACTCTGCTATGTTGTTTGTACAAGAAAAAGCAAAACGGAAAGATGCATAATACTTTTCCTCTAAAGGTGACACAAGCATGGCTCCTCCACCAGAACCATTCTTAGTACGAGAACCGTCAAAGTACATTTTCCACAATTGGTTTTGCTGGTAAGGCAGGTTTTCATCACCTTTTTCCAAGCTAGGGATCACTGCATCAGCCTCATGAATTACATAATTTCCCAAACCAGTCTCAACAACCATGCCAGAAGGGTCATCAACAACATTTTCTTTTGCCCATTCATGTAATAGCATCTCAGGAGTACTACCATCTTCAAGACTGTCACTGGTGGCAGCAGCTGGACTGTTCATGTCAGCATGGTTCCTTGCTGCTACATCTGAAACTACATTAACTGTACTAGGGAAATAAGGTTCTATATGATGAATGGCTAATTTTTCTGACTTGATGGTGACCTTTGCGCCATATTGGGTCCTAAACAACATGTGGGACCAGTCAGCTAAAAGGTAACCACCTATTTTAGCTATGAAGTCCCTAGAAAGACATATGGCAAAATACGGAGGCAACTCAATCACACAGATATCTTGAGGAACAACAAAATTAGGACAAGCATGCAATGTGAGGTCTAAGCCCTTAATGATTCCTAAGGTGTTCACTGTTGTTCCGTCTAGTTGGACAACTCCCTTCTCCAAGGGCTGATATTTGAGTCCTAACTTATCAGCTATCTCTTTAGGCATGATAGAGCTACTGGCACCACTATCTACCATACAGTTATGAACTAGCTTATTTCCCACAATTAATGTTAAATAGAAAGGAGGAGGCTTAGATTCCTTAGGTACCTCATTACATGGTGCAGAGTTGTTGTCCTGTAGATGATTCGTAAGCACGCTGCCACTTACTCCTTCTGTAGACTCATTTCCACCTTTCAATTCTTCTAAAGCGACTCGTAACATGTCTTTCTGTCCCGGAATTGACAAGGTATCCCAGACTGACATGTTCACGGTCAGCCTTTTCATACTGTCCACAATGTTGAATGGTGCAGCAGAACTCATCTTCTGATGAGCCTTTCCCACATCCCGATCAGCTTGTACATGAGGCTGTCCCTTATATGCAATGGGCGGATTTCTTTGAAGCACACGTATTTGCGGCATGAATGATTGTGCATTTGTCTTACCTTTATCATCTGGTTTGCGTGTTGTTTGTGTTGTATCAGTTGCTTTATCAGCTGCATTATTAAGCTCAAGAGCTCTTTTTTTGTTTCTGGTATAAACAACAGTTGTAGGGTTGTCCATGTTTACACTGCAAAACTCCTCCCCTTGCCAATTAAGAAGACCAGTCTTATGTGGAGGTTGGTTTTGTTGTGGTGTAGCTTCATCATGAGGTGCATCCTATTGCGCTTGTGCCATTGGCGCATTTTGGACCATTAGTGCCTAGTTAATTACTCCATTTGAGCAGGTATTCTGATTATGTGGTTGGTTGCACGGGAAACACCACTCAAAATCAGCAGCAAGGTTGTTTTGAGCCGGCACTAACTCCTTAGAAGTACTCGTTGGAGCCGGATTGTATGGTTGGAATGGCCTTGGATTTACATTCTGCCTGCTACCTTGATAACCTCCCTAGTGATTTTGTCTGTAGTTTTGGTATCCACCTTGGTTTTGCTGCTGGAAATTATTATTATTTGGCTGGAAGGGTCTTGTATTTTGAAAATGCTGCTTTTTCATATTTGTCAGCTCATTACCAAATGTCTGTAAAATTCCTTTGATTTCTTGCAAGTCATTTGGTTGAGCTGATGTGCTGGTTGAAGCCACTGTCTGCTGTAAATCTGGGGCTAGTAGTGCTGGTGATGGCAGTATTACTGCCAACGGAACCTCTTGCAGCAGAACCACCGGTTGTATAACTGGTGCTGCAGGGAAAATGGGCATCGGTGGCCTTGGGGCTATCTGACTAGCCTGTATCAAATTATTTTCTGCTCTGATAGCTAGTTGGTAGGCTGCAGGTAATGTATTGCCTCCCAATGTTTGAATCATAACAGCAATATTGTTGTTAAATGCCCTCAAATAATACAAAAATGCATGCTCAGCTGTAGGCCTCACCGTCGTAGGAATTCTCTCCCAAGTCTTTTGAAACCTGAAATTGAAGTTGGAGAGTTGCTCATGCGGTGCTCTTTGTATGGTAGCTAGTTGCTGGACTAGGGACAAATGATCAGAATTATCCTTAAAAAAGTTGCACAAAGCTTCACCAAGCTGGTCCCAATTTGCAATTGTTCATGTGGCCAATCTTCTATACCATTCTAAGGCCTTTCCTTTGAAAGATGCTGCCAATAGCCTTACTGCAACATTATCTTGTGTAATGTGGTGCAAAGCACACAAATTTGCTATATCTTGAATATGCTCAGTAGGGGTAACTTGATTTTCTCCTGAAAAATAAGGCAAGCTCTTGAGAGCAACCACTGGTATGTCATCATGTTGAGTCGAATTTAACGGGCTGCCTTGGTTAAAAGCAGCAAAAGCCCTAGCCATCTGAGCTGGTAGAGTTCTTTTTGAAAATGTCTGTACTTGAGCAGCTAAAAAACTCGGTATTGTAATTATACTAACACTTGAAGGAGAAGATAAAACCTGAGAAATTCCTGTGGCAGGTACACTTGGATTTATTGCTGTACTGGATGTCGCTGTATTCTCCCATGCTACAGGTGGTGTTGACTTTGCTCTCCTTGTGTAAACAAGAGTTTCTCGAACTTTTTCAGAAATTATTTTCCCTCTTCTGTGGGGAGACAACTCTCTATACTGGAAGTCTTTTGAACTCCTTGTATGTCTTTTCCAATAAGCGTATCAGCACTGAGTCTACAAATTCTTCGCCATTGGAGTCGCCAACCGTGCTGAAAAAACCTCAAAAAGGTCTGATTATTTGCAGGTTTGCACAGTAAAAACCAGCAAATTGTAAAAACTTTAAACAACTGTCTGCGAGACATTCCCACCAGGCGTGCCAAAAACTGTTATCACTTGAAATTGCACCCTTGCCAAATTCAACAACAATTTGATGTTTCAAGATAACAATGGAAACACTCCTAAGTGTGGGTAACTTAAGGAGGAGTGAATCTCCGGATAAGGCCGGCTCCTAAATCGTTCACACTATGATTTTCCAGGGAAAGGGAGAGAAAAACTTGAATGAAATGAAAGGTAACTGAAAAAGAAACAACAACAATTGAAGCTTGAATTACTTTTAAACTATGAAGATCTCAACCTTAACAAAGATGAACACTCATGTAAGATACTCAATCTCAAATGCAAGGAAAAGCATCACAACTTGTTATGGACCATAATACATCAATATTTCATTAACTAGTCAGAATGATACAAACATTAGAGAGGGAAAATGACTTCCACTAACTAGTATTTGAACACCTATATGACACAGTTCACAACCTGTATAAAAGCCTCTTGCAGAAAAGGTGAGAAAGCGTGAGACAGAAGCCATAAAACAAAATGTTCTAATAACAATCCAAATTTTGCTTTATCAATCACATAACACACTGTACCACAATAACAAGTAGGACTAAGATAACCTGCAAATGAGATAAGACCTGCAAAATGTATTCAATCTTCCAAAATGAACCAATGAGTTACAGACCAAAACTGATACAAAAAAGACTAAGGATAATGATAATCACCAAGTCCCTCTCCTCACTTTATCAGAACTCTCTACAATAATGAGTGCCAAAGCACTAAGTGCACCACCCCAAACAAACTTGGGTCGGATTCCTCCAAAAAGCCAGCATAATAGGAAGCAATAACTCTCAAAATAAAGCCACACTTATGGAAAAACCCCACTAAGTCATAATGGAACCCATGAATCACCCTTAACTACACTAAAAAAGCTCCAAATGGTCATAATGACCTCTTCAACTGCCAGGATCAAGTCAAATTCGACCCAAACCCCCTATATACTCTCCATATGTCGCCAAATTGAAAAACAACTACTAAGTCAAAAAATGAAACCTCTTAAGACTTAGTCATTACAACAGTTTATTTGCATCTCCTAAAATAAAATACATTAAATGATTTATGAATATCACTTAATATATGTTATTTACAATAACATGTATGCAAATAACTAAGTGTTTACAAGCAACACTAAACACCTAACACTTGACCACTTATGAACCCCACGGCATAATGAAAGGAAAATAAAAAAGACCGCAAAAGACATGGTCGGATTTCAAAAGGCTATGAAAAACCGATGAGAAGGGTAGAGATTTTCGAACCCTAAACACAACATTTTCTTTGTTGTCTTTCACGGGAATGGGCTGCCGCTGTTAGGGTTTGATGAAACCCATTTCACTTGGTTCTGCGTTTCTTCCTGCTTGATGCCGACTGCGTTCTTGTTCTAGGCACCATGAATGGTATTTATCTGCTGGAGATGCCATTTTATGCCATTGCTGTTGTTGTTTTTTGGAGCTTATGCATTATGTTTCACGGCTTTGTCTATGTTGTAGTTGCTGAGAAACATGCGGGTATGGAACTTCTTTCTTCTGATGTCTTCTTTACTTGGCAATTTATGTGATCCATGCTGTTTTACGACACCGAAAAATGCATTCTTATTTTGTTATAATCTGCTTTGAGAAAAACAATTTACTTATACGTTGCCATCTCTGAGGAAAAAACGTTTTGAAAACGGAAATTTAAAAGTTCTTTCTCCCTTCAATGGCTGTAAATGTATGAAAGCAACTCGCAGGTTTTTGACTCTTCTGTTTTGCTTCTTTTGGAAAGAAAAACTTTATTCTGCTGGCCGTCACTAGAAGATCTCGACCTCACCAAATCTCTCTTTTCTTGCACTACCATGTAGTTGATATTCGTTATTTTGAAAGAAATTCTATCTCCTTTAATAGTCGTGAAAGGAGAAAAAACCTGCTGGTTTGGTGTGTTTTCTTTTTGTTTCTGCCATTTTTTTGTATCTTGCTTTTGCTATGACCGCGATGGAAAGGAAAACATCCTGTTTTATATAGTCTTTTCTGAGAAAACGCGGCTTGTAGACTTGGCATTTGAAAGAAAACTTGTTGTTGCCTTTGGGATCTGGATCTGGGTACTAAATAAAATTGCAAATTCTGTTGTTCTGTTGCATTTATTTCTCTGAAAAAACATACTCCTGGACTCGTGACCTCCATAAAAGAAACTATGGCAATCTTCTATTTTACAATAATTTCCTGAAAAGATGTGGTTCACTGCTGTCAAGATTTCCTCTTTGATTCTGTTCATTATCCTGCAGCATTGTATGTCGTATGTAATGAATGCTCTTCTTTCAATAACACCATGACTCTTTCCTGTAGCTTCCAAAATCTTTCATATGTTAAATTTGAAACATTTTGAGTGTTTTTTGCTTCACTTATAGCCACTGCTAATCTTGCAAAATATCATGGTTTGGATAATGTTAGCTGTAAGGTTTCAATCCAATATTAAATTGTCCCTTAAACAACTAGTTACTTTGATGTCCCGCACAACCTGCAATATGAATAATAAAAGGTTTCAAGTATAACAGCACATGTCCCTTTGATATTATATGCTTTTCCTCTTTATTTGATACCTGTAAGATCACCATTCTAAGGCGCATGTCGGGCTCATACCCTAAGGGAGCCTCGGTTAGGTGCACGCAGGCATTAGAATGATCATCTTCCTGCACACTTGCACAAACACGTTAGCAATAGTTCCTTTCTTTTTCTTTTTCTTTTTTAAGTTCAAATCTGGCATGTGAGATGCATATTGTGACAGCAAGGTAAAAATTTATGCATGAGATGAGGTCACCACCATTGCTTAGATCTTTGGATCTAACCGATTACCTCTTATTCGCAGGACACAGCTGATAGGGATGAAGAAAAGCTTGGTGGAGCAACAGGAAGAGTTGGACCAGAAGAGGACAGCCAGTCGTTTCATCAGGCAATGGCTGGTTACCCTTGACTCTCTTGTGTTGATATTTCCTTCCTTTCACACTTCTTGCATTATATGCATTTAGTCCTTATGCTACTCTCACAGCATGTGTGAGAGAAAAGATTTG
>MU223509.1:512163-530204 GCA_018584345.1 Thuja plicata
AGGGTGGTGTGGAGGCATTGTTGCCTTTGTTCCAGGAGCTCATAGTTCAGTTGGGACCCAGACTTGATGGGTCACAACATGAGGGATCATAGCATGAAGGCTCACGGGGGGAGATTCCAGGATGTCTGAACAGGGAGAAGAGAGGAGAGAGAGCGAGCGTTCTCGTATGCCAATCGGTGTCAGAGGAGCACATAGGAGGGGCAGGACTGTGGATGACGAGGACACCATCCATTTGGATATGATGAGAGACCTGATGCGGTCTCGACCACCATTCTTTGATGATAAGGGAAGCGGCAGTAAGGCCGAGACGTGGTTGTTAGACCTTGGATGTTGCTTCACTATGCATCCCTATGTGAGAAATCTGTCTTGCAGATCTCACTTGGAAGATATTTGAGGAGCGGTTCAGAGAGAGGCTTCTATCTGCTCAGTACAGACAGGCTCGTGCAAATGAGTTTCATGAGATCAGATAGGGTACCATGTCGGTGGACCAATATGAGCAGAGGTTCTTCGAGCTGAGGCAATATTCCAACTATAACCATGAAGAGGTCCTCTTGACTCATCACTTTGTTCGGGGCCTTAATGGCTCTATTATTGGAGATGTATGTATGTATCAGCCTAGGATACTGGCACTTGCCGCCAAGAAGGTGAGGATTGTCGAGAGCAATGTGGCAAAGGGATTCAGTAGCACGACAGGTACACAGAGCCATAGTGCACAACCTGCAGGGCCAACTGCACCATCTACTCAGACACAGTCTATTGGGTTAGCCTGTACTTAGTCGACACCTTCGAGGGGAGGCTGCCCTCATTTTAGTAGACCGCACTATTCTCAGAGTCAGCAGAGTGGCCATGGTTCGGGTACCCAAGGAGGGAAGGGGTGTGTTTGGCAACGGGGCAAATAGATAGTCCAGTCGAGCCCTAGTAGGGGGAGTTTTCAGCAGTCTAGTGCGCCCCAGAGTGGACGTGGTTATGTTGGAGGATCGTGTTTTTCTTGTGGTCAACAGGGACATAGGGCAGCGATGTGTCCTCAGAAGTTGTCGGCAGGACCGAGCAGGGGTACAGCCATGTCAGAGCTTACAGTTGGGGACGTAGGTAGGTCCCACAGAATATTTGCGGCGGTTGATAACCGTCAGGCCAAGCACTAGGGCATCGTAGTCGAGGCTACAGGTGTGTTACAAGGTATTTCTACCACTGTTTTATTTGATTCTGGTGCTTTAGATTCTTTTATTTCACCCTCTCTTGTTCAGCGATGTGGGCTAGTGGCAGCACGACAGGTTGATAGGTGGCAGGTTAAGTCGGCCACAGGATCCAAAGTGACCGTGGATTCCCTTGTTCATGGTTGTGTTGGATTTGAGCACCTTCACCACCACCGTTGATCTTCGCATCCTATCCTTAGGATCTTATGGCATTGCTTTGGGTATGGATTGGTTAGCTTCTCACCAGGCGAGTATTAATTGTCGATGTAAGCTGGTACAGTGTGTCGATGACACGGGTGGGCGAGTTGAGCTGGTAGGGGTCCAGAGACCTGTTTCACTTCGAATGATCTCAGCCAAGCAGCTGAAACAGAGTGTGAGATAGGGATGTCAGATGTTTGCGATCTCTGTTAGTGACCCAAACGGGGTTGAGTCGAGAGGTATCGCTTGACGATCATCCACTCTATGAGTTTGCGGATGTGTTTCCAGATGAGATACCAGGTATGTCATCGTAGCGCGACATTGATTCCCGCATTGATCTCATTCCTGGAGCTGGGCCAATTTCTCGGGCACCTTACCGTATGACAACTCAGGAGTTGAGTGAGCTTCGATTGCAACTAGAGGAGTTGTTGGCCAAGGGCCATATTCGTCCTAGTGTATCCCCATGGGGTGCACCAGTCATCTTCGTGAAGAAGGACGAATCTCTACGCTTGTGCATTGACTACCGACAGTTGAATAAGGTGACGATGAAGAACCGATATCCCTTTTCGCGGACTGATGATTTGTTTGATCAGATGAAGGGAGCGAGAGTGTTCTCGAAGATAGATTTGAAGTCGGGATACCATTAGCTTCGCATCCAGGAAGCTGATATTCATCAGACAACTTTTTGTACACGCTACGGGCATTATGAGTTTACGATTGTACCTTTTGGGTTGACCAACGCGCCATCAGTGTTCATGAGCTTGATGAACGGGGTGTTCCGCACTTAACTCGGTTGGTTTGTCCTTGTTCTTCTTGATGACATACTGATTTATTCAAGGACTATGGAGGAGCATGAGGTCCATTTGCGTCAAGTATTGCAGTATTTACGTGACCATCAGTTGTATGGCACCCTAGCCAAATGTGAGTTCTTCTAGACTGGGGTGAAGCATTTGGGCCATATTATCTCTGGAGAGGGTATTTTTGTGGATCCTTCAAAGATCCAAGCTATTATGGATTGGCTAGCACCAACTAGCATTCCTGAGGATCATAGTTTCATGGGTTTGGTGGGCTACTACCGTCGATTCATGAAGGATTGCTCTCGGTTGGCTCATCCTATCACTTCTCTTCAGAGGAAAGGGAAGAAGTACATTTGGACCGAGCAGTGTGAGTCAGCTTTTGAGGCTCTTAAAGAGTGATTGGCCAGTGCACCTATCTTGGCAGTGCCAGATCCTGCAAGTGAGTTTATGGTGTGCCCTAATGCGTCTTTGGAGGGTGTGGGGGCAGTTCTTACGCAGGATGGACAAGTGATTGCTTATGAACCTTGGAAGCTCAAGGATTATGAACTAAACTACCCCACCCATGATTTGGAGTTAGCATCGGTTGTGCATGCGCTAGTGCACTGGAGACATTTTCTTTTGGGTCACAGGTTTGAGTTGGATAGTGATCATCGTAGCTTGTAGTATATCTTCTCTACGCCGAACTTGAATGCACGACAGTATCGTTGGATGGAGTTCTTGTGTGAGTATGATTTTAATGTTCATTACATCAAGGGGAAGGAAAATGTTGTCGTGGATGCCTTGAGTAGAAGGCATGAGATATTTGTTGTCCCTGGGAGTGGATTTGCGTAGCCATATCCTTGAGGTTTTGCCTAGTGATTTGTGGTATCAGGAGGTTAGAGCGGAGATTGAGTCTGGGCATACCCTTGCAGGGCATTTTTCAGGATACTCATTAGAGTCAGATGGGCTTTTGCGAGACCATGAGCGCATTTATGTGCCGGTGTCAGGGGATCTTTGTTCTTTGATTTTGTCAGAAGCACATCGTACACCGTATTCCGTGCATCCTGGCGTCAAGAAAATGCATGCCGACCTTAGACAATTATACTTTTGGGCAGGGATGAGGCGTGATGTTGCTGATTTTGTTGCTCAATGCCTCGAGTGTTAGAGAGTGAAGGCAGAGCATCAGCATCCTACGAATCTTTTGCAGCCACATTCCATTCCCGAGTGGAAATGGGATACTATATCCATCGATTTTATTACAGGGTTGCCTATGTCATCGCATCGCCATGATGCTATTATGGTGATAGTGGACAAGTTGTCCAAGGTAGCTCACCTTTCACCCATTAGAGCGTCATATACTGCTGCCTCGGTAGCGCATGTGTTCGTGGAGGATATTGTTCGGTTGCATGGGATTCCTCATAGGATTATCTCAGATAGGGATCCAGTGTTCACATCAGCACTGTGGACATCTTTTCAGCGTGCCTTGGGCGCACATCTCAATTTTAGTTCTGCTTATCACCTAGAGACAGATGGACAGAGCAGGTGAATCAAGTCCTTGAGGACATGCTTTGCATGTACATGATGGATCGGCAGGCGAAGTGGTAGGACTATTTGTACTTGGTTGAATTTGCCTATAATAATGGGTATCATAGTTCTCTTGGCATGTCACCTTTTTAGGCCTTGTATGGTAGACCATGTTGTACTCCTTTGAGTTGGGATCAGTTAGACCGAGTAGTTTTGGGTCCAGAGATGCTTTAGGATAAGGGGCAACAGGTTGTTCGTATTAGAGAGCATTTGGTTACTGCTCAGGATCGACAAAAAAAAGTATGTAGATGCCCATAGGTTGGATCTTCACTTTTCATTTGATGACCGAATGTTTTTGAGAGTTCGTCCTTAGAAGAGCCCCATCTGTAATGGGAAAGGCTCTAAGTTAGCTCCGCGTTTTGTTGGACCTTATGAGATTTTGAAGAGGATTGGTCCTGTTGCCTATCGCTTGGCGTTGCCACCTATCCTATTGCGCATCCATGATGTTTTTCATGTTTCTGTATTCAGATAGTATATTCTTGATGTGACCCATGTTCTTGATTGGGGTTCTTTATAGGTAGAGGATGGGTAGCTTTCTTTGAAGCCTATTCGCATTCTTCAACATCGGCGCTTGACTCTCAGAGGTCGGGACATAGAGCAGGTAAGGGTCCAATGGGACCCAAGTGATGAGGCTTTTGCCACATGGGAGGGTGCTATGCGGTTGAGAGATTTTAGCCATACCTTTCTGCAGCCTTTCAGGAGTAAGCCTATACCTTGTGGGGGAGGATGTAGTGTCTCTCGTGTTTGCATTCTATCCCATGACTATTTTGACCCAAGAGACACTTTTATTATTATTACTGGATTATTTGCATGAGGAGATGCTCCAATGACTATACATTCTTTTGATTACCAGTATCATAATTGTTAGATGCTAGATGATGTTGCTATTCAGTTTGATCATATCTGCATGATGATGCTATTGATGTGACATGATGCTTTATGATGATGCCTGGTTTATTTCGTATTCGAATTTGGACTGAGGGTTATATTTATATCTAATGGATGTTTTTGGACTTATTATTATGGTGTTTTTATGTTGTGGATATCTGTCTTTTACCTTCAATAGATATATGCTCAGATGGTTGTAAATGATTATTTAAATGCTATATCATGTGATTATATATTGTTATGTTGTACTACACCACTACTATGCATTTTGTCTATTGGTGCTAGCACGAAGTGAGATGGAGTCATAGTCACTTGCTTGCGAGATCTACACGATGTCCTGTTCTCCTTCAACGTGACTATGTGTTTGTTTGTGCTTCGGCTATTTATATGTTGAGCATCTACACTTGATGTTTGCTTGTTTACTGAATAGGTACCAAGTACATTCATTCTGAGTTACAAGATTTGAGTGTGTACCTATATCCCTGGCAGTAGCACCAGGAGATAGTTACCTTGACCTTTCATGTTGAACCAATGTTGTCCCTATATGGGCGACTTATCCGTAATACTAATATTGTTATTATTATTAATCCTCCGATTATTGTGGTAAATCTGAATTCATAATGCATTATGTGATTTGACCAATGAGCGTGTCTGTGCATTTAGGGTTCTGCAGTTGTCGCGGAAATTATTAAATTAAATGCTGATTTAATTGTTTATTGGGGAATTTTCATGATTTCATTTATTTTATTTATTTACCGGCTAATTTGCCGCAGTTGAATTCAAATGCCTGGAATTGTTTTAATGAATTTGGGAAAATGGTCAATTAGTTTATAAAGTTGCTTAATATTCTAATTTATAAGTCACTTTCATAAAAGTGTTTATATTAGGCAAAAAGTGAATTTTTAGACTCACTTCTCATTTTATGTTTTTGAGAATTTGAGTTTTGCTCAAAAACCCTCTTTGGAGAATTTAGTAATTTGCTCGTTGTGGGAGATTGGCTGGTCGGATCATCGCAAGGATAGGCTCATTGGATTCGTAGCGTGGATCTTCATCTTCCCCAAGATTTTCAGGATGTTTGTAGCCTTCTCCAATTTCTTCTCTTCATTCCTGGTTTTAAGCATTTGGAGTGAGGTAGGGCCTTCTTGTTTTAATTGTTTTACTTTGTTTTGTTGTGTTCTTTTGGTTGCTTAATGTTTGAGGGTTGAGAACTAGTGTTCCTCTTTGTTTTCATGCAATTCCATGACCCAGTTGGACGGGCATGATTATTTATGAGTTTCATGTTTTGGAAAATGAAGTTTTTACCTAGTTATGCTGCCGGATTTTGTATGTGTGCCCGGAACTTGAATTTTATTTGATTTTTGGGAGTTTGGGCATGTTTTAGAAGTGGGTTTTTGATTTCATCAAATTCTGGAATGTTTGAATTTTGGGTGTTTTTGGTGTTGCCTCGTTTTGCATGCCACCCAGTAATTATGTGTTGCCTTGTTTGCTTGAATTGAATTATGTTTTTAGTAACCTCTGCTACAAGGAGTAGGATCGTGGAGTCGGAATGGTTAGAGAACATTCCAAGTATTTTTATATCACGATCCGAAAGGGCTCCGTCAAGTTTAAATTGTGGATTTGTTCTTTTGTCAGATTTGCCGGAATTTGAGTGATTGGTTCCTTTTGGGCATCGTGTGCCATCCATGTATTGCTAACGAGATGACTTATGGATTCCATGGGAATCCGCGCTCTTGACAAGTGGCCGACTGAGCTATGTGTTATTGTGTATCCTTATGGTTCCCACTCAGTCGTGTTTCCTGAGTGTGTTAATGTTTCTTTTCATCTTGTTGTTTTTACTGAATCTAGCCCCTTGCATATTGTTATTTCATTGTTTACGTGGTGTTGGTTGTGCCCACCCACGTGCACGTGAGCATGCCTATGGATCTTGCGAGACCCGAACTCCTGGATATAGGCCAATTGAGTATTTGATCATTTGGGGGTTGGGTTGGGAAATTGCATTGCCTTGTGGCACTCGTCGTATGGCGAGAAAGGGTATGTAGGTAGACGTGTGAAGTGGCTTCTCATGGTTATCTCGGCCTGGAAGTGGCCGACAAGGTAATGTGAAGAGATTTTAATAAAGTGATAACCAAATAAACACATGGGCAATAGAACTTAATGTAAGATAAGAGAACACCTGTACAGTAGCCGAGCGTCCCGAGGGAGCTGGTGCGAGGGTGTGGTGACTGTACGGTAGTCAGTCTCCTGTGCGAGCTGGTGCGAGGACAAGGCATGAGGCCTCCTGAGGGAGTTGATTTACCGTACCATATGCCACTTGGGCTAGTATGAGCCAAGTGATGACACTCCACTAGAGTCCCTACATAGTAGCTTATAGTGTGTTCTGAGTAGTGACCTGGACAACTGTATTGGCATTCATGATCACTTGTGTACCTTGAGTCATGCATTGGTTGGTGTGTGTAGCCTCTTGCGCGTGTGTGTCCTATGTGACTATGGTCGGGTCATTATCTCCATGAGCACGGCGGGGACGGCAGAGTGGGCCTACGGTTCCACGTGGTTGGGAGGCGTTGCTCATTTGCTTCTTCGGTTTAAACTTTACTTTTGATGATTTATGCAGTTACTTGATGCACATGAATATGTACTTGATGTTTTTATTCTTATTGTAATGAATTAGATTGCAGTAGTATGATGTTAGATGATTTGGATTCTTCCATTTATGTTATCGTATTACAATCGAGTGTCCATAGCCTTGAGATGCGTGTATCTGGTACTCCCCGGTATGGAGCTTGCTTTCTTTTCATGTTGTATGTTGGTGTCGGCATGCCTACCCATTTGTTGAACTGAGGATCTCGTTTGTTGCACTTTCGGCAATAGCACATTCCTTATTAGACCTTGCTTGATTCAAGTGGATGGCAACAAAATTGTTGATATCCTAAGGTGGTTTTATTTCCATGTCGTAGAGCTCATCAAAAGCTTTCCGACGCATTTTGAACGAAGTCAATCGAAATTCGGATGCAAAAGTTATGGCTTCCGAAACAAAGTTCATATGAAGCCAAGTGCATTGTCGTACGAGTATTGGTATGTTTCCATACGACCCAGGATTGCATGTCGTATGGGACCTATTCTTTACTCGTACAAGACCCTGCTTCCCACTTCTTTTGTCGTACTGCACCTAATCCTTGCTCGTACAAGGAACTGATGGAGTTACTCGTAACATGGACAGAGGGCACTTTCGTCCTCAACTGGAAGATGCAAATTGGATTTTTGTATACCCCTTTGGGAGACGCATCTTTCCAATTCAAAACAGATCGAATATCGATCATCCTTGGGGTAAATTGATGCAATTCATGTTATACTATGTGTACCTAGATATATCAAAATATATCTTCCATGGATATTCTGTTAAGTGCATGATTGTCTCATCTGGTACTTGGTCAATGAACTTGTATGATTAACCATGGTAGGAATTGTACTTTGAGTTTTTAAAATAAAATCATTGGTTGAATGTTAACTTAGTAATCTGGATGAACCTTGTATGTTAATCATATAGACAGCAATTGAATCATTAACGTAGTAAAGTTTTTCAAATCTTTGGTTTTTTTGTTTAGTCTACCACTTGCGATATGTTTATATGTTGGATTATTCTCCCTCTTTAAAAAAAAAATTATGTTAGTTCTTGTTTGATCCTTGTGTCCAAGGATTCCTGGGGGCCATTACAATGGATCAAGATTTATCCATTCTCTAACCTTAGTTGGTTCTAAATTGAAAATTGCAATTGTAGTTCATTTTGCATGCTTTGGAATATTTTTGTAGAAATAACTATGTATATTTTTCCCTAAATTTGTTTTGCTCAGCATATTTTACTTTTTTTGAACACCTTGCATTTCATTGGAATGAAATGGTTACAAACACTTTACAAGCTATGCACTTTGTTGCAAATTTGCAGCCAAGGTATGCCCTTGCAGTAAAAGATAAAATAAAAAACTATTGATGGATGTAGTCTAAGCTTTTCAGCTAACCATATAATTTGATGGAGATTGGTAAGCTCCAATAGAACCTATTAGTTTTCAGCAGTTCAGCACTAGGAAGACATTTAATTCATTTCAGTTTTCTTATTCTAGTTGTGTGTTTTGTGACAAATTGGAGTTGACTGGCCATATTTTTGTTCTCTTGTAAGGCTTGGGCTACCTAGATCTGGGGAAAATTTTATATGGCCTGATACAAAATGCCTTGTTGTGCAAGTTTCTTTGACTTGGTGATAACCACAAGAAGCCTGTAAATGTTTTCAAATACTGGCATTTCATTAGAAGTGAAATTTGTAAAATCCTTGGAGAAGTCACTATGATTTTTATTGGGCAGCCATTTGTGTCGCTCAAATTTTATGCATATTAATTATAGAGGAATAACTAGAGCAGTGCAATTTGTTTTCTATAGGTAGAGTATGCCTGAAAGCAACAGGGGACTTGTAGTAGCTATATAACAGGCTATGATTGCTGGTGTGTAACTAAAATATACAAGTGTCACAATGCATAAAAAAGTGAACAGCCAGTATTAATGAGCATCCATCAAATATGCTCCAAGATGGCTAGATTCTCACCTCCCATGCACTGATTGTACACCATTCAGTCATGGACCATGGTTAATACTGATAATAAGTATTTGGAGCTAGAGCTTACTTTGGGTATATTTCTCTATGAGAGCTTTGATTGCCTTTTAGAGTAGTATGATACTTAGGATCAATTGCTCTACTAGAGCTATGATGGTCTTTTAAGACATTATGAGACTTTGGGTCAGCCACTCTACTTGAGATTTGGTCGTCTCTCAGGGCATGCACATGCACCCCAATTTATAAAAATCCTTCCACCATTATCATATCATTATTTAGAATTTTCAGATTTTTCACTAAACAGGATCCCCTAGTCCAACCTCCATACTTTCACCTCAATTTTAAAGACGCCATTTAAAGTTCATAGAATATCAGCAAAATTGGATCAAAAGTAAGGCTTGAAGTACATTCATGAAAGATGATTTATTGATTATTTCCCTAAATGCTCTCACGCAAGAACGTGCAGAGTACAATCATTTCACAATAAATATAGCAGGGCTATCCCAATGGCATGCACTTTGTTGTCATGTGAGATAGCTCTGGGTCAATTACCCCATGTCCCCATGCAGCTGCTTAAGTGCATTTTCTACTTTAATTTAAGCAGTTAGAATGTTCCCATGCAAATTTTCAATCATGGGAAAAGGATAAATTGGAATCTTGCCCTATTTTAGTGGAGTAGCTATAATTTAGGAATTGAAATTAGGCATTGAAAAAATATGGGGGGCTGGAAATAAGCAGCAAATGCTTATTGGAAAAATGCTATGTGGCTTCACAAATTTGTTTCCCTCCTTTTTTATTGCCTTCTTTTTTCTATGACTTTTTTGTCCAAAAATTATTGTTACTAATTTTATTCAAAAATGCAACTAAAGATAAAATAAGCAGCGAAATTTGATAATCATGAGGCCACCAGCTCCACAAGTTGTTGCTAAAAAAATTAAGCAGCGGCTGCTAGCCAAAATAAGCTAAGCAGCCGCATGGGGACCTGTTGTGAGGTTTTCACACCATCACCCCATTGCAAATGGGGACCCCCTCTTTTGCTTCGATAGGTTTAGGTGGTAGAGCGAGTTTGAGCAACAATTCGAAGTTTTATAAGCCTTCTCAAAAATCAAGTTGTCCAGAGATGCGAAAAATGGCAAAATTTGGCAAGTGTGAAAATTGAGCAAAAATGGTAAAATTTGGCTTAGTGTGAAAAATTGGAAAAAATGATCAAATTTGGCTAAGTGTCAAAATTGAGAAATTAAAATTAAAGAAAATAAAAATATATTATAAAAAATTGCCTAAGTTTCAATTGCCATAAAAGGGAGATAATTAATAAGAAAATAAATAAATATTTTCCCTTTTAATGTTGACACTTGGATAAGTAAATTCCACCTTCTCATGTGGCAGGTTGTCACATCAAGGAGTGGATTCCACCTTCTCATCTAGCAATTGACGCTTCGTGGAGTGGATTCCACCTTCTCAAGTGGCAAGGTTGCCACATCAAGAAGTGGATTCCACCTCCCCCATGTGGCGAAGGAAGAAGTTAAGCCTTATTGGAGAAAGGAAAGCAACTTAATTCAAAGGATTTAATAAAGGAAGGGGGAAGTAATGCAAAAATGAAACATAGGAAGCCTTAACCAATCAGCAGGGTCTATAAATCAAACTCATGGGCCAAATTTGTAAACTCAAGGCCTAGTTCAACCCATAGGAGAGGCCTATTATGGTCTCGAATGAGACATGTGACTCTTTGCTCTAGGCTAGAGCCCTAAATCGATGAAGAAAAGCCCCCTAGCACCAAACATATGGGCCCCCTATGGGTGGCGTGTGGCTTAAGAGGCTAGCATGTGGACTGAATATGCAATGGGGCAAGCCCGATGTGAAATGTGTGGGCCTGATCTGTATAGATCAGGCCTTAATTCGAGTAGAATGGGACTTAAATCTGCCCCCCTGCTCCAAACTTGTGAGTTTAAGCCTTAAGATGTAATGTGTGGGAGCTAAAAGGATTACAGATCAGGCCTTAATTCGAGTAGAATGGGACTTAAATCTGCCCCCCTGCTCCAAACTTGTGAGTTTAAGCCTTAAGATGTAATGTGTGGGAGCTAAAAGGATTACCCCTGGCCCCAAATCAGACTTTAACCCTTAGCATGTGGGCCTTATATGGCCAAATCAAGCTTAAACTCGATGCAATTAGGCCTATATCAGGCCTTGATTCGATGAAAAATGGGCTTTAGTGGGACCTTAAATCAAAAGCACAGGCCTAACCAGGCCCAAAACTCAATAAAATCAGACCCTAAATTCAAGCAAACATGGACCCTAAAGCATGTGTATGGCCTTGAAATCATAAGTCAGGCCTAAAAGCTGAAACATAGGCCTCCAATGCAAATGCCTGGGCCCAAATTCCTATTGTGTGGACCTAAATCAGGCCCTAAGTTCCAACGTGCAGCACTAGATCCAATAAGATATTGTCCTAATCAGCTAGCGTGTAATTTTGAATTGATAAACAAGGCCCTATTAATGAAACATGTGGGCCTAAGTCTTAATAGAGGGGTCCTAATTAGCTAGCGTGTGGCCTGTAAATGTCAAACAGGCCCTATTAATGAAGCGTGTGGGTCTATATCAGGCCCTAATTCAAGACAATGCAATTTGACACACATCCTTTCTCCTCCAAGTTTACATGCTGAAGATGAACTGATTACCAGCATTCATCATCAACTTAAGGTCTGATTGCAGGTGTTTACCAGAAAGTTAGGCTCTGATTATCAGCATTCATCAGCGAATTAAAGACCCTATTTGCATTCACCAGCATTAAAACTCTGATTCCAGGCGACTACAGGTGTTCACCAGTATAAAAGCTCTGATTTCAAGCAAACTGGGGTCTGATTACAGCACAAGGACTCAGATTTCAAGCAGTTACCAGCATCAAAACTCCGATTTCAATCAATTACCAGTGTTTACCAGCAAAAGGATGCATTCCCAGATTTGCACTAAGCTTTGCAAAAGTAATTTCAAGTGAAATTTCCAAGTTATAAAGGATAAAATCAGAATCCACAAATCATGATGCCTTTGAAAGATTAATTGTCATGAAAATCATTATACGCTCTACAAAAGAATTAACTTGCATATAGTTTTTATTCATAACATTGATCCCAAAATTTCCTCTTTCTTTTCAGGTTTGATGCATGAGGAAATGATAGAAGATGATGATCAAGAGGGATGAAGTGGATTAGCCCAAGGGTCAAATTCGAAGAGGAGATTTCCAAAAATGAAGAAGATGAAAAAAAATTCATGAAGATGAAGCAATTGGAGAATATGAGCCATCACAATTGAGGGCTCAACAATGATCTCCCATCATCAAAGGGGGTATTTATCAAGTCTATAGGGTGAGCATGCTGAGGTGGCAGCAATTTCCTCAACCAATGAGAATGTGTCAAGTGTCCTGGTGGAAGAACTTCACCATATTATGTCTAGATTCATTGAATCTGCCAACAGAGAAAAGGATAAAGGAAAGAATATTCTTAGAGATGGCTTGGTGTAAATACAAGTGGCATCATCTTATTGGTCCATTAAATCGTGGCTTCTTCTACAAGCTTCTACTTAACCTCTCTTCTCATTGGCTCACAAAATATTGTAGTTATTTCATTGGCCAATTTATTGGTGCACCTCATATAATGCTTCAACCTAATCTATTTTCTTATTGGCCCATGAAGGCAAAGTAATTTTCTAATTGGCCCACATGGTGGTGCTTAATTGTAATTGAGTGGGCATTTAATATTTGTAGATATGGTTATGGAAACCCTAATTAGGGCTTATGTGGATTAATCTAGGCCGTTGATTCTAATTTAATCTTGGCCATTCATTTTAATTGATCCCTTATATATAGGCTTGCTCTCTTCATTTGTAACAGAGTTATGTCAAAGAATTGTTGCCAAAGTACTACCAAAATTGCTCTCTATTCATTGTTGTGTTTGTATGGTGGATATATATGATTATTTTGGAGTATTGCATGGTTCTTTGCATCTCTCACTTAAATTAGAATTCCATTTCATGTTAGTTATAAACTTATAAGTAGTGTTTAGTTGAATGGAAAATATTTTGGATGTTTCTTTGGTGAACTCGCTTTAGACCAAACCACTAATTGCTTGTTGATTGTAAGTTTTCTTGCGTGGTCGAATGGAAGATATTTTGGATGTTTCTTTGGTGAACTCACTTAGACCAAACCACTAGCTGCTTGATGATTGTAAGTTTGTCTTGCGTGGTCAAATGACATATTTATAAGCTTAACTTTGACTATGGCTTGCACATTGACATGCATCAATGGATGGTGTTAATTGAATGGTGGTAGTTTAAACATCTCGCATTTACCTTAGGAGATTGCACTAACTTGGTTGATGTCGGTGGCTAAACTAAGTCTAGTAGAGTCACAAAGACATCTACAGTTTCTTGCATTCTAGAAGTTAAATTAGCCTTCTCAACCCTTAATCTTTGTAGTTTGTTTAGTTGGAAGTAGTTGGAAGAAGTTAAAATCAAGTTGATATCCATTGATTGGACAACATAAGTCTCTTTGTGATAACCAGCATATCACATCATTATAACTAAGTGAAAGTCCACAGTAAGAAGGAACCTTGGGGTTTTCTCATTTGATCACACAATCTATATACATTGTTCAGCATATGAGCATCCTTATTCAAGAGAGAGTTGGAGATTTGGTGTTTCATCTTGGAATACTAAGTATTTGATTCTGCAAGTTGTCGTGCCATGAAAATCACATCAACAGGACATGCTCTTAGCCCCTAAACATTTTCTTGCGGATGCAATCCCTCTATTCAGTGAGGACTAACTTGATGGTCTGCAGACTCTGCACAAATCTTTTATTATCTTTCAATGGGGAGCATTCTATGGGGTGAACCTAAGTTGCCCAATCCGGTATGGGTACAGGTATGGGCATGTGGATATGATATGTGAACAACTTTTTCCTTGGGTACAGGTAAGGGCAGGTCTTGTCTTATGCACTGGCAGCCTGGAAGCATGGAAGAGGCAGCTCGAGAGAAAAAAGAAAAGAAAAAATTTCAAATAGAAAATGTGATCGTGATCTTCTATATTTTCCCTCTGGTTTTAAGTCTTAATATTCTGTGTTGCACATATTATTGCTTATATACACCTCTTTATCTACTGTCTATCTCTAATACCATACTGACTTAGCAGAGCTAGCATAACACAAGCAAAAGGAATTTTTGCATCATCCCTGTTTCTGTTTGGTATTAATAAGGGTTACTATTCCTCAAATTTCTGGTGTTGTTATAGTACTTTTGTACACTAAGTTGCTAGTATGGGTACAGGCATGGTACGGGTGTGATAACCGGGTAAGGGTACGAGAGCTGGGTACGTGGATACAGGAAATTTTTTTTTTGTCCTTGGTTACATTTATATATTTTGTTATATAAAAATAAACTTGAAGAAATATACAGAATTGTGAAACTAAATGCATTTGATAGTATGATACTTCAGTTGGCATTTAATTTGATAATTTTCGATGTCTGAGTTCTTGATTCTAGTCTCCACTCCCAAACCCCCTCATTGTAATCAAATTTCTTAAATGAGAAGAGATTCCACTAACTAGTGGGGGTTTGTAGTGGAGACCCTAATGAGTTTGAGGGGCAACAATGATAAGCTGCACAAGGTGTTAGATGTAAGAAAAACCCAACAATAGAAGGGGTGCGGGGTTTCATTTCCCCATGGGACGGAAGTGAAGGTTTGGTGGCTATGCCCACAAAGTTTTTTTTTAAGAAAAAGAGAAAAGAAAGGGTGTAGAGAGAAAAATGATTTTTGTATTGGGTGAATGATGCTTTTAGGGTTTTTGGAAGAAAAAAGGTTCTAAAATGTCTTTTTTTGAAAATTTTTGGTGCTCAGCGCTTTTGGATACACCTCGGAACACTTAGGTACGTACTTGGGCATACCTAGATTCCCAAGTATGTACCCAAGACATACCCAAGTGTACTCCCGGGCGAACCCATACCCAGAGTACCCGGTATGGGTGCATGATGTCATAAAGGCGTACCTAGTAGGCTAGTAACATGTTTGATTCCTTTATAAGCAGAAGTTTGGTTCAGTCTACTGGAGAGGGGAGAGACTCGTTGTGAGGTTTTCACACCATCGCCCCATTGCAAATGGAGACCCCCTTGTTTGGATTTTGTTGTCAGTATGTGTAGGTTGTAGGTTAGATTGGCAACATTTTGAAGTCCAAGTCTTGAGTAGGCCTAGATCTTGAGGCAGTGGGGAGTGTCCAAGTTCGATCATCAAGTCAAAGCCTTAGACAATTTGTGGTGGGTAAGTCTTGGAAAAGAAAGAAAGAGGTTGAGATTGAGAAACATAGGCAAAGGGGTGAATCGGGTCAAGCCCGAGAGGACTTGACAAATTCCAAATCATACTAAATATCGATCCAAGCACAATCAAAGAACATTTAAATTTGATCAAGTTTATAAGAATGATAAAGGGAAGAACGTGAAACCTGAGTGGAGATTAGAGTTGAATCATGATAGCCATTTATTGAAACATGTATGTCAAGCCCTTAGGCTTGACAAATTGAACTTAGTCAAGATCTTGAGCCCCCAAAGTTAACCAATTTCATTTCAAGTGTCAAGATTTAATCGAGGTCAAGTCCAACTCCAATTGGCAAACATCAAATTTGAGCCTAAGGAACAAACCAAGTACTCTAAAATGCATGATGTTTTGTCCCATAAAGGGGTGATTTTCGAAAACTCATGTGGCACTTGCCACATGACCATTCCATTTCTGAGTTACATCTTGTGGCACTTGCCACATGAGCATTCCATTTCCAAGTTACATCTTGTGGCACTTGCCACATAAGCTTGCCAAATCTGAGCTACATCTTGGGCAATCTGACACTTAACCATGTGAAATCCGAAAGTCATCTTGAGACCTTGCCACATAACCTTGTCAATTCCGACCTTGATCTAAAGCCTTTTCCACATAAACTCTTGATTTCCGATCTGCCATATCAACTTGACACATGAAGCCCTCATTTCCAACTTGTTACATGAAGCCTAGATTTCCGATTTTCACATGCCACAAGAGGATATGATTTCTGAAATGGTTTTAACCTTGCGACATAACCCTGGGAATTCTGAATTTTACCAACCACGTGACCATGAAATTTCCAAAGTTCTCAAAGGTGATCTTGCCTCATGTCTATGCCAAATCCAAGTGGCATGCAAATCAGCAATGTATGTGATTTTTTGATGATAATGGGGGGCTGTAGGTGTGTCTGAGAGAATTCAAAATTGGTGATGTTTCGATCAATGAATGTAAGCTGAAGTTCTCATTTTTGTTTGGTAGATAATCAGATTTTTGGAAGCAAGATCTTTCATTGAATTCAAAGAGAATTATTTAAAGAGGATTTCATTAGGATCTTGGTTTCCTAACATTTAGATAAGAATGAATTTAAACTATATATATATATATGACAAGTATTGTTGCCTTGAAGGATGGAGATGTTCAAGAATATGGAAGGACTATGGCAAGAATTTCAAGCAAAAAACAATATGAAGACTTCAATCAACAAGGTGCTTCTAAGTTGAAGATCAAGTCAACAAGATGCAAACCCAAAATCAGGTTCAAGTTCTGAAGATTGAATTCCAAGAGTCAGTGCAACATCGTGATCAAGTCTATAAGCAGATGGAGAAGGTTATCAATCTTGAATTTCCTTCGGAAATCCAAGTTCAATTGGATGGTCCAACTACATAACACATTTACATCATTTCCACAAATGCAAGGCCAAGGTCAAGACGTCATGAAGACATCAAGTTTTCGAGCACAAATGCAAGTTCAAAGTCGTGACAATGAGAAGATTTCAAGGTGAGGAACCTCAAGGGACAAAAGACTTCATGAAGATCAAGATTTGAGAATATGTGTCATCACAATTGTTCAAGGATTTGAAAATGTTGAGTATCAAGAGATATTGCTAGAGATGCAAAGACTTCTTTATGAAGGTAGGGAAGTTGAATTGATGAAATGTAGAAGATCAACATGTTGAGGTGGTGCCCATTCATCTTCAACCAGTCAGATCATGCCAAGTGTTCTCATAGAAGAGCTAAACAATATTATGTCCAGATTCGTTGAATTTGTCAAAAGGGAGCATTTTCTAAAGGAAGATTTATTGTCAGCCAACATGGCATTTTATCATAGGCCCATGGATTGGTGCCTTCTTCTATAAGCTTCTACCTAATCCATTTTCTCATTGGCTCTTAAAGGCATTGTAATTTTCTTATTGGCCCACAAGGTGGTGCCCACTTGCAGTTGGATGAGCAACCAATGCTTGTAGTTGTTAGTTGGACAAGGGTGTTGTCGGGATAATATGTAATTATGTTTCGGGTGGAATTAGTTAGCGTCCGGAGGTTAGGGAGTTGGTTGTGAACCGTCGCGTCCCTTCGGACCTTTATATACTTGTATTACTTGCGGGTAAAGAATCATGGATGTATGCACGGACAATGTTGTAATCACTTGACTGGAATGATTAATGAAAGTATTTATTATTCTATGATATATTCTGTGTTTATTATATTTCCTGTACTATGTCTATGCATTATTAAGTTACCCATGACGGTAAACATTTGGCGCCGCTGCCTAGACGTACTCGGGAAGGAAAAAATAAAATAAATTGTTGTGTTGATTATTGCCCAAAGGGAGCAAAGAATTCATGCCCAATCAATTGAACAAAAATAGAAAGAAGGAACTCGAGGAGGAACAAGCCGATAGAAAAGCGGCACTCGCACAACAGCAAGCCGAGCGAAGGGAGAGATACAGAAG
>MU223509.1:534907-547715 GCA_018584345.1 Thuja plicata
TGTATTACCTGCGGGTAAAGAATCATGGATGTATGCACGGACAATGTTGTAATCACTTGACTGGAATGATTAATGAAAGTATTTATTATTCTATGATATATTCTGTGTTTATTATATTTCCTGTACTGTCTATGCATTATTAAGTTACCCATGACGGTAAACAAAGGGCTTTGTTGAATTAATCTTGGCGCTTGATCTTGAATCAAGCAAAGCCATCCATTGTACTTGGAGCCTCTATAAAAAGCTACCTCAAATCATTTGTAGGGGAGAGACTTGTTGAAATTGTTGCCATAATGCTATCAAAGTAATTGCTAATTCATTGTTGGTCTTCATGGTGGATTAATTGTGTTGCTTTGGAGTATTGCATGGTTTTTACATTTCCTCACTTAGATTAGGATTTTATTTCATGCTCAATAGAAGTAGAAGTAGTTGAATGGAAGATATTGTTGAATGGTGATTAATGGTGGAGCTCACGTTTGTACCTTTTGGTACTTGTTGATTGTAAGTAACGGTGCAAGGTTAGTATGGGCCTAATTGCAATTGTTTAACTTCAATTGGAAATGTTCATTAGGATTGCACCTTCATTGGGTATTTGAATGAGTATTGACGATGTGAAAACCATTATCGCATCCTTAAAAGATAGCACCCTCATATGCCTAGTAAACAAGAAGAAGCAAGGACAAGTTAGAAGCTCACCCCATCATCAACATTGTCTTACATTCTTAGAATTTGATTAGCTTTCTAAACCCTATCCCTTTGCAGTTTGTTTGGTTGGAAGTAGTTGAAGTAGTTGATATCCATTGAGTGAACAGTAAGTCCCCAAGTGGTACCAACATATCACATCATTATAACTAAGTTGAGTCCACAACTAGAAGGAACCTTGAGGTTGTCTCATTTGATCACACAATCCATATACATTGTTTAGCATATGAGCATCCTTATTCAAGAGAGTTGGAGATTTGGTGTTTCATTTGGAAGACTAAGTATTCAATTCTGCATGTTGAAGTGGTCATAACACTCGCATCAACAAGACTGTTTGTAACATTTTTTTCCAAGAAACAAATGCTATAATTATCATTCCACTGACTGCAGTTTTCATGCATGGTGGAGTGAAAAAAAATGGTCTTGATGTGTTACTTCTCTTGGGAGAACTTACCTTACCTAGGCTGCAAGAATTAGGCAGTCCTTAAATGGAACTCCTTCCATGACTTCATTAGTATGTTATTTGAGCAGGATTCAGTTCTGGGAACCAGAAAACAGAAGAAAAAGAAGTTGGGTCTCTAACAAGAGAATTGGGTAGAGAAGTGAAGGTTCATGTAGGTGCTAGTATTTATCCTTTATTGAGAAAATTGAGAGTGCAAGATATAGAGAGTGGTTCTCCATTTTGTATAGGTGACTCAAGAACTGAAGATCCAAACAGAGGCCAGCTTGTTTCCTCCAATGAGAAAACAATGGGTAGAGGATATAGGTTGTTCTCCATTTTACATAAGTGGGCAGAGAACAAGAAGTGGAAAAAAGGGCAAGAGTAGTTTAGGGATGATATTATCTTCTGTTGGATTGCCATAGGAAGATTACAACAGACAACCCAAGTGGCTGAGTTGAAGCTGCATTAAGGCTAAGACAAGTTCGAGTGGAAGCCAAGGCAAGAATAAAGAAAGATGAGGAGTTGTTCTATACCACTCATGCCAGAGATTGAAGAGCTGAAGAAGTTGCCAGAGTTTGTGCAAGCCGTTATAGAATTCTAGCAAGGAATATTACAACTGCGATTAAGCTAAAAGGAAAATAAGAAGATCTGCAGTTTGAGGAAGATGAAGATGTATTAATAGAAGACCCTAAGGAAGGGGAAGCTTTTGATGGCCACAATGAAGAAGATAAAATTTGGGATCGGCTTCTTGAACAAGAATATGACTAAAAGCAGTTCTAGAGTTGTAATGTCCCCTTTTTGGCTAAGATAAGAAAGTCAGGACAATCACTTTAACTTCCTCCTCTCACTTCAATAAATTACGCAAGTGATGGAAGATGAACCAATCTCACTGCAATTTCTCCTTATCATTAATGCCTTATTAACTAATGGTGGAGGCGACGCTTGGCTTGTAATAAACAATCTCCTATTCAATAATTTCAAACGAGGTTATGAACTTGTAAATTTAGGCTTCAAAGATATAAGCGCCCTCAGTGGTAAAGATGAAATTATCTTTTTGGAGATAATTCACTTCGTGATGTGCTGCGCTTGATCCTGCTCTGGAGTACTTGGACGTCCCTAGTAAGATGAGAATATGGTGATTGCTGATTTATAAATTATGATTGCTAATTTATAAATTTGATCGCAGGAGAGTATGATATTCAACGCAAGATGTACGCTGACCACTGGTTGGTCTGTTTTTTATGTTCGATATAAATATGGGAACAAACGTTGCTTCTTTCTACTATCTCACCGTCGATTGACCTTTCAATCTGCTGACGGAACTCAGTGTTTGCTGACTGTGTATATCGAATCCTCTGCTGACTGTGTGTTTGTTGACTGTCCCTTGATGACTTTATCCTCCTCTCCTACGTAGCTGATTGTTTATTAACTTCGTTGGCTGGTCTTAGAGGATGTATATCAAGCCTCTATCCCTTCTGAATATTCAGAATTGATTGAATTCTCCTTCTCTGTGTGTAGAGATGTTTCTTTTTGCTGATTGATGTTTTTTATGGAATATATATAACCTGCCGCTGCCGTTATATGTCTTCCTCAGATATTCGTAGATATAAATTGTTTTCAATATCAACCATTGTACTCACTACT
This sequence comes from Thuja plicata, assembly GCA_018584345.1. Classification (NCBI taxonomy): domain Eukaryota; kingdom Viridiplantae; phylum Streptophyta; class Pinopsida; order Cupressales; family Cupressaceae; genus Thuja; species Thuja plicata. The sequence continues at coordinate 537,696 of MU223509.1, forward strand.
CCTTATTCCCTTCGTTCTTTTATTTGTTCTGCTGCTGACTAGCTTTTTAGTTCTATCTCTTCCTCCTCTGTAGTTCTTTTTCCCGCTGAATGAATACAAGTCTCAATATGTACGTGGGGGAGTGCTGAGGGAAAGGTCGCGACCTTTCTTTGGTCGCGACTTTCTTTCAGTCGGTTTAGATATACATTATCTGTATTAATAATTTATTATCGCTAGTTATTATTAATATATTTATAGTATGTATTATTATCATACATTGTTAATAATATATCTATATTATTATTAATTACTATAAATTGCTAATTGATATTTTCATTATTGTTACAATAATAATATCTTATTTATATCATTATATTAATGATATATTAGTAATGGAATAGATTTAATATTAACATTTTAGTTTTAATATTTAATCTTATTATCATTATTATTATTTAAATAATATTTAATTGTTTAATTATTATCAAAATCCTATTTGAACAGGGACGTGACAAGAGTGGCTTAGTTTCAGAAGCAAAGATCTTCTATGTGAAGAAGATGAAGGTGGTGAAGTAGACAACAGAGAAGAGAGTTTCCTATTTGAAGAGTAGAAAAGAGAAACAAGGAGTCAAACATTTAACAAAGAAGAATAAAGTGAGGTCAGAATTCTTTCATATTGCAGCAGTGAGAAAAGAGAGTATAAATGCTGCGGAAGATGATCAGGAAGAGGTCTAAGTTCCTTGAAGAAGCTAACATGGTTGGATAAAGTGAAGAGAAAGAAAATGAAAGCCTGAGTATAGCAATGGTATTTGACCAAGCAGAAAGAGACTTGCAAAGTGAATTGGGAGAGCTTTTCGATGAGATCAAGAAAAATGAGATATGCCAAGGAGATTTCATTTTAGCAGAAGTGGAGGAGTTATTTGACATTGCAATGAAATGTAGCACAGTGGAAGATATGGAGATTTTTTGAGTTCAGCAATGGAGATCATGAGAAAGTATTTGGAAGTCCCAAATTATGATGAGATCATGAACATGCAAGATGCAAAAGAGGAGGAAGATGTTCGTTGGAAATGGATGGATATAGGTGGAAAGTTTACTTCAAGAGAAATGGTGGAAAAGTAGGAAAGCCATAACTAAGTGGAGGGCAGCTAGTGGGTAGTTAAATCAAAAGAAAAGAGTATATGACCAAGAGATGCATTGGGAAAAAGAAGACAAAAGCGATCACAAACCAAAAAGTACTTGACATGGTGAAAAGTAAAACTGTGGCCATGGCAGCTGCCAAGAGAGTGGTTCTACCAGTCATCCTATTATGTATGTGAGCACTATGCTCACAAAATTCTTACCTCATGTATATGGTGCAGGAGTGCACTTGGTCAATAAAAATTTAATTGGTCTTCAGTTCATCTTCTTTCTGTTATAGTATTTCCCATGGATTCAGAAAACATTCACCATCATGTTTGGGATCCTATGCGCCCATTTAATTCCCTCAACTATGACCCAGCTCGCCTGCATTTTTGGTGGGAGGAAGCATCTGCATTTAATAAAAAAGAAAACAGAATGTTGTTTATCGATCAATCTGAAAGAATGAACTTTTGGAAGGAAAGGAACTTTGTTCTGGGTGTGATAGGGAGGCGAGACAGACCACATGAAAACAAAGGAAAGAAAGGAAAACCAGAGAGAAAATAAATAATCAGTAGGCAGGTCTTGTATTATGCACTGAGCAGCCTGGAGGCATGAGAGAGGGAGTTTGAGGTCTGTAAAAATAAAAAATAAAAAATAAAAAAAAATTATTTTCAAATAGAAAACGGTAATCTGCACTTTCCGTATACAGTCCTCTTTATCTGCTACATGTATCTCTAATTCCATATTGAGTTATCAGATTAAAGAGCAGAGCTAGAATAACACAAGAAAAAGGAAATTCTGCATCATCTATGTTTCTGTTTGGTATTAAAAAGGATTATTATTCCTTGGATGTGGTGCTATTATATTATTCTGTTGACTGTTGTATTTGATTCCTTTATAAACAGAAGCTTGGCTCAGTCTTCTCAAAAGGACAGATTGTATGTAATGTCTTTTATCCTGACAAAGCAAATGCTGTGATTATCATTCGACAGGCATAATGGAGAAAAGGGAAAGGGGCTTAATGTGTTACTTTTCTTGCGAGAATTTACCTTGGCTGCAAGAATCAGGCAGTCCTTAATTGTTGCCCCTTAATTCTTTCAAGAATCTTCCAAATATAATGTTTTTTTCAGAATTTACTTTTCTAACAAATAAGCTAGCACTGAAGAAAGACTAAATCTATGGTCCTCGGAGACTGCTTTTATTCATGAACAACACACCATCAAACATGGAATACTTTTAGGCTTGAATACCATAGTTGAGGGGTTTCTCTTACCACAAATATGCTATGGACTTCCACCTAACCTTTTGTTTGGGTGTAGCTTGCATTAACCTCATTGTTTTAACCCAGAAACACTCTCAGCAAACCTTCAACCCAGGTCACACTCCATGACAATAAATCCTCCTTGCCCCTAGACCATGGGTAGTTGTACGTGTTTCTCAGATACTTATTATACTTTTCTAAGTACATCTTTAGCTAGATGGTATAATTTAAAACATGAATAAAAGTACTGACGATAAGGTAACACTTAAATTATAACAAGTTATTTTCGTCTGCTTTCAAAGCATGAGGATCTGAATAAGTTAGTTTATATCTGATGAAATTGCCTACTTACTTTCCAAACAAACCCAAAACAACCTCCATTAGTTATGCTAATCAATATGACATCTGAATGTACCTATGGATGAAAGAGAATTGCAAGAATTCTCAGGTTGTTACCACTCATCCTATTATCCCAACACGGAATTGATAGAGCAGCTCAATTGTCTGAAATAGATTTTGGGTGACAATACTAGTATATCTCAAAATTTTCAACATGGTGTCAAAGATGGAAGCAATTAGAAATGGCAATCCATAATTATAGAGCAAACCTAAAGGCAACTTAAGAAATAGACAAGCGAATCAGTGGCAAAGCAGTAGCGCCTGTCCACAATTTTGCACATGGACCAGGGATGATTCTATAATTTATAAACAAAATGCAAGAACAAGAATCAAAGAATGGGACTGATACCCACCATCACAGAAGCTTTACTTTGGCAAAGGAAAAGAAAATGAGCATTAATTTAACTCTATGGACAAAGTCTTACAAATGTGATACTAAATCATGAGCAGCCACTGATCAATATGTTAGATTCTACACAAAATGCCACAATTATGGTTAAAAAACAGTCTCGATTCCCTACAATTACTCCAAAAACCCAGGAAGTTCCACGGTACATTCGTTGCAAGTAGACAAGTATCTGAAATTCAAAGCACGAGGGTCTAATTCTCAAAAATAACAGCTAAACTATTCTTACCTGAGAGTTATTTTCAGCAAGCTCCATTTCCATTTCTGGGGTTGTAGATTACAGCCGATGTACTGAGCTGCAAAAATTGCACTGAAATCTGGCAATACACAGCTCTGTATGATGGAATATTTTCGACCCATTATTTTAATTGAGAGAATGCTATCCGATCTGTGCTGATAGGCTTGTGTCACTATCATTTTAATTGTGTCGTTTACTCATGAATTTCTATGGATGGCAGAAGCAACAGCAGGGTTGTCAAGATCGCGAAGGGACTCTGTACAGAGAAGAGTCAAAAATAAAAATAAAAAAAACGAAAGAAAAATAATTTTTCGTAATGAGGACATGCAGAATGGAGCGAGTTCACGACCTGAAATTACTTGATAATAAGAATATTTTATTATTAAAAAATAATAAAAATTAATAAATAGTTTTTGTAAGTATGAAAATATATTTGAAACTTACGTAACTAAGGCGGCTGAAATTTTATGCTGAAAATCTTCTTGGCTAATTCTACATTAATATGTATTTTATATTTAGGTAGTGGGTCCATGAGTTCACTATTGAAGTTTTGTTTTTTAATGAAGAATATTTTATTTAAAAAATATTTTTTTAAGTGAATTAAATATTAGCAATTGCACCTTGGTGTGCAATGGGTACGTGGAACAAGTGTTGAAGGTTAATTAGAAATCTAAGTGATCTATTTTTTTGCATAGATTTATGCCATACAAAAGGACAATTAGTAGGTCATTTGCAAAATTATTTTGTTTATGTAAAAAGGGTTTCAATGGAGAAGTGATATGTTTAAATCAACTATACATCCACTTGCATAGATCCAAACACAACTAACATAAAACTAATGTGAGAGAGAGAGAGAGAGATTATATGGGCCTCTTATAATGGCAAAATGAAGAGACTGGGTGGAGATAGAGAGGGAGGGAGAGAAATAAAGGGATGGAAATGGAGAGAGGCGAGTAGAAGGAGAGATATGGAGAGAGAGAGAGAGATTATATGGGCCTCTTATATGGACTTGAGCACTATTTGGTCGCTAAAGATTATCTCTTTTTTAATTTTATTGTTTTAAATGGATGATAATCACTACTTGATATTGGTTGGCTTATTTGGTGGCCCATTTGTGTCTACTTCTCATCCCAAGTATCGCTTTGTGGATGTTGTTACTTGCCTCTTTGCAAGTATTGTTGGATTATTCATCAATTTCCTTATGGTGTTCTTATTTTTCGTGCCACATGAAACTTTTATTTATCAAAGTTATAGCATTTACTATTTGCTACGTTGGTTGATAGATATATATGTAATGTGATATACAAATGCCACTATCTTGTTCATGCCTTACAGTACCTTGTTCTTATAAGAAATATTTTTTTGTTCATCTCAAGCTCGTCAACTCAATATCCCATGTTTAAACATGGAATCGTAATTTTTTTAATGTTTTGTGATCAACAAATTAATTGTGCAACCATTATAATCTCACTTCGGTTGATGCCTCTTATTTGCCTATTTATACAGTCTCTCAAAAGCTACAATTCACCATTTTTGTGGCTCTATTTTGGTAAAGCTCTCTAGCACTATATTTTTTGGGTGTTATCTTTACTACGGAACTCGGAATTTCCCTCTCCTGTTGTTTTTGGGATAGACAACGCCTTGTTCCATACAATTTTGAAAAACTTAGTAGGGTTTTTGATATGCTTTGCTCTCACATTGAGAAAACTACAAGGTTGATAATTGGCAAGAAATGGTTGGAAAAGGATTCCGCGACCCTTGGTTATGAAGTGGGTTCTTGTTTTTAGACAATTTGCATGAACTTGATTTTAGACCATGACATGATCCTGCCATTTGTCAATGTTCATATCAAGCCATACTTTTTTCATTCTCTACTCTTATTTGAGCATTGGATGGTTGCTCTTTTATTTCTATCGATTTCCAATTTCTAAGCTTTATGGATTCTACTGGCCTAGTGGCCAATGAATAATGTGTTGAGCTTCTTTCTGTGATTAAGGAAAGAGTTGCTTATGATGTCTATTCATGATATCTTGCTAGATCTCCATCGTCTAATCGAGTATGTCGATGCAAAAAATCGCTTTGCTTGTTTGGACCATCTTGTGGGGCTACATGATCTATCTATCATCCCATGCACAATGATGACACACCTCTACTGGTTGCTCCGTTGCATCAAATTCCTTTGGATGTTGATCCAAATGTTTGGGAGAACTAATTCTCCCTATGCCATCAAAGTTTGTTGGTCATTTTGTATACTAATAGCTATGTTAATATTCAATCTTGTAACTTTGCCAATAATTGTAATTTTGGTTTTGTCAATGGCTTTTGTAACGATTGTGTTCACTCTATCAATCAATAGTTTGGTTTTAATGGAGAACAAGGTGGCAAATTGTTCATTATACTCCTAAATTTTCTTTGTTCGATTGTTTTTTATTATTATGTACTCTCCTCATATTATTATAAAAATTTCAATGACTACCACTTTATTTAAAAATATATATTATAGTATATAATGTATATAACAATAATTATAATTGGATGAAAAAATGGCTCGCTCTACTAATATGTGAAGAAAATTTGGTAAGGCAAATAATATAGGTAAATTGAATAATGCTAATGGCAGGCTCCCCCTGCGTCAAGGAAATCGTTTTGCTTCTTTAGATAACACTTCCGCTCCACCATAGAGAAAGGAAGGCCCTTCTGTGTTTTACAAATCTAGGGCTTCAAGACTCTCTTTGTCCAGTTATCAAAAGGAGGTATTTCATCCTCCAATATACAAGACTAATGGCTCCACATCTGCCAAGAAATTCCAACGGAAGATGGTAGACCATTAGAAGAAGGAAAGAAAAAAGAACTCAGGAAGCTAGAGATGTAGAGGTAAATAATGGTGTTGCAAATAATGGAAAAAAAGGTCTATGGATTATACCCATCTCCCATAGAATTCTGAAGTTTACATCTGGAGAAAACCGGATACTGATGGGAAGAGGCTTGATCTCTAAGCCACCACTACCCAAACTCTCGGCTCTTTCTCGCAATTTATCTACAATGCCATTCTGGCCCCTTGAGAAATCATATATCTAAGTCGCCTGATGCCAATATAGATCTAGCAAGACAAGTTGGGAAACCTCATAGAACCCCTACAAAAAAATTTCTTCCGCTCGACAATACAGTGTTTGGAGGTACTCCCCATCTCGCCACTAAGCAAAAGTGTATAGCCGCCATATTTAATAATGTTTTCACAAAAGGATTATGGGATCATTGCAAAAAACACAGTTTAATTGTGAAATGGTGTGGTGTTGGATCCCCCATACACAACATTGTTATATGGTTGAAGGATTCACATAGGGGACGGGTAAGTATTACTAACCTTCGAGAGGATTTTTAATTTATTGATTGTAAGGAAGCTTCATTAAAAAAGAGACTTTTATTTGGGGAACCAATTTTCTTTTAAGGGTTTAACTTAAATTTTTTTACTAGAAATCAAATTTTTAACGGTCTAAGGATTTTGAGTATATTAAAGTGCCTAGATGGATTAAGATATCAAATCTTCGAGTTGAGCTTCTATACAACAATATATTGATGAAGCTAGGAAATCTATTAGGAGGGATTGTAGGGTTAGAGGAGGGTTTTGTGAATTCTTCTAATGTAAAAAATTTAGTTAACATAGAACTTAGAGCAAAATCACCCTGATCAAATTAATCACAAACTAGTCAATATACCACCTTAAACCTAAATTGTATTATAGCAATATTCACAATATAGTAATGCCTATGAGGAGTAAAAAAACTCAGACAAATACATCTAAAATACTAAGTTCCTGGATAACCTCCAACAAAAGCCATTAGAGGATATTATAATTAGCTTTATCGATGGCGCGGGAGGTTTTTCTACAAGTCGACAAGAAAGGACAAAACCTTGTCCTCCAAAGCCGATATAAATCCCAACCAGCAAGACATAAAGAGTAATCCTAAGGTGGAGGAAGGGGAAATTGTGGACAATGAATTTAATGTCAAGGAATCTTTTGGAATGGAAGGAACTCAAGTATGCATGGAGGATAGTAGGACAGATATAGTCCCACATAATCCTAACGAGAGTTGTGCTTAGCCTAAGCTTCCTCTAGTGGCAGATATGGATCCTATGACTATTAATAAGGAAGAAAATATGAATGAGGATAACATAGATTCTGATATTGAACAATTATGTAATGAGGCTATAGAGACAGTTGTAGAAAAAAATAGTAGAGGACTTTATAAATGAGGAGGAGATCAATGAGAGGAAACATGGGGAAAACAAAGAGGTTCACAATAGAATTATAAATCAAAATCTATTGAATCCCAGAACTCCTGAACATAGTGCTTTGGTTTTATCTTGTAGGGGAGTCTCCCATGTCAACTTATTAGGCTTAAACTTGGACCAAGAAGAAACACGCAGAAAAATGGAGGAAAATATGGTAAAATTAGGTGAGCTTGTGAGTGAGATGAACCAAGTCTATGACGAGGTTATAGAGGATCTAGCGTGGTGGTATAAGATAAAGGAGAAAATTAAGTCAATGGTAGTCATTCCTGATAACAATAAGGAAGAAATGACAGAACACAGAATGGAATCTACAAATCATTATGAACTGACACTCATTAAGGATTGCTCTGCTTTAGCCCTGATTAAGACACCTCAGGAAGCAATTTAGATCCCTCTTGAATAAAATTATATCTATAATATGATGGGAATGAATCAAGAAATAGATGAATAATTTATTACAGAGGAGGATGATGTTAAGGAAGCTAAGAAGTCAAAAGGGGTAGTATTTAAATCCTCTCTAAACAGGAAGATATGGAGCTCGAGGGAGATATTGATATGGGAAAGGAGGAATCTTTTAATTTAGTTTTAGAAATAGATAATAGAAATGAAGGCACATTGGGTATTTACACAACATGTCAAGGCCCTTGGAGCCTGAATTGTGGCAAATCACAGAAAAAAGGGGGAATGAAATCATTAGAAGATTTGAGAAATCAGGATGGAGCTGCTGAAAACCAAGTAAAACTCACCACTCTTTTTCAGGCTGGGAAGAGAAAGGTCCTTCCCAAGGGGAAATGAAGCTCACTGTGTGGAATGTTAGAGGCTTAAACTCCCCTAACAAACAATGATTGTTAAAGCGTAATTTAAATATTATGGAATCCAAAATCATTTTGATTCAAGAAACTAAACTTAACATAGAACAAATGAATAAATTTAGGAAGAAAGTGGGTCTATGGAAAATTGAGATTATAGATTTTGATAAGTCCTCTAGAGGATTGGTTATCCTTTGGGATCCTAGGAAAGTTAACTCTGAAATTATCATCAAAAGACCTAACTAGATGGGTGGATGGGTCTGTCATGTTAAGAGATCTCTTGTTTTCTTCTTGATCAATGTATACGGTCCACTTAAAACTGAAAGCAAAAAGGAACTCTTGAGGGATATTGAAACCTTCTGTAACCTCTATAGAGAAAGAAATTATATAATTGGTGGTGACTTTAATACCATTTTGGACATTAGTGAGAAGAGTGGTGGGATACAAAGGGAGTCACAATCACTAAAAGATTTTAAAGATGGGTGATCAACAACAACATAATAGATAATAAAATGAACAATGGAACATACACTTGGAATAATAGGAGAGTGGGATTTAGTAATATATCTGAAAGTTAGATAGATTTCTAGGGGATCTTGGTACTTTCAATATTACATTTTCAACATCTATCCTTGCTATATCAGGATCAAATCACTTTCCTATCAAATTAGATATCAAAGAAGAAAACAAACCTTCTAAGAATCACTTAAAATTTGTAAACATGTGGTACCAAGATAAATATTTCTTAGGTTTAGTAGAACAGTGATGGAAAGAATAATTCTTTAAAGGTTCAAAAAAAAAAAATTGTGACAAAACTGAAAGCTCTCAAATTTAAAATTCAAAATTGGAATGAAGAATATTTTTGAAGAAAAATTGGAGGTGGAAAAGGAGATTCAGGAATTGAATGAAGAATTAATTAGGGCTGGTATGGATAAGACGAGTTACATTAAGGAAAAGGAGTTGCTTTAGAAATATGAGGATCTTCTATCCAAAGAGGAAATTTACTGGAAACAAAAATTTAGAAAAACCTGGCTTGGTGAAGGGGATAGAAATACCAAATTTTTCCATAACAACACAAAATATAGAAGTATAATAGGATCCTAAAAATAAAAAATGATAGAGGGGATATAGTAGAGAATCCTCAATATTTAGCAAAAGAATTTGTTACTTTTTATCAAAATACTTTAAATAATTGGGAATGTTCTGATTTGACAGCTCAACAATAGATGATAAATAATATTCCTAAAATAATCATGGAAGACGATAATAGATTCCTTAATAGTGAATTTTCCAAAGAAGAAATTAAATCAACACTCTTAAAACTTTGCCCTGATAAAGCACTTGGTCTAGATGGATTCCAGGCTGGTTTTTCAAAAATGTTGGCGGGTAAAAGCACAATAATCTGTCACCCTTTTACAAAGGAAAAGGACGACAAAACCAAAACTGTAAAACTTCAAGGGCATAAAATTCACATTTCTGTTGAGAATTTGAAGATGATGTAAACTAATGAAAT
>MU223509.1:556196-583065 GCA_018584345.1 Thuja plicata
AGCGCCGCGTGGCGGCCACATATACTCGGCCGAGAGGTGCTCGGCCGAGTATAACTCGGCCGAGTATGCCGATAATCTCACCCCCGAAATGTCCCAGGGGGTGACAGATTATTGTGCATTTACCCTGGCATTTCTTAGGTGAGGAGTTATGGGAAGCAATTGAAAATACTAGAAAATCAGGTAGACTCGTAAGGGAAATTAATAATACCTTCTTAAAACTCATTCCCAAAAATGATAAAATTGAGGAGTTAGGTGACTTTAGACCTATTCCCTATGTAACACAATTTATAAGATATTATCAAAAACACTCACTAGTAGACTTAAAAGATTCCTTCCTCATATTATATAAGAAGAGAAGATCAATTTCGCTCCCGAACGATTTATATTTGATTTTATTATTATAGTAAAAGAAATTATACACTTCGTCCAATATTATAAAGAACCTAGCATGCTAATTAAACTTGATATTCAAAAAACTTATGATAAAGTTGTTGATGACCTTATGGCAAGACATATTGTCAATTAGTGCCAAAACACTTAGTCATCACAGTGTTGACCGAGCCAGCGGTGAAACCTAAGCAGTTACATTGTAACCCGAGCAGTGGCAGTGTCAACCGAGTAGACAGTGGTAATCAGTATTACCTGAGTGGTTATTATGACCCGAGTACATAGTGTAGCCCGAGTGCCAAAAGTTAGTATGTTGCTCGAGTGCCAGAAGTTAGTATGTGACCCGAGTGACAACATAATGCCTGAGTTCCAGTATATTTCCCGAGTGGATCACTAGACCCGAGTAATAGTTTTTAGCCGACTTAGCTTATATTGTTAGATATTAATTTATATTATGGAAGTTGACTTAGAGTTGCATTTGATTTGGACAAGGTATAAATATAAAGTATTTTGTTTATCCAAATGAGTGTAAGAATATATGTGAAGAAGTATATGCGAGTATGAAGTGGTAGATTGTTTAAGAGGCTACAACAGTATAAGGAACAACAAAGACTCATCCATCACATTCAGGTGATCAGTTTTATATCATTGGATCTTATTTAGTAAATTAGAGTTGCATTGAACATCATCTACTGGTTCATCCTAACAGGTGCATCAACAAAATCCTCTAACAAGGTGGACCTAACAGTCCTTCATAAATCTCCTAACAGAGTTGCATTGCTTAATTATATTGTGTTAAATCCTTTCACAAGGTGGACCTAACCATCCTTATTGCTCCTAATAGAGCAGGCCATCAGAAGTGGTCAATTGTAAGATTTAGCAAGCTAAATTTATACTGCAGTAATAAATCTTGTGGGTACCATCCCCACCCCAGTTTTCATTTCTATTTGGAAGGTTTCTGGGTAACCAAATATTGTGTCAAGTGTTGTGGATGTTTCATTGCTTTTCATTTCATGTATGCAATCAGATTGAATAATCTAATAAAGGATTAAATTTTATTGGTTCCTGATTCCCCCCGCCCCTCTCAGTCACTTAGCCTCAACATATTTCCAACAATTGGTATTAGAGCAGAAGGTTCTCTTAACATAAGTTTAAAAGCTTGAGCAAAGATTAGAGACAATGGAAATATATAGACTAGAGAAAGCCATTGAAAATGAAAAGATAGATCTACAAGTGGCCATGCATCAGATCAAAAAACTCAAGGAGCAGCTCTCTCTTTCCCTAAAAAGAAGAAAAGATTTAGCAGTGCAGATGAATGACAAAAGTTACATAGAAGAAAGAATTGTAGACTTATGCAAAGAAAGAAGTTCTGAAGAAACAGATGTAGCAATTGAAGACCTACTTGCAAAGAACCTCAATCTACATGAAGAAGTCAGAAAATTGAAAAGAGAATAGGAAATTCATTCAGTAAGAATATGTGAAGTCATGGAACAAAAGAGTCAAGCAGAAAATGACAAAGAAATGGCACAAGAAGATAAAAGAATGCTAAGTACAATATTAGAAGAAAAAGAAAAATGAATCCATCATTTATCACTTTAGCAAGCAGATATGATAAATCAACTCAACAATGCAAATCAAGAAGTTATCAATCTAAGAAAAAAAAAATGAAAGACTGCAGAATGATCTCAATACTGAAAAGAAAACCAATGAGAGCATGCTGAATTCACAGGTAAGCATGGATCAGTTGACATAGAAAATTCAACTCAGACATCATGGACAAACTGGATTAGGTTATACTGAACAAGGTGAATCCTCGCAGCAAGGAACTCAAAAGAATAGCAAACCTACTTGTAATCATTGTGGAAAGTTAGGGCACACAGAAAACAAGTGTCGGAGCAATGGGAAATCAAAGTTTAATGGTAAATGCTAGAGATGCAATAAACATGGACATAGGGAAAGTGAATATACTAAGAAAACTAAGTTTGAAGGAAAATGTTTCAATTGTAACAAACAAGGTCACAAATCCTCCGAGTACAAAACTAAGAAATGGAACCCTGCTGAACAACTAGCTAAAGCAATTTTTGGTTGGGATTAAAACACATGGAGTAGATGTTGTCACTGTGGTGAATATGGGCATATTGGTGCAAATTGTGTAAAGAATCACCTCAGAAAAAGGAATCCTACTAAGAGATGTTATGTATGTAAACAACTCGGTCATCTAAGCAAGAATTGCATGAATAGAGAAAAAGTGGATACTGGTTTTGAGAAAGGCAAAGCAAAAGTCTCAGAAATCAGAACTCGGATGAGTCAAATGTGGGTAAGGAAATCTTCTGAAAGTTTAGATCAAAACAATGAAGGATCAAATGGCACCCAAAGCAGTGAATTGGGTAGTTCTACCATCTCTAAATAAATATGCGAGGAGACTACTGGAACTGTGCATACAAGCCATCCTACATCAGTTCCAGACATGCTAGCAAGTCCAAATCATCATATTGATGCACTAGGACACATTATGTTTCAACAGAGTCGGGATCTCTGTATCACCCGAGTTACACAGGCTTAACCGAGTTAAGTCAGGTTGTATTGTCTTGAGGATGCAGAAGTTAGTTTTCACCGAGCTTCATTCTGAGCTATGCCAGCTACCATATACAAAGCATTTAATGAAAATCCCAATAGTAAAGTCTTATAAAAGATGAATTGCAAGTGTTATTATTTACAAAGCTTTCAGTTTACAGAGTTATTCAGTGCCTTAAGCAATTCAGAGCGAATTTGTATTCGAAAGTTTTAAGGTTGTGAAGTTTTATCACACCTCCAAGCATTATGGCGTCCACATTTAGCAACAAGGTTAAGAAAGGATCTAAGATGTTGGTGAGGAATGCTATCTGCGAACCTCTGAAGTTTAAGCTTCATCCAACAATTGCAGAGGAGATAGATCTGATGGGAGCTCATTCCCTAATTCCTCCAAGGTTATTGTTGATCAATGACATCTGAGCCTTCTATCATTGCACAATTCAACAACTGGGTACATTGGAAATGAATAAAGCATATGAGAAACTCTATGAAGCTAGGAATCGGAAACCAGAACATAAACACCTAGAAGTCAAGGGTTTGTATATGCCATAAAATTTTCAAGTTAAGTGGATTAGGTTCATTCTGAGCCATGTTCACGACATGCAGCTATGGCTGGAGCAACCAGTGAAGATTACCAAGACAATGATACACCATGTTACAGGGTATCCTATACTGGACAAGTCTAAAGCTACCAAAACCCTACCCCAGGATGTCCTAGCTAAGAAGACTCTTGTCGAGTGGGATGGCAGAGGCATGAGACTAAATGGAGTTACAGACATGGAAGTAAAGTTTAGGATTCATGTGATTTCTCACAAAATCTATAGTTCTAGTTGACCTAACATCGTAGCATGTGAGGCCATGGACTTGGAATACAAGGTGGTCAAGAACAACCTCTCATTCGACCTTGCCGAGTTGTAGCTCATCCAATTGAGTAAGAACATGGAAAGCATCCAGGCATCTAAGAAAAATCTATGTAAGTTTGGTTCACTTCTGGTGTGCATTTTCTTTTATATTCAGAAGTATTTCCCTTCCAAAGGCATAGTAGTTTGGAAGGAGGATAGACCTATAGTATATCAAATAAATGAGTTCATAGAAGAATTAGGGGACAATTTTGAGAGCATCATGGATGCATATTTTGAGGAATTCAGATAGAAGATGTAGAATAGGTATAGAATTCCTAAATGATTAGTAGAAGAATTCAAAGATGATGTTTGCTTCCTATTTGACTGTGATAAAGTATATATTCAGGCAGTCAAACCTAGGGTTGCATGGGTGAAACCTCTTGCATATGAGGTTAACATAGATGATACCAAAGATATCATTGAGGCTCTTGTGAATGAGCTTGTTGATCCCAAAGCACCTTACTTTGGTACATATGAAGAATCCAAGAGCAGAATTTTAATAGAGATTGAGATTCCTAGGATTTTGAAAAGAGGAAAGAAGAGGTTAGAGTAGTTTGGAAAGAGGTATGGGAAGACATCGGACTCTCCTTCTTCTATCTCAACAAGCAAAGAAGATGAAATTAAGATAGAAGATGATGTATCTGAAAAGGAAGAGGAAGAGGTAGAAGCAGAGCCTCCTAAGAAGAAAAAGAGGCTAGCCCCCAAGAAGACACCTAAGGCCCCTACCCATGTCCTCACTACAAGAAAACCCAGAAGATCTAGAAGGAAACTCATACTGCCTAAGGAAGATGAAGAAGAAGATACAATGGCATTCAAGAAGCCTCCAGCTACCTTTGAGAAGAAAATTGAAGAACTAAGAGAAGGTAGTGGTATGGGTTCTCTAAAATCACTAAAGTATGCTTCCATAACAAAGGATGAACAAAAGAAGATTGAGGAAGCAGTTGTAGAAAAGATGACTAGATGGAAGTATGATCCATCTGAATTGAAGAGCCACATGTATGAAGACCTATTCAAGGAAATATTTGTTCCCTACAGAAATGTTGTCCGAACAGAGAAAGACATCAAAGAACAGACCTTAAGGAAAGTCATGACTACTATGAAAAATAAAGAGGTCAAAGAGGCCATGACCCAGTATGAAAACAATCACACTCCAAGGTTCATAACCTGCCAAATATTGAACAAGAAGATAGAGGATGTGGTGCAGGCTGCAACAAAGGTTTGGAAGACAATCTTTGAAATCAAGGAAGAAGATAAGGAAGAGGCACCGAGTGCAGACTCCAAGGTAAAAACTGATGACTTACCTGAGGTAGAAACAATTGAAGAGTCCAATGCAGAACAAATTGTAGTAGAAGTGATGACATCCTTGCCCCAATCACCTATACATAACATTCTATCTCCGAGCAAGGATAAGGCAACAAAATCCACATCTGGACTAGTAGGACCCAAGCATCAAGCTCCACCTACTACTGGGATAAGCCTAACCGAGTCACAGAAGGTGAATGATTCTTTAGTAAGCATTGATGCTACAATTGATGCAGAAAATATCAATGATATATTCCAACTAAATACTGAGGAGAAAATTAAGGAAGGAAAGGATATAGATGAAAGTGGAAAAGGTAAGGAAATTGTTCCTAATTCACCTAGTCCCAAGGTCAGTAGAAAACAAAAAGTTACAGACACTGATGACATTGATCTTGAGGAAGACATTGTGATTCCAAATTGGGATCTATCCAATCTGACAGTAGAGCAGATGGATACACTAGGGGAGCTATGGAAGAAAGAGATAAACAAAAGAAGCTCTGAGTAGAAAAGAAGAGGAAAAAAGTGCTAGAGGATATAAAAGGTATATTACTAGATGCACCAGAAGTAGAAGTAAATGAAAATGATTCAATTATGGACCAACTTGTAGACATAGTCCACAAGTTCAATACAGATTTAAGTTGTCAGGAAAAATTACTATAGAAGGCAGAAATGAAGTTTGAAAACAAAGTTCTAGAGAATGTTGCAAGCAAGATTGCAATTGATCAAGTAAAGCTAAACTCTCTTATTAGCTCTCTAGAAACTATAGCCAATAATGTTGTTTCATTATTTGTAAATTTAAGTGATACTTCCAACTTCACAATGGAAATAAAGACAAAGCTGAAAAAAATAGATACAAATCTGAAAGAAAGTGCAAATCAGTTGACACTTAACCTGAGTTCAAATTCAGCACACTTTGTGAAAATCAAGTATCTAACAGACATGCAGGAATAATTGCTAAGGGAAGAAGCAAGGACACGAGAATCTCTCATAGCTATGCAAAGCCAACTTCTTCCACACATGGATGTAATGAAGAAAGGTATAGCTCATGCCAAGACACTAATTCATGACAAAAAATTTTCAGTTGCAAAGCTTATAATGGAGCTATTAGTAGATATACATATTGAATTGCACATCCTGAAGGTGTTGCAAGATAATTGGGACAACACTTTGTCTCAGATTTTGAAGGTACATAGTGATTTCCTATCCTATTTTGGTATTACCATATATAAATGCATTTTTGGCATTTATGTCAAAAACAAGGGGGAAATTTATATATATGTGTGTGTGTGTGTGTGTGTGTGTGTGTGTGTGTGTAAAGGGAAAGTCATTGTATATACATATAAGGAAATATATGTACAGTAGAGAAGTAGAGAAGAGATATATATGTAAAGTTACAAAAACAATTTTAGAAAATAAAAAATAGAGTCAGTTGTAACCAAGCAGCAGAGTAGTTGTCAAAACCCAAGCAAGTACCCAAGCACATGGTAAGGGTGAGTTTTGACTTAGAACAGTTTTTGGATATGATAAGTGTTTTTGGTCACTAATGCCAAAGGGGGAGATTGATGACCTTATGGCAAGATGTATTGTCAATTAGTTCCAAAACACTTAGTCATCACAGTGTTGACCGAGCCAGCAGTGCATCTCGAGCAGTTACATTGTAACCCGAGTAGTGGCAGTGTCGACCGAGAAGACAATGGTAATCAGTATTACCCAAGTGGTTAATATGACTTGGGTACATAGTGTAGCCTGAGTGCTAGAAGTTAGTATGTTTCCCGAGTGACAGCATAATGCTCGAGTGCCAGTATATTTCCCGAGTGGATCACTGGATTTAATTTATCTTATGGAAGCTGACTTACAATTGTATTTTATTTGGATAAGGTATAAATATAAAGTATTGTGTTTATCCAAATGAGTGTAAGAATATATGTGAAGAAGTATATGTGAGTATGAAGTGGCAGATTGTTTAAGAGGCTACAACAATATAAGGAACAATAGAGACTCATCCATCACATTCAGGTGATCATTTTTATATCATTGGATCTTATTCAACAAATCAGAGTTGCATTGAACATCATCTACCAGTTCATCCTTACAGGTGCATCAGCAAAATCCTCTAACAAGGTGGACCTAACAGTCCTTCATAAATCTCCTAACAGAGTTGCATTACTTAATTGTATTGTATTAAATCCTTTCACAAGGTAGACCTAACAGTCCTTATTGCTCCTAACAGAGCAGGCCATCAAAAGTGATCAATTGTAAGCTTTAACAAGCTAAATGTATACTATAGTAATAAATCTTGTGGGTACCATCTCCACCCCAGTTTTACTTTCTATTTGGAAGGTTTCTGGGTAACCAAATATTGTGTCAAGTGTTGTGGATGTTTTATTTTTTTTCATTTCATGTATGCAATCAGATTGCATAATTTAATAAAGGATAAAAACTATTAAGTTTTATTGGTTCCTGATTCACCCCCCCCTCCCAGTCACTTAGCCTCAACATATTTCCAACAGTTGTTACTTGACAAAATCCTCTACAGGCTAATAATTAATTTTGCTAAGATTTTCATTGCTAGCAATTAACATCAAGTATAGAGTACTATCAGAAAAGAATAGGTTATCAGCAAAAAGTTTATGATTATCAGCAAAGATTATCATAATTTGTTATTGGTGAAATGAAAGGAAAAGCCTAGAATCAGGGATGACATCCTACTATCAAAATGGCCTATGGAAGAATCGTTAAACCCTAATTAGGTTAGACAAATACTTTAAAAGGAGATCAGAGAGAGAAAGAAATATAGTGGAAAAGATAGAGAAGAAGAAAGAAGCAAAAACACAGAGTATGAACAAGTATTGGTGAAGACTACAAAAGCGTAAATCAAGAAAGGAATAGAGCATATCAAGATGTGAAAAGCTTTAGGAGAAAGCATTCATAGGTCAAATTTCTTGTTGATTTATTCCTAACAGTTTAGCAACAAGATTGTGAAATCCCTTAATCGGGTAGTCTCTAACCAGACTTAGAAGTTCTATTCAGGGACTTATTATAAATCCTTTAACAGGGTGAACACTGTATAAGTTGGATAAAATCTCTTAACATAGTAGTCTTTGACAGGAATTTCAATACTCCTAATAGGGTATTAATTACTCTTACCAAGGTAAAGTCATTCAAAAGATGATATTTTGTAAGCTCTTAATCAGGCACCTTATTAGTGCACTGATAAGTCATGGGTTTCATCCCACCATAGTTTTTCCCTCTTACGAAGGGTTTTCTGTGATACCAAAATATTGTGTTAAGTGTTTGTACGTTTATGTGTTGCATGTTTGTTAATTTGCAAGTTATCAGCTATTGGTTAATATTGCAATAGTTATCGGGTAAAATGCAAAATAGATATCGGTATAGGTAAACATAGAATTTTAAGTTTGAGATTGATAGGGAAAAAGTGTGAATTGTTTGAGTCACTCCCCCCTCTAATTCCCTTACCTAAATCTTTCCAAAAATTGTTATCATAGCGCATTAGTTCTCTAGAAGAAAAGTTTAACAACTTTGGAGTAGATCTGGGATAATGGAAAGTTATAGGTATCAGAAATAGGAAGCCCTAGAAGATGCTAATGAATATATCCATGATTTGAAGAACAAGCTAAAGGCATCATTTTCAAAAAGGAAGGAACTCACAAAAAAACTACACATGAGTCTTGATGACCTTAGCAAACTATCGGAAGGAAGTATCAATTCTGAGGAAGCTGATGCTGGTATTGTTGATCTATTGAAAAAGAACAATGAATTACTTGAAGAAATTAGTCAAATGAAGAAGGAACATGAAAGTCAAGCCTTGATAATGATAGAAATACTAGAAAGAATGAGAACTACCAAAAGTGCCAAAGAAACACTTGAAATAGAAAAAAGAGATGATGAAGAAACAATCATTGGAAAAGACTTACTACTGGAAAGACGACAGAGAGAGATTCATGCACAGAGTGAACTGATAGAAAGAAATGGTGACAAAAATTTACAACTACAAGCATATAATCAGAAGCTGAAGTAAGAGAAGGAAGACTTGAAGAACAACCTAGAAGTTGAAAAATAAAGCAATGCAAAACTCACAAAGTTTGAACAAAGCATGCAGAAGATTGATGAAGAATTGAAAAATTAAAGAAAACTAGATGACACTACTAGATTGGGATATATCAACAAAAAAATTATGGAAAATGGAGAATCATCAAAATTATGAGAATCAAGTGATATAAAAGGTAAGAAACCCTATAAGCCTACTTGCTACAATTGTGTAAATATGGTCACACAAAAAACATTTGTCGAAGAAAACAAGTAAGTTCTACTAGTAACACACCCTTCAACGGTTATTGTTATAACTACAACAAGTTTGGTCATAAAGAATATGAATGTAGATCTCAAACCATCACTAGATCATCTGAGAAAAAATTATATGGATATTGTTACAAATGTAATCACTATGGACATAAAGATGAAGATTGCAGAACCAAAACACCGACATCGAGGAAAATGGTACACTATTGAAGAAAAGAAGTGAACAACCCAGTTACATGTATTAAGTGTGGAAAATCGAGACATATAACATAAAAATGTAGAAAAGGAAACAATAAAGTAAGAATTGAACCTTGGAGACCATTTTCTCTACCATGTTATATTTTCTCAAAGTTTGGTCATATCGCCTACAACTGCAAATATCGGTTTGCTACTGACAATGACAGAGATATCACAGGAAAAAGAACTGTAAATCAAGAACAAGTCAAAGAGGAAATGAAGAAGATATGGGTATAGAAGGAAGATGATGCAACATCAATGGAAGCCCCTATGTCGAATAGAGTAGGGAATTTAACCATCAACTAACCAAGTAAGTAATTGCTTAGGAACTTGAAACTTCATTAGAATCATCAATTAGTCCCTTAAATCAAATAAGAGCTAGAGCATAAAAATAGCATAAATAGATGCAATAGGTAATTAGGAAAGTTGAAAAATATTAGTATGAGTTTATTATCGGTGAATCCATGTTAATATCGGTACAAAGGAACAACTGTCGGCCTGCAATAAATGTTTTAGTAAAATAAACATTGTACACCTTGCCTCTATATATAATGACATTTATCTTATGAATGTCACATTCTGAAAAGTCAATGCGAAAAAGAGATTGAGTGAAGATTACCAATTTATCTTATAGAAAGGATTTCTTAGCAAGTTGATTGAGCAGTAAACCCTAGAAAATTGAAAATTTATTGAGAATTGTATAACAATTATTATGGATGAGAAGATTGTGTTAATTGACCAATCACAGGAAAAGGAACCCGAATATCAATTAAATTCACTAAAAGCAACTGAAATGAATGAAGCTGGAGCATTATTTTGGATACCAAGTAGAGTTATATTGACATAAGACGTTAGATCTTATATTCAATACAAGAAATGTGAGATCAGAGATGAAGATATAAGTATAACCTACAAGGAGCTATACAAAAAGAATGAAATGTTGAATGAAGAATATGGACATCTTGAAACAAAAAGACTGACACATATCGTGCACATGCTAAAGATTTTTGAAGTTGAATAGATTAAATATGTATTGAGTCAAATATTGGAGTTGATGAAAACTCAACCCTACAACTCCCAAGAATTACTTGCATGCAAACCTATCACAAAAAGAGAGAAGCAAAATCTATGGAGGCCAAAAATAACATATCCATGAAAGAGGAAACATATTGTGCAAAAAATTGAGAGAAACCCATCAATACAATAGCATCCTCAGATAATTCACTGAGTTATAAAATACAAATAGATCAATCCTTATAAAAGGAGATAAAAACCCTAAAAGGGAAAAGTCTAGGTTGCATGATAATAATTAATAAAAGAATTAATTATTATATAGCTAAATTTTAGCTTAAGTGAACTAGAGATAATAAGTGATTTAATAATTAAATCAATAATGATTTAATTAATAAGTCAAATAACTTATTACACCCCTCCTTATGATAAACTTAGGGAGTAGCTAAAAACCTAGAAACAACTGCTCAGAGCAGGAAAAAATGGGTCTCGACAACATGACCTGATCAAGTACCCAAGTACAAAAAATATATGTAAAGAGGACAAAAGGAGAAAACCCAGTGGAAAAAATCCCTCTCCAAAAAGAGATGAAGCCTAGTGAAGGACTGAAGAAGCCTCCAAACTAGAGAATGTCCCAGAAAATAGGAACAAAGGAAGAGCACCACTAAAGCATGAAGCTGCAAACATTGTCGAAGATTAACTACTGGAACCTCCACTACAATAGAACATGATCGGGTAGAGAAGACTGTAATTTGTATGAGTGCCCTCAAATGACACTACTTGAATCATGATGGAAAAAAAAGGAAAACATCAAAACTCGAGGATATAGATAGAAAAAAACACCAAAGTTTAAAGAGATGATCAAAATATGGAAGGATGCCTCCAAAATAGGAATGAAAGAGTGTCTATATGGTAAATGATTCATCTCACTGAAATACATAGGTACCCAACCACTACATCCACCTAGTATATATGAACGAATATTGAATATATAGCTCACTCTATCAAACCAAGGAAACATTAGAACCAACAAGAGATACCCCATAATGATGAGTAGGGAGAGGCATGACATGTGTACTGAAATAGACTTCCAAGAAAAACTACATGTTGAAGAACCAGGAACATAGAATGTGCATAAGAAAGTATAAACACATATAATAGATGGTGTCATGGATTATCACTCTCTTGACACACATCATGAGGCTAATTTCATGGAAGGAACGCTCACTTGACAAAGGTAGATGGAAAATAAAGCAAGCATCAAACCCCCCATGGCACTTTATAATTTAGTGCAAGTATAAACAAACACAAAATGTGCAAGATCCTAAGCATGCAACATATGACACTTTATCTCAGTGCATTTGCAAAAAAGAAATGTTATATAAATAGATGTCTATAATGCCCAGGAATGATAGAAAACTATAAGAACATAAGTAATAGCTAAAAGGGAGTCATCCCATGCAAGGAAAACAATCCCAGGACCTAAAACATCTAAGATATCCACCAGATTGCAAAAAAAAAAAAACTGAATAAAATATAGCTGAAGAAGATTCTGGAAATGAGACCCATACCAAAAGAAAGAGCACAGAACCAACTTTTCAAAGATGTATGGAAGTCGGAAAATGGAGCCCAAATGAGCAAGATATGGCTCATAGAGTGCAAAAAAGAACCCTGAATTTGACTCGCAAAAAACCACGCAAAACAAAAAAATCAGGAAATTAAACCTCCAAAAAAAGCTCATGCTTGGAACCAGTTTTCTGACGATATGCAAAAATACCTTTGTTTGCTCATGTTACAAGGAAAAAACCAAAGACCACTCCAAAACAAGAAGAGTCCCAAGAAATCTATGCTAAATCTAGCGAAGATCCACTGACTATGGCGATACTGCCAAAATTTTGGCCAAAATTGGCAGAGGTACCAAGAAAAAAAATTGTTAAATTTTTTTTTTTCACTACTTCAAAAAACGTGCCCAAAAATAGAGTTGTACATGCAAAAAATAATTGCCTCAAAATGCAACTGTGTCCAAATTGGATGTGCCTTATATGAAAATAGGGGTTTTGGGGCCTTTTTGAGCATAACCATGAGGTCTGTTTGAGCCCAAAGTGCTCCAAAAATGAATTCCCCCCAGATCCTCAAAAATCTAAAACAGATTACCTTGTGAAAATAGAGATTTGAATAACAAGGTCAAATCTCTCATGAAGATAATAGTGCTAGGAATAAAAGTACACCAACACAACTGAGAGGGCGGGGGTGAATAAGTAGTGAGATAGATTATTAAATAATAAACTTTATAAACCAAAACTTTAATCTAAATAATAACACAACAAATACAAACACCCTAACACAATCCTTTGTTGTCGAGGAAACCTTGTTAAAGGTAAAACCCCGGTGGGAATTAGCACCCACAAATGATGTACTGAGAGTATAGTATCCATGTTAACATATTTAGCCTTGTTAGGAGCTTATTGATGCATTACAATACATAGTCCTTGTTAGAGGACATACCCTATTAGGAGTCAAGAGTAACAATAGGCTCACTGCCCAGGCACACTACCCAAAGAAGGTTAAATCCACCCTCAGGACTTACAGTCTGAAATAAAAGTGTATATAGAAAATATAAAATCAAGTGAACTATTTGATAGCAACTATCTTTGCTTGGTCAGTTCCAATGAAGTAACATAATCACAACCTCTACACTACATCCAACAGAATTTACACAAAAAATCTCGTAGCTTCCGCACTTCGTTGTCTCTTCCACAATCACCTTTTTCCAACAAGAAAATCTCTCTCATATATACCCTATTAAAATAATTAATTAGGTCAGCCAATTAGGCTTTCCCAATATACAAATAGTTACTCAACCCCTTGATAAGATACACACGATACCTATAACAAGTAAACATCAAATACAATTCATCAAATATAATCCAAGATCTGTAATCCACACTCGTAATCGATAAAACATGCTACATCTTTGAATTCGGCCCCAAAAAGGTCTCCTCTAGAACACACACCACAAATGGTGTCACCAAGAGTCCTGAAACCCAAGAATCATTACAAACATTCCTTAACATGTCTTTTGCCATTCGTTAAGCTTGCATAACCTGAATCCACATCGCCCTTAAGTTATACTCAAAAAACAAAGACTAACTCTGTCAAATATCACTGTTACCATCCAGTACCCAATCTTCACTAAAACATCTATAACTCATCCTAATGCAGGAGAATATTGGGTCCTTGGAAATCCTCCTCAACCAAAAACATGTTTTCTTTTGTTTTTTATATTGTTTGGAGACTGCTCAGTGAAGTGCTTAGTTACCCTGTTTCTCGGGTATCCTTTCTATTTTTCTTTACTAACGAGTCTCAGGGTGTGTTAGTTTGTGTTGCTTGGTTATGCTTTTACTGAGTTGGTTTTCTATCACTCGGGTATGTTCTTACCGAGTCATCATTGTCGCTTGGTTATGCTTTTACTAAGGGTTTTTTGTTGCTCGGTGATGCTCCTCCCAAGTTGTTTATCCTAATCTGGCCAACTTCTACATTTAATTTTTGTGGCGTAATTATGTGGGGTCTCTCATTGGGATCTGTGTGGACCTAAATTTGGGTCTCTCTTATGGATTTGAGCGTCGACCTCTTTGGTGGACTCTTGAATATATTTATTTCTGTGTTTTAGTTTTTGAAGGCAGTTCTTGGAAGATAGTAGATTTGGATAGAAGATTATCTATAGAGATATTGTAAGGCAGGTCTGTGACATCACATTTATGAAGCTCATTTTGTAATTCACTGAATGTATATGACTGAAACCAGGAAGGCCTTATAGCCCGACATGTAATGAGTTTGATCAATTAATGAAATATATGATATATGTTGTTCCCTCTCTCACTCTGTGTGTTGTTTCTTCCACATTGTTGTGTCTACAAGCTACTTTGGTATTTAGGAGAGCCTTTGGCCCCTCTTACTATCCCTCATTGCGTTAGGTGGTATCTGAGCATTGGTGAGATCTAAGTTCCTTCTTGTAAACCCTACCCCTAGTTGGTGGATATTTTTGTGGGGTAGCAGATTGTGATCTGAGCTAAAATTACAGAGGGATTAAAGATGGTTCGCGTGAGAGGAAATGTAGATCCAGGTCTAGCTGGTATGCTTAGACAGATGGATACAATATTGGAAGCTGTTGAGATAACCTAGCATAGAGGAAGACATCTTGAGGATGTTAGTGATGATGAATTTGAAGAAGTTCAAGGTGAAGCTGCACATGTACCTATGATGGATCAGGAAGAAGAGAGATTCCTGCCAGCATTGACAAGTTTGAAGTCCACACCTCAGTTTAATCCTCCTGAGTATAGTGGAAAGTTAGATTCTGATGAATTAATTGATTGGATAACTAAGATGGAAAAGTACTTTGAGTATGAGAATGTATTAGAGGACAATAAAGTCAAGATTGCAAGTACAAAATTGAAAGGTCATGAATCTTTGTGGTAGGAACATCTGCAATTAGATCAAAATAAGAAAGGTAAAGACAAAATAAAGGTATGGGATAAGATGGTAAAAAAATTGAAAGGCAAGTTTCTACCTTGTGATTATCAGATTAACCTGATTAGGAGAATGCAAAGTTTGAAGTAGAAAGATAGATCGGTGAAAGACTACACTAAAGAATTCTACAGATTGGACATCGAATTTGGACATGTTGAAGATGAGGTGGAAAGAGTAGCAAAATATCTGAATGGATTGAGAAGTTCTATACAAGATGAGATCATCTTGGTAAAGATGGAAAGCATTGAGGAGGCATATCAGCTTGCCCTAAAAGTTGAGGAGAAATTGAACAAAAGATATGGACAAAGACAAATAGGCACAGGTGGTAGATTCCCTATAGGAAGAGGTAGATCTCATGGTGAAAATAGTAGATTTGAATTAGTTAAGTCAATTTCAGACACATCTCAAGATAAAGGAAAGACTGAATGGAAAGGTGGAAGTTCATACCGAGGAAGAGGAAATTACTCCCGAGGTGGTTATAGCAGAAGAGGGTTCCAAGTAGCTTGTTACAATTGTGGTGAGGAAGGACACAAATCCTTTGAGTGTACACATACAAGCAAGAAAGTTGGTAGTAGCAGAAATGATTTGGTACAAGAGGAGTCATATAATGAAGCTGAGAAGGAAGGAAATCCCATGATCAGAAGGATACTATGGAGTGAGAAAGATAAGCAAGATCCTATCAGGAAAATTTTATTCAAGACCAGATGTAGAGTTGCAGACAAAGTTTGGAAGGTGATTGTTGATAGTGAAAGCTCGGAGAATCTGGAGTTTGAGGAAATGGTCACAAAGTTGTAGTTGGAAAATATAAAAGATCCATAGACCTATAAAATCTCATGGATCAAGGATGAGCACACATTAATGGTGAGTGAACAATGTTTTGTGAATCTAAAAATTGGAAAGTACTATGATAAGGTTTTGTGTGATATTATGCCTATAGATTGTTGTCATATTTTGTTGGGTAGACCTTGGAAATATGATATACATGCTATACATGATGGAATATTGAATAGATATTCTATTTGGGTTGATGGTAAGAAACAAATATTGTTACCTTTGGTTGAAGAATCTGTTGGTGAGATATGTACATCTGTGAAAGTTTGTTTGATGGAAGGTAGACAGTTTGTTAAGGATTTGAAAAGAAATGATATTTTTTATGCGTTGATTCCTAACAAACCAAGTAAGAATACATAAGATGAAATTCCTGCAAAAGTTGAGAAGTTACTCACTGAATACAAGGAGATAATTTCAGATAATGTACCTGATGGTTTGCCATCGATGAGAGATATCATTCATTGTATGGATTTGATTCCTAGAGCTAGTTTACCAAACAAAGCACCACATAGGTTAACACCGACCGAGAATGAAGAGCTTAACCGACAAGTTCATGAATTGTTGAAAAAAGACTTGATCTGAGAAAGTTTGAGTCCATGTGCAGTACCAGATGTATTGGCACTTAAGAAGAATGGAGAATGGAGAATGTGCATTGATTCAAGAGCAATCAATAAGATCACAGTGAAGTATAGGTTTCTTATACTGAGAATGGATGATATAATGGATTGTTTGAGTGGAGCAAGATATTTTACCAAAATCAGTTTGAAGAGTGGGTATATCGGATCAGAATAAGAGAAAGTGATGAATGGAAGACTACTTTCATGACAAAGGAAGGTTTGTATGAGTGGTTGGTTATGCCTTTTGGTTTAACTAATGCACTAAGTACATTTATGAGGTTAATGAATGAAGTTTTGAAGAAATTATTGAATAAATGTGTGATTGTATACTTGGATGATATTCTGATATTCAGTAAGACTACAGAAGAGAATTTGATGCATATAAGGCAAGTATTGCAGAGATTGAAAAAGGAAAAGTTGCTGATAAATCTGAAAAAGTGTTCCTTTATGAAAGAAGAACTTGTGTATTTGGGTTTTTTGATTTCAGCTGATGGTTTGAAGATGGATCCTAAGAAGGTTGAAGCTATACTAAGTTGGCCTACACTTGATAATGTCAGTGAGGTAAGATAATCTCATGGATTGGCGAGTTTTTATAGGAAGTTTATCAAAAATTTTAGTTCTATTTGTAATGCTATGACTGAGACAATGAGAGGAGACAAAAGAGAATTCAAATGGACACATGGAGATGATAAGAGTTTTGAGACTTTGAAACTGAAGGTTGCTGAATTACCTATGTTAGCCTTATCTGATTTCAATAAAGTATTTCAAGTTGAATGTGATGCAAGTGGAAGTGAAATTGGAGTTGTGTTGACTCAAGAAGGTAAACCTGATGCTTTCTTTAGTGAAAATTTGAATGATGCTAAAAGGAAATATTCTATCTATGATCAAGAATTCTATGCTATTGTTCAAGCTATGAATAAATGGAGACATTACTTGATTACAAATGAATTTTTATTGTATACTTATCATAAGGCTTTACTATATTTGGGTAGTCAAAATAAGTTGAATCAGGGACATATGAAATGGGTAGAATATTTGTAGAGTTTCACATTTGTGATAAATCATAATAGTGGAGTTTCTAACCAAGTTTCTGGTGCATTGAGTAGAATAAGATCTTTGTTGACTCAAATGAGATTTGAGGTTCTTTGGTTTGATGATATGAAGAATTTCTATGAAAGTGATCCTGATTTTTTTGAGCAGTGGAGAGAATGCAGAGCACCTAATTCAAATCAATCAAGTAAGTATGAAGAATATTTCATTCATGAAGATATGTTGTTCAAAGGCATTCAATTATGTATACTGATAGGATCAATGAGAACTAATTTAATAAAAAGAGAAACATAGTAGTGGATTGGCTAGACATTTCAGTATTGATAAAACATTGAGTTTGCTGAAGGAAATGTATTTTTGGCCTCATTTGTATAAGGTTGTTCAGAAATTTGTGAAAAGTTGTGGAGTTTGTCAAGTTGCAAAAGGAGTAAGTCAGAATACTGGTTTGTATACATTGATTATTGTTCTCGAGAAACCTTGGAGTGATATCAACATGGATTTTGTTCTTGGCTTACCGAGGACAACAAGAGGCAATGATTCCATATTTTTTGTTGTGGATAGATTTTCTAAGATGACACATTTAATACCATGTATAAAAACATCAGATGCAGTACATATAGCAGATCTTTTATTTAAGGATATTGTCAGATTGCATGGATTACCGAGGAGTATTATCTCTGATTGAGATAGTAAGTTTGTTAGCTATTTTGGAAAACACTTTGGAAGAAGTTGGACACTGAGTTGAAGTATAGTTCTACATTTCATCCACAAAATGATGGAGAAACAAAGGTTGTAAACCAAAGTTTGGGTAACTTGTTGAGATGCCTAGTAGGAGACACACCAAGTTGAGATTTGATGTTGGCATAAGAAGAGTTTGCATACAACAGTTCAGTAAATAGAAGTATTGGAAAGAAACCTTTTAAGATTGTTCATGGCACACAACCAAGAGGTATATCAGACTTGAGAGATATTGTTAGAGAAGAGAAAAGAAGTGTTGAAGCAGAGGAGTTTTCTAAATTCATGAAGACATTGCATGAAAATTTAAAACAAAAGTTGGAGAAAAGTAATCAGAAATACAAGGATAGTGCAAATAGATCAATGAAAAATAAAAATTTTGAATTTGGTGATGCTATAATTGTTCATTTGAAGAAAGGCATATTTCCTATTGGAACATATGGAAAATTGAAGATGAAGAAATTTGGTCCTTGCAAAATAATGAGAAGGTTTGACAATGAAAATGCTTATGAAGTTGAATTACCTAAGGACATGGATATATTACCTATATTCAATATTTCATACTTGTATGAATACCATAAACCTGATGAAGAAGTGACAGTACCAAGCGATTATCCTAATAAACAGATAGAGGAAGTTGAACAGATTTTGAAATAGAGAATTGGTAGAAGTACAAGAGGAAAGGAATATATGGAGTATTTGGTAAAATGGAAGAACAGACCGATTAAGGACTCATCTTGGATTTCTCAATCTAAGTTAGATTCATTTTAGGTTGGACCTGATATATGATTCTGGGAATCATTTCTTGTACCCCAGGTGTCTGATGCAGGAGCATCTTGGGTCCTTGGAAATCCTACTCAACCAAAAACATGTTTTATTTTGTTCTTTAGCTTGTTTGGAGACTGCTCAGTGAAGTGCTTAGTTAACCTGTTGCTCGGGTATCCTTTATGTTTTTCTTTACTAATGGGTCTTGAGGTGTGTTAGTTTCTATTGCTCAATTATGATTTTACCAAGTTGGTTTTATGTCTCTCGGGTATGTTCTTACTGAGTCATCCTTGTTTCTTGAGTATGCTTTTACCAAGGGTTTGTTGTTTCTCAGTGATGCTCATCTTGAGTTGTTTATCCTGATCTGGCTGACTTCTAAATTTAATTTTTGTGACATAATTATGTGGGGTCTCTCATTGGGATCTGTGTGGACCTAAATCTAGTTCTCTTATGGATTTGAGTTCCGATCTCTTTGGTGGACTCTTGTATATATTTGAATCTGTGTTTTAGTTTTTGGAGGTAGTTCTTGAAAGATAGTAGATTTGGATAAAAGATTATCTGTAGAGATATCGTAAGGTAGGTCTGTGACCTTGCATCTATGAACCTCATTTTGTAATTCACTGAATGTATATGGCCAAAACCGGGATGGCCTTACAACCTAACATGTAATGAGTTTGATCAATTAATGAAATATATGATATCTTTTGTTCCCTCTCTCACTCTGTGTGTTGTTGCTTCTGCATTGTTGTGTTTGCAAGCTGGTTTGGTATTTGGGAGAGCCTTTGGCCCCTCTTACTATCCCTCCTTGTGTCACATCTAGTAGACAATATTAAGCCACGTGACCTTAGGAATAATATCACAATATATCCCTGTACATGTCACCATCTTTGTTCATTCTAAATCAACTGTATAGTACCCATACACTTCTGTCAGTCATCAAGAAATAGTATTAAGCAGTCTTTTCTACCTCCATAGAAACATATGTTGACATCAGTGACAAAACATGAATGCCAACAACATCATCAACAACCAATTCCAACAATAACCCCATTTGGCATTGATGACAACATATGGGAAATTCCATCAACCTAAAAGTACTCTCTTAATACAATCTTCTAAATATCCTCATCACAACTCTCCCTAAAGTAGTAGGTATTTTCTCATAGAATCTCTACCCCTTTGACAACAATGGAAAAGGGTTCCATAACTCTTCTTCTTTCCTCTACAAGGTGTATCTTTTCAAATCTTCATGTCTCCAAAAACTAGGTGTAAAATCACCCAAATATGTTCTATATGTTCTTGTGATCACTCCCCTTGAGGAGTGTATCCATACATCAAGTACAGAAAATGATATAGGTCTAAAAGCCACTAGATTGATGCATTCCTACATCAATTTAGTTCTCTCAAGGAGGAGCTCAAACCCCAAGCATACCTCTGAGATACTCAAAGGCATATTTTGGCAAAGATTTTATAAATATATTTGCTATATGTTCCTTTGTTTTGATATACTCCAATCTAATCTCCTTCTCTGCTACCTTGTCTCTCAAGAAATGATACTTAATGGAAATATGTTTAGTCTTTGAATGCATTACTGGATCCTTTGACATGTTCACTGTGCTAGTGTTATCACAATGGATAACCATTGGCTCTTCACAAATTATTCCAATGTCCTTCAACATCTGCTTCATCCAAACAATCTGAGTAAAGTTAATAGAAGAAACAACATACTTAGATACAATATTAGACTGAGCTATACAATCCTTCTTTTTACTTAGCCAAGAAACCAATCTTTTCCCAAGAAAGAATGCACCGCCACTTGTTGCTTTTTCTATCATTAATATTTCCTGAAAAATCATCATCAGTATAAGCATATAAATCAAAATCATAAAATTTATTATACCATAAGCCATAATCTAGTGTTCCTTTCAGATATCTAATTATTCTTTTCACAGGAGAAAGATATGTTTCTTTAGGATCCGCTTGATATCTTGCCACAGTTCCAACTGCATTAGCAATATCCAGTTTGGTGTGAATCAGATATTGTAAACCTCCAATCATAGATCTGTACTTTATCTGAAAAACACTCTGAGTTTCATTAGTATTAGTAATCTTGTGACCAATAACCATAGGTGTTCCAACAGGTTTACAATTTTCCATTCCAAGTTTTTCAATATTTCTTTGAGATACTTTGTCTAAGAAATAAAAATACCACTCTTGTTCTGATTAATTTGCAATTCAAGGAAATTTTTTATCTCACCAATCATTGACATCTCAAATTCATTTTCTATTTCTTTAGAGAAATTTTTACTCATTTCATTATTTCCTCCAAAAATGATATCATCAACAAAAATATCTACTATTAGAATTCCATCTTCACTAGTTCTTAAGTACAAATTGTTGTCTGTATTACCTTTTCTGATGCCAAGATGAAGTAGATACCTATCCAATCTTGCATACCATGCTCTTGGTTCTTGTTTTAGTCCATACAAAGATTTCTTCAAATTAAAAACCATGTCCTCATCTTATATCAAATGAAATCCATCAGGTTGCTCAAAATATACTTCCTCTTCTAGATCTCCATTCAAAAATACAAATTTCACATCCATCTAATATACTTTGAAGTCTTTGTGTGCAACATAAGCTAGAAATAATCTTACTGCTTCCAACCTAGCAACAAGAGAAAATGTTTCTTCAAAGTCTATACCTTCTTTTTGCGAGTATCCTTTACAAACCAGTCTTGCCTTATTTCTTACAACCATTCCCTCTTCACTCATCTTATTTTTGAAAACCCATTTAGTTCCTATAACATTCTTATTTTTAGGGCTAGGAACTAGTTCCCCACTATTATTATTATTTATTTGTTCTAATTCTTCCTACATATATTTAGTCCAAGATTCATCTTTACATGCCTCATTAGTATATTTTGGTTCAACTTGAGAAATCAAACAAATTTCATCTCTTAATCTCAATCTCGTCAGCATTCCTCTATTTGCATCTCCAATAATTTGATCTTCGGGATGGTTTTTCTTGACATACCTTGGAGTCTTAGGAATTTTAGTAGGATCATTTGAGTCATCTTGACATACCTTGATCTCACAGTCAATCTCAAAAGGTTCTTCTTGATCTGCAGTAACCTCCTTGATCTCTATAGTCTGATTATAGTCATATGTTCTTTCTTGAATCTAGAACTTTTCATCTATCCTCACATTATCACTTTCAATCATCTTCCTCAATCTCAATTGAAACATTTATAAGCTTTGATTTTATTGGAATAACCAAGGAAGATCCCTTCATCACTTCTAGCATCAAACTTTCCTATCTTGTCATCTCTTTTGATATAGCATTACTACCAATATTTTGAAATATTTCACAATAGGAGTTTGATTAAACCATAATTCATAAGGAGTCTTACTTGTACCTTCTTTTATTTGAATTTTATTCAAAGTATACACAACAATACCAACAACATCTCTCCAATGAACATGTGACACATTTCCTTCTAGCAACATAGTTCTAGCAGCATCTAATATTGTTTTGTTTCTTCGCTCTACTATCCCATTCTGTTGTGGTGTTCTAGGAGCAGATGTTTTTATGCATATTCCATGCTCTTCGTAGTAGGTATTAACAAGTCTGATGTAAACTCACCACCTATATCTAATCTCAAACATTTTATCTTTAAGCCTGATTCATTCTCAACTTTTTCTTTGAATATCTTGAATTTGTCAAACGCCTTTGATTTCTGTCTTAGATATGTAACCCACATCATCCTAGAAAAGTCATCAACAAAAAGTATAAAATACATTTCATCATAGTAATATATTGTTCTTGTAGGACCACATAGATCTCTATGCACTAGATCCAACTTCCCTTTCATTGAGTAAGATTTGTTTTTAAAACTGCTTCTAGTCTACTTCCCCATTACACATTCTCTACATATGGTGTTAGATGGTTTCACACTATTTGGTAGATCTCTAACTACATTATTCATACTTTCCTTCACAATATTATCAAAATATACATTACAAAATCTTATATGTCATAACCAACTATCATCTACCTTTGCAACAAAAGAAAGCCTTAGATGTATTTAATTCAAATACATTACTTTTGGATTTAGTACCATATGCGATCAAGTCTCCTGACTTACTTCTAATAGAGCATTTCCCACCAATGAATTTCAATTGATAACCTTTATCCACTAGTTTTCCAACACTCAAAAAATTATGCTTAAGTTCATCAACAAGTAATACATTGTTAGTATTGGTCTTTCCATCCAAATAAATAGATCCAACTCCAATGATAAGCTTAGGAGTATTGTCACAAAATCTCACAACACCACCATCATACTTATTCAGTTTAACAAACTTATTTTTATCAACATTCACATGGTGTGAACAACCACTATCTATGACCCATTTAGATTTCTTTTCAAGATGTGACACTAAGGCTCTTTCTTCATGAATAGGTTTATCATCCTTGATAGCAATAAATCCAATCTCACCATAATCAATAACATCATCATTAGAAACACCTTCAATAACATAGTAACATTCATTATCCTTTGAATACTTAGGTTTATAAAACTTGTAATTATTCTTTCGAACCCTTGTAGGACATCTAGATGCAAAATGACCTATCTTGTTGCATGAAAAACATTTTAGAGGTAAATTTCCTTCAAACTTAGCCTTACCTCTCTTTTCTCTTCTAGCGATCAGGGCCAAAATTTCATCTAACTTTCTTTATTCTTCCTATATCTGTTCCCATTCATTAGTGTATTCACCAAGCTATTCTCTCAAGTCACTACTACTAGTGCTCATAATTCCTGATAAAGTCTTTTTTATTCTTATGCATAGTCACCTTGAATGTTATCTCAAATTTAGGTAATGAATCTCCCAGCTGTGCGGCCTCGAAAGTAATTAATTTTGCAATCAATATCTCTCTATTAAGGTTCATTGTCAAAGGTATCATCTCTTCTATAGCTTGCACTTTAGTCTTGTAAACAAGTTTCAAAGATCTAAGAATTTTTGTGATCACTTCTCCCTCACTGTACGTGCCTCCATAGTTTTTGATCCCAATAACAACCTGAGTAACTCTCTATACATATGCTCTAATATTTTCATCATCTTTCATTTTTAGATTTTCCATCCTTTTCTTCCAGTTCTGTAACTTTGCCTTCTTAGTAAAGTTATCTCCTTCATATAGTGCTTCCAATCTTGTCCAAATGTCATGCGCATAATTCAAATCTTCAACCTCTATGAATTCACCTCCAGAGAGCATACCAATTGGTGCTTCTCTTGCAAACATATTTTATGAGAATATCTTCTTTTCTTCATCATTAGCTTTATCCAGTTCATCCTCAAACTTCATTTGTAAATCCTTCTTTGTAATCATCTAGTAGTCGATTCCCAAGCATAGCAAATGTGTTCTCATCTTGTTCTTCCAACTGTCAAAGTTTTCAAGATAAAACTTTGGACTATCCTTCCTATAAAATGCCATCTTTTAGGATCACCTCAAGCTGTTAAGCTTTCTCTCTATGGACCAGTAACTCTAATACTAATTTTTAGGAATAATAGTCCACCAACATAACTGGGGGGTGAATCAGTTGTAAGACATATTATTAAACATTAAACTTTATAAACCAAAACTTTAATCCAAATGATAAAACAGAAAACACAAACACCATAACATAATCCTTTGTGGTTGAGGAAACCCTATTAAAGGTAAAACCCCAGTGGGAATTAGCACCCACAAATGATGTACTAAGAGTATAGTATCCCTGTTAAAAGATTTATCCTTGTTAGGAGATTATTGATGCATGATAGTACATAGTCCTTTTTAGAGGACATACCCTATTAGGAGTCAAGAGTAACAATAGGCTCACTGCCCAAGCACACTACCCAAAGAAGGTTAAATCCACCCTCAAGACTTACAATCTGAAATACAAGTGTATATAGGAAATATACAATCCAGTGAGCTATCTAATAGCAACTGTCTTTGCTTGGTTAGTTCCAATGAAGTAACATAATCACAACCTTTGTTAGATACATCTCGCAGAATTCACACAAAAAAGCTTGCAGCTTCCACACTTCATTGTCTCTTTCACAATCACCTTTTTTCAACAAGAAAATCTCTCTCATATATACCCTATTAAAATAATTAGTTAGGTCAGCCAATTAGGCTTTCCCAATATACAAATAATTACTTAACCCCTTGCTAAGATACACACGATACCTATAAAAAGTAAATGTCAAATACAATTCATCAAATATAATCCAAGATTTGTAATCCACCCTCACAATCCATAAAACACACTACATCTGTGAAGTTGACCCCATATAGGTCTCCTCTAGAACATATGCCACAACTGGTGTCACCAAGATGTTACCCTATTCATTTTGTTGTCATAAGTTTTGTCAAAGTCATAAGTAGCCAAGTCTAGTCGGTAAAGGAAATGGACAGTACTACCGAGTATGAGAAGTCAATGGGTAATGTAAGCGAAGGGAGGAGCAGTCAGTAAAGAAAGAAGAATCAAGCACCGAGCATAAACAGTCACCGAGTGGAAATGCTATTCGGTCACAGTTACCAAGTACCGAGTTCAAAAACTTATACCGAGCACCGAGAGTAGTCAGTTACCGAGTAGTTGAAGTATTTGTTGGAGATTTGATTCTGAACAATTGATTGATAGTATGTTTGTCATTGATGACAACATATAATACACAGTAGTACTTATGTATGTACTTATCAATATGATGACATGAAGACCAGCGTGGATAGATAGATGTTGTTGACATGTTTACTACACTATGTTCATACACGCAGACTCAGATATGAAGTTTTAGTAAAGATATGTAATTCTGTTATTGACGGTTACAGTTATGGAAGAATAACAGTTTAAGGCCGACATATGTAATGTGTTGATCGAGTTGCACCTATCTTCAAGATATGCGTGTGTATATTCATGATGAGTTAAGAGTTGTTGATATTAATCTAAACACGCCAAACATAATTCAAGAAGATTGAAAAGTTATGATTAATTTGGTGAAGCCGACTTAGTGAAGCGACACGTCTGTTTAGCATTGACTTGCATGGTTGTAATTGTGCTTGTGTGCTTAGTAGAGCCGACAAAGATGTTATGAAGAGTTTTCTAATAGGTCCCATGATCTCATACTTGGGGTATGTACTTATAGAAGGTCATTTGTGATAAGAAGAGTTGCAAAAGCCAGAGATTGACAAGCAGAGCAGAGTGTTGATGCAGCAGAGCTATATTTATCATATGTTGATAATATAGATGTTTATGTTGAAGCATTCAAAATATAGATTAGATTGTTATATTGCTTTACAAGAGGTTAAAGCATCAGCACATAAAAAGAATTGATCAGACAAGTAGTGTCACAAACAACAGTTCATCTTGTTGATACAGTGTGTATCAAATAACCAAAAGGTTGTAGCCTTCACCACTTGGACAGTGAGTCCTCCACCCCTAACAAGGTTACATGTAAAAGACTCCTAACAGGGTCAGACCCTTAACCAGGTCACTATACTACTGCATTGTATTGTACAACTCCTAACAGGGTTGAAATATCTTTTAACAGGGATTACTACAAATAGTATAGT
>MU223509.1:592429-631025 GCA_018584345.1 Thuja plicata
GCCAATCATTTATCAAATCAATGAATATATTTTAGGATTGGGAAACAATTTTAATTTGATCATGAATGATTACTTTGTTAAGTTTCAAGAAAAGATGCATAAAAGATTCAGGATTCCACCCCAGCTAATGGAAAGATATCATGATAATATTTGTTTTGAAGTAGATACCGACATGTGTATCATTAAGGTTGTTGAGCCTAGGACTATTTGGCTTCAACCAATGGGATATGAAGTTGATATTGACATAGCTGCACAACAAATTGAGACATTGTTGAAAGACCCCATTGACAAGAAAGCTGACAGATATGAAACCTATGAAGAAGTTAAAGAAAAGATCAAGCATGGTATAGTGATACCTAAGGCCATAAGGAAAACAAGGAAAATGATTGGGGAATTTTCACAGAAACTTGAAGTTGGAGAGGATGAAGAAGAAACAAAGGCATCACCTTCAATTGAGAAGAAGAGGAAACAACCGGAAGCTAATCCCTTATCAAGTGGCAGGAGTACAAGGGCCTAGGTAAGGGAAAAAGAAAAGGAACAAACCAAGACACCCAAACCAAGAGGGAAAACATATATGAGGAGTAATAAAAATGTTGTAAAGCCAAGAAGAAAATTGAAGCTTCAAATTGAAAGTGAAACAGAAACAGAGGAGACTGAGGCACTCAAAGTACCACAAAAGACCATCGAAACCAACTCTTGATGAATCCATTGATTCATTAATGAAACATGGAGGTTTTGCTGGAGTAAAATAATTGAGATATGAGCAGTTGAGTGTAAATGATTAGGTAAGAATTGAAGATGCTGTTATTTTCACACTGAATAAATTTAGAATAATACCAATGGAAGTTTCAAGCCAGCTTCCTGATGAGTTATACAATAAGGTAGATGGAAGGTGGAAATATGCATTGATTTCTGAAAAACAAATAAGAGAAAGATCATTAGTTGTGACAATGCCTGAATTATCAGTGCAAGAAATTGATGAATCTCTACAGAACTATTCAAAGAGATTTCTTATAAAAAATAGAGCACTGAGAATAATGATTGGTAAGCTTTTAGAAGTTGAGAAAGAAATAGATGAAATGTGGAGAAAAATATTCAAGCTAGATGCTACCAAGTCTTGAGAAGATGAGCCAACCAAGGGCAGTACCAAAGGACAATCATCAAAAGGCAGTAAAGGTCAAATGGATCCCATTGACCTAACCAAAGATACCGATGGAGTAAATGTTGAAGATGCATCAGAAGAAGAGGATCGTGAACAAGATACAACAAAGGAAGAAAATGCTATGCATACAACAGATCAAAATACCTTGTGCATGGACATAGATGACACTCCAACAACCAAAGAATCAGATCCAGTAATACAACAAATTCATGCTTATTCTAAGATAAGTACAGAGACCATCGAGGAAGGAAATGAACAAAGAAAAGGAAATGAATCAGTTCCCCCAACCGACACTGAAGGAGAGAAGAAACAAGACTCCAAAGAAGAGTCAGAGAAAAAGAAAGAGTCAGAGAAAGAGAAGGAGAGTGAGAAAGGGAAGTAGAATAAAGATACACAAGGAGATAAGAAAGAAAAAGAAAAGCCAGAAGGTACTCATGATTCAAAGGAGAAATCTTAGAGCACAACAGGCACAAACAAGTCTCCCATTGATGCACTTAAGGCATCTATCTCACCATTAAGCAGCAAGAATAAGAAGAAAAAGAAGGAGGAAATTAACTTAACAGAAGAAATAATTTTGACCCCTCCTAACTTTGTAAACATGAATGCTGAGCAATTGGCATCATATGGGAAACTATTGAAGAGAAAGGCAGCCCAACAAAAGCTGATTGATGAAATGAGGAAGCAAGATGACATTCTTGAAGATGTCAAAGACATCTTTCAATCACTGCTACCTGATGCTGTAATAAATGAAAAAGATAGTTTGATTCAGCAAGTAGGCAAACTTGCTCAACAGATAAAGGTACCGAACATGGATACCACCGAATCATTATTGAAAATTCATGAGCTAAAGTTGAAAAAGAGAATAATGGAGAAAATATTGAAACACATAGCAGAAGACAAGGTAACTCTTTCTAAACTATGTACAGCTATAGAGCAGACTCTAACTACAATTCTTTCATTATTTCAAAAGCTTTGTCAAATTTCAAAATTTACTGAGGAAATAAGGAATAAAGAACAGTCGGTAGAAACTAAGTTAACCGAACACCTAAAGGATGTATCTATTGAACCCGGTTCAATCCAAGTATATTATCAGAAGATCAAGCATCTCATGGGACACCAACATGAACTCAGGCAAGAGGAACATAAAATCTAGATAGAGTTGTTGGAATTGCAAGCCATTTTGATTCCACATATTGAGGCTATGCAAAAACATTTGAAGAAAGGAAAGGACTTAGTCACTATGCCAGAGATGAGTTCAATTGACACAATCATAGGTCTAACAATGGACATAAATGAGCATATTATAGTTATGCAGACACTGAAGGAGACATGGGAGTCAGCATTGTCTGATCTCCAAAATAAATATAGGTACATTTTTGACAAGTAATTGTTATTTTGGCACTTTTGTAAAAAAATGGGGATAATATGTGAGATAATATTTTAAAGGATGATAATGTATGGAATACAATTTTTGAAGTGTATATAGTGCATAGGGACTATCAACAAAGGGGGAGTTATAAGTTTTGAGTTTTGATTGATGACTTTGAAGTTTTTGTCAAAATGCCAAACTAATGACAAAGGGGGAGATTGTTACCCTATTCATTTTTTTGTCATAAGTTTTGTCAAAGTCATAAGCAGCCAAGTCTAGTCGGTAAAGGAAATGGATAGTACTATCGAGTATGAGAAGTCAGTCAATAATGTAAGCGAAGGGAGGAGCAGTCGGTAAAGAAAGAAGAATCAAGCACTGAGCAAAAATAGTCACTGAGTGGAAATACTATTCGGTCACAGTTACTGAGTACCGAGTTCAAAAACTTATACTGAGCACCAAGAGTAGTTAGTTATCGAGCAGTTGAAGTATTTACTTACCGAGAAATGTAGGCAAGGCAACCGAGCAAGCAAACTGAGTCAAATCTTGATAAGAACACATTTAATGAATTGACAGACGATGTCAGAAGAATCTATGATCACTAAAGTCAGTTGGTTATAGAATCTACGAATTATAATAATCAAGAACAAGATGCAAGGCATAGATTAAGCGACAAAATAGATGTTGTGAGTTTCCAAGGTAACAGTCAGGCGGTTTACCAAGTGACAACAAATCATAAGGATGATCGAACGACTGAGATTGACCTGAGGAAAACCTAATCAAGGAGATTAAGAGGCAAAAATAGAGGATACTTAATAAGTGAATAATCCTTATGAGAAGAGATAGAGAGCAGAAAAAGAAAAAGAGGAGTAATGAATGTTGTTACTGTTATTGGGGTATAGCAGAGTATTTGAGGCAGCACCGAGTACAAAATTTGCTGAAGGAAGGTTTGATGATCACATGACCGAGCATATTCAGAGGTAAAGAACTCAGAGCATAAAGAGTCTGATCAAGCATAACAAATTGATGCATTATTTCAAACAAGTTCAAAGCATTGTTGAATACATTGTTTTTTTTATTTTGTAAATCCCACCACTGGGTAGATCCTTACAGATCTTATTTTGTAAAGCCTCTAACAAGGTACAATTCTTAGAGAAGAATTTGTGAAATCCTTTAACAAGGTAGACTGCATAAGTCTTTATACTCTTAACAGAGTAAGCTATTAGAAGTAGCTAAACATTGTAGCTCTAACTGAGCAACCTTTTTACCACAGTAGTGAAGGATTGTGGGTGTCATCCCCATCGTAGTTTTTTCCTCTAACCAAGGATTTCTGCGTGACCAAAAATCATGGTGTTATGGGTCTATTTGTTATGTGTGTAATTGAAGTGATTTACATGTTTTAACTTGCTTTTCATTTATAGTTTTCATTTGGTAAAGCATGCAGAAGTGAGACAGTTCTATAATAGAAAATTTTTAAGTGAACTAATTCACCCCTCCCCTCTCAGTTCATAATCTTGTATGACATTTCCAACACAAGAAACTTGAAATCCAAGAGTAATAAGAAACATTCCTTAACATATCTTCTTCCATCCCTTAAGCTTGCATAACCTGAATCCACATGGCCCTTAATTTATACTCAAAACACAGAGACTAACTCTATCAAAGATCATTGTCACCATCCAGTACCTAGTCTTCACTAAAACATTTGTAACTCATCCAGTAGACAATATTAAGCTATGCGAACTTAAGAATAAGATCACAACATATCCCTGTATACATCACCATCTTTGCTCATTCTAAATCAACCATACAATACCTGTACACTTATGTCAGTCATCAAGCAATAGTAATAACCAGTATGTTCTGCCTCTACAGAAACACATGTTGACATCAGTGACAGAAAATGAATGCCAACAACATCATCAACAACCAATTCCAAAAAAAGGGTGCATGTAGATCTGAAACTCTGATACCATATTAGATTTGATGAAAACTCAACCCTACAACTCCCAAGAATCACTTGCATGCAAACTTGTCATAGAAAGAGAGAAGCAAAATCTATGGAGGCCAAAAATAACAGATCTATGAAAGAGGAAACATATTGTGCAAACAATTGAGATAAAATCCTCAATACAATAACATCCTCAGATAATTCACCGAGTTATACAATACAAAGAGATCAATCCTTATAAAAGGATATCAAAACCCTAAAAGGGAAAATTCTAGGTTGCATGATAATAATTAATAAAAGAATTAATTATTATATGCCTAAAATTTAGCTTAAGTGAACTAGAGATAATAAGTGACTTAATAATTAAATCAATAATGATTTAATTAATAAGTGAAATAACTTACTACTCTAACATTGAATACATGGAGAATACATATGGTTGGAAGGAGATAGAAAAATCAAGATCACAAAGGAAATAATCTTTTTAGTCACTCGATTATCGGCTAATGGAAAAAAATACATAAAGGAACTGGATTTTGGAACAAAAATTGAAGGTATAGTAAGGTACAAGAAAGATTAGAAAACTTTTGTTGTAAACAATATTATGGACAAAGAAATGAAATTTTCATCAATGGTTATTGAATACAAGATCTATCAAGAAAATCAAATAGACAACATATGTGGAGGAGCACTACAAGTTGCATATGAGATAATTACTGAAGGAAACAAATATGATTTAGCAGAAATGATGAGAAATCAACTGATGATGCATTTGCAAAAAATCAAGAAGTTGTACGCGATTGATCGTGGTTCCTTCAATTTCTAACGACGAGGGTTAGTAGCACAGGTTTGCAATGGGGAAATCAATACAAAAACTACTAATAACAAACACTTAATGTATCAATAAAATGTACAAGCAAATGAAAGGAAAACAAATGAATGCAAACCCAATTGCTTGAAGCTTCTATTATCTCCCTCTACTCCTTCTGAAATGATTTTTTTGATGCTCACTATTGGTGTGGACAGTGTC
The DNA here is from genome assembly GCA_018584345.1 of Thuja plicata. Lineage (NCBI taxonomy): Eukaryota > Viridiplantae > Streptophyta > Pinopsida > Cupressales > Cupressaceae > Thuja > Thuja plicata. The sequence goes on from MU223509.1 coordinate 597,939, forward strand.
TATGACTTGGGAGCATTGAGAATATGCTATTGAAATGTGTGATCACAAGATGGATTTGAATGCTAGAACCAATCTGACAGAGTAATGGCGCATGTGAGCTTGAAATCCTAGATCCTTCAAATGGTTATGAAGGGTTTGTTATATAGGAATTAAGGATTATATGAATGGTTGAGATCAATCCCAGAGATAGGGAGATGAACAATTGAGATCAAAGGGAACCAGAGAAGCCATCAGTAAACCCCACCTCTTCAACTGGGAGAGAGGAGATAGAGTTTGGTTAACTAAAGAGCTGATTTTGAGTTACCTTTTAGAACTGAAGAGGTGGGTGGAGTTACCCATGTGAACTGGAGAGATGGGTGGAGTAACCCATGTGATCTGATTGGAAGTTATCTCTTTGAAGATAAATGAATATTTAATTCATTTTTTAAAATTAAAATTTTCAACATGTGAGATAATTGAATTCTTTTTAATTTAGAATTGCTTTATTGAATGAAATGAAATTAATTTAATTGGGATAATTTAATTAGTAAGTTTAATTATTTCAATTTAAACTATAGGAAATTGAATTTAATTAATTAATTAATGATAATTAATCAATTAAGGTTAATTAATTAAATAAAATTATTTATTTATTTAATTTTGGGAATTTGATTAGATAATTTGGGGAATTAATTTAGAAGAAAATAGATGATTAATTAATGATTTAAAAAGTCATTAATTAATAGATGAAATGAATTTTAGAAGAAAATAGATGATTAATTAATGATTTAAAAAACCATTAATCAATAGATGAAAATTAGTGTTTTTAATGTCAAGTCGCAAGTTTGTCCATTTTAGGGTGTCTACATTTGCCCCTCTTTGATGCAATGTGGCTTGTTGCAGTGTGTCAAAGATTCTGTATTTTAATTATGCCCTGGCGACATCAGGTTTATTTATGTCCCCTCAACAAATTTTAGCAAAAAATTGTGACATGGGCGTTAATTTGTTGAAACTGTAAATTGATAATATGAGTATCTGACTGATCTTGAAAAGGCTTCATTATGCCCCTAATATTGAGTGTTGAAGTTTCTGGGCTCCGGGAAGATAAATTTGAATTCTTGGAGTATTTAGGGTTTTTTGGAAACCCTTATAAATAGCTAGGTGGACCATTCACTTGTCATTTTGCACTCTTCGAGCTTTGGACCTGTGGTAAGTTTGTCTCCTATTTTCTCTGCTTTAATCTGAGTTCTTTGAGCTATGGAGGGCATTCCTAGGGTCGTGCACGTGTCAGATTGAGTCTATACTTTTCATTGTCTAGCTGGCGTAGGACGTCCGGTGAGTTACCCTACCTTCCTTTGCATTAATGCTCATTAATTATGTTTTGAAAAAAAAATGGTATTTTTATTTTTTTACATAGACTGTTGCAATAGGCTACAGTTTTGCCGCAATTGTGGGTCTAATGCCACAATTGCCAGATGAGTGTCGCATACGATAAGTGTGTCACATTCATCTCTTTTAATACCACAATTACTAATTGTTTGCTGCATTTGTTGTTTAAGTACCGCAAAATGCTTAAAAGTACCACATTTTCTATTAGACTGTCACAATTGACTGTCCTTGCATATTTTTATCTAGCCTAATGACTTGTCTGTAATGTTGTCCAACCTAATATTGATGAGGTGTTGTCTATTGTTTTGTAGTTTGCTGGGACTATCTTGCATTGCCGGGAGTCGAGACCCTCGGGTTTGATTCTATGCTTTCAGCTTACTGAGGCTGAGAGAGATATTTTGAGGCAGTTAGGCCTCTACTGGGTGTGTTATATGCCTGAGATCATGACCAATAGGGGTCTAATCTCTTCCTTATTAGAGAGATGTCATTCTGAGACATGTACTATTAGTTTACTGACTGGCGAGTGTACATTCACTCTGGAGAATGTGTATTGCATCCTGCAGATTCCTATCTAGGGTGCCCTTGTTGAGTACGACTGAGACACTGGTGTGACTTCTCTGTCTAAGCTTTCTGGTCTACCCCAAGATCAACTTGGGATTTATGATCCCTATGACATCCCATGGTCTAGGTTTGGGATGGGTTTAGATAGGTTTTCCACATTATTAGGTAGTTTGATTTGTGGGATCTTGTGTCCTGATTGTCTCCAGCACGGATTCTCTGTCAGGTTTGGTGCTTGTCTCTGGGGTATGGTTCGAGGTCATACCATATATGCACAGGGTCCTTTCATGTTAGCCTACATGTACTTCCATATTTTTGATGCTACTTACCTTGGAGGTAAGTCTCTAGGTTGCGGTGCCACTTTGCTTCAGATATGGTGGTGGGAGCATATCGTAGTAAGCAGGCCTATAGGTGCTCGAGATATTCTTGCTGGGAGACCGTATGCATTTATATATGATGATTCCATTGTTCACTCTCATATGGGACACTTGATGTTTTGGTGGAAACAACTTGATATGGTGTCATATTTTATCAGGAAGCCTTATAGGGACTGTCCTGTTTGGGATGGAGAGGATGCACATTTACCATTCTGTCGACAGCGGAGGTTCTTGAATGGCTGTGTCAGTAGGCATCTGCATATGATAGAATTCCACAACATCAATAGGGTGTTGTGGAAATTTGGGGAGAGGCAAGATGTGACTAATTTGTATGCCTACTTTTCTCATAGATCGAGAGATGCTACTCTTTAGAGTGCAGTTTTTCCTCTTGATGCGCTTGTTACTGAGTTCTAGGGTCTCATGCTTGTTGCATGGACTTGGCGGTCAACCACTATGGATGTCAGTATGTGTTAGATTTGTGCCTGCCTAATGTACTTCTCTTTTCTAATTTGTCTTAGTGTAGTTATATTTTTTTCTTTTAGATGTAGCTGCTATGATTAGTCTTTTATGCTTATCCTCTATATGTTACTAATGTCTGAACTTTGTTTCTTTGCAGGCACTACTCCACAGTACGATGCATGGTGGAAAGCTACTCATCTAGAGATACTAACTCATGTTTCACGCCCTATTGTTGGTAGATTGCTGAGGAGGTCACATCAGAGGTGAGGTCAAGGGAGGGATGGAGGGAGGTTTGGTGGTGGTAGGGGTGGAGGTGGTAGGGATGGAGGCCGTATTGATGGCAAAGATGGAGGATGAGGGAGAGATGGGGGCCGGGATGGTGGGAGGGGGAGAGATGGTGGTCGGGGGGGGTGGGGGGGGGGGTGGTGATGACAAAGATGATCCCGGTCCTAGGGGTTTTGGTGGTGGGGCGCAGACAAGGGGAGGAGGGAGTAGGTGGGTTAGACTAAGTGTCATCCTTAAGGAGGAGGAGGTTATAGTGGAGGAGGCACCATAGTTGCTTCGTAGAGTGTGTCATCGCACTGCTGTTGTGTTGGCTTTGAGAGAAGAGGATCAAACAAATGTAGTGGATGTTGATATATGGGATGTGGTGATTGAGTAGGTAGATATTGAGGGTGATGGATCTAGTGCCTCAAATGGTAGTAGTAGTATTGGGGAGAGTGAGAGAAGTGACTCATGGATTGTGAGAGGGAGGGGAGATGGGGGTTTGGGGGATAGGGTGGAGGAGGGAGATATGGATGTGGCTATGGGAGGTATGGATATAGATCCTTCTGATCTTGAGAGACTCACTCAACATGTGTCTAATCTTTAGGCTAGAATTGCTTCTTTTGATGCTTGTGTCACTTCTTTAGAGAGTAGGATTGCAGCAGTGGAGGCCAGAGCTACTGCGGTAGAGGATAGAGAGCGACAGGATCATTCCAAGGTTCATTATTTTATTGATAGTGTACAAGACTCTTCTCATCAGGTTGTTTTGACAGATTCTGGAGATTAAGGCAGGAGGCCCAGAGAGAGATAGATTACTAGCGGTGCCACTATGAGGGAATTTTTCCTTCATCTCAGTGGGTTCCTAGTTATACTGCCTCACAGAGATCCAGTAGGACCCAGAGATCACAGAGAAGTGGTGTTGGTGCTCCTGGTCCATCACAGAGACCTGCTTCTAACATGCCACCCCCTCGTCCACCTGGCGGCAAGGGTGGGGGTAGCTCCTGCTAATATTATAGACCATCCATTTTTGTATCATGTACCCTTTTTGTATCTATATTCCATTGATATACTCTGAGGTTGTACCGATTATTGCATCTTGACACACTGATATTTATTGATATATATGTTGATCACCTTCTTGTGTTCAGACTTGTGACCTTTCTTTGTACTCAGATATTATGATGTATGTGAGATGAAACTATGATTCTATATGAATTGTTTTACTTCCTATATGTATGGTTCTACATGATTTATGTTTATATGATGAAATTTTTATGCAATGTGATTTTATTATGCAGAATCTTAGTTGTATGATTTACTTTTCCTATGATACTGACATGTGAATATAGGATGATATTTTATGAAATGCATGTTTATATGAGATGTTTATGGATACATTTGATTATGATTTACCATGTATGTAGATGCTTGTATTTCTTCTTTTTTGTTTTTTGATGCTTAGAAATGGAATGAATGCACAATCTATTATGCACAAAATATATGAGTAATGCATGTGTTAGTTAGAAGGAAGTTAGTTTGGAATGTTCTCTGGGACTGATTGATAGATATGAATTGATATAAAGGATGGTTGATGATTGATATAATTTATGAGTGACCCAAGTCGCTGCTGTGTTTCCAATTTTTTGTCATCATTGCATCTTTTTATAAAATTACGAAGAGTGTCCAATGCATCCAGATCTCAGACCATCTGGATACCACTATGACCTCTTGATATTCAGAAGGAGTATCTAGAGAATGAATAGAAAGAGAACTTAGTGCACCCAGATATTGACCATATGGTTACAACTTAGTTCCCTATTTAAAAAGAAAGAGAGCCAAAAACACCCAGATATTGACCATCTAGATACCACTTTGCTCAGTGACCATCCGAAAAAGATAAAACCAAGATAGAATTCCAACATACCTAGATCTCAAACCATCTGGATACCATTATGAACTCTTGATTTTGAAAAGAAAGACATAAAACCAAGATAGAATTACAAAGAACCAAGATCTCAGACCATATGGATACCATAACAAACTCTTTATTTTGAAAAGAAAGACATAAAACCAAGATAGAATTCCAAAGAACGTAGATCTCAGACCATCTGGATACCGTAATGAACTCTTGATTTTGAAAAAGAAGATAGTAGATAAGGAATGTCCAATTCTTTCCCAAGGTTAAGCTCAAATCGTGGAACTGCGTGGCTTCCAGATAAGTGACAATGCCTAACTCATTTATCCTAAATCATATTGGCCCTAGAATTGAAGTGAACAATTCCATAGACATCAATCAAATAAAATTAGTCATGATCTATCATAGCTACTCTCCTCACTTGGTGGATCTTGGAGTAGCATAAGAACATAACTGCAAAATATAAATTTACATCTGACTGACGAATGACCTAGTCAACATTTTGATCGTTCCTTGATTTAGTTTGATTCTCTTGATTGGCTTGACTCTCTTGATAGGATTGATTATCTTGATTGTGTCTGGTTTCAGTAATGGATGACTCATATAAGACAAACCTTTCTGGTTTTGAGTGTATCCATCACTGTGTATGATGATTGATATGATTGATTGTTTGATTGATTTGATTGTGTCTGGTTTCAGTAATAGATGACTCATATAAGACTGACCCATCTGGTTTTGAGCGTATCCATCACTGTGTAAGATGATTGATTCATTGATTGATTTTGATTTTGATCAATTTTGGTGGTTGATCAAGCCGTGTCAGATGGGCCCAATGTTGATTTGCAAAGCTCATGGTTTTGACATTTGATAGATTGGCTTGGTCACCAGTTTATTTGCTAATAGATTTGTTAGATTGATAAAGTTGTGTCATATGGGCCTAATGCTGATTCACAAAGCTCATGGTTTTGACATTGATTGACTTGGCTTGATCGCCCTTTGCTTTGTTGATAACCGAGTTGGTTTTATTGCTTGGGATTTTGCAAATTTTTTATTTTTTTTTATGAAGATTGATTTTCTCAGGATTTTTGATCTTTTTAGGATTTTGATGAGTTTTCTAATTTTTAAGGGATTTTTTTAGGACATTTAGAATTTTCGCCTAGTCAGGTGGACCAATACTAACCATGGAGAAGTGTTGGTGTCTAGAGGGGATTGTGCTTCTTTGATATAGCTTGGGGAGTCAGTCTTGCATGTGAAGTTTTCTCAAGTTTTGATCTTGGAGTCATTGATGGTGAAGCTGGATTTGAACACTTGGCGCCTATTTTCTAGGTTTTCATCAAGGTACCTACTCAATAGCGCATGTTTTCTAGGTTTTCACTGAGAGAGCGATTTTGTTTATCTTTACTTTTTTTTGCTTTTTTTGTTTGTCACCAAGGCGCTTGTTGGCCAAGTTTTCACCAAGGTAACATTTTGTATTTTTTGATTTTTTTTAGTATTTTCTAGATATGCAGATAGTTTCCTTAACCATTGAGACCTCAAGCATAGAACCTATTGAGGTGCATGTTGTTTATGAATTCGGGGAGATGATCTCCTTCTGGTGTTTCTAGTTGGTATGCCCCACTCTGGTTAGAGTTGACAATGACATATGGTCCTAGCCAGTTAGGCTCAAACTATCTTGGTTTCACTCATTATGCTTGATTCTTTTGATTTTCCATGAGGATGAGGTCTTCTACCTCAAAGGTGTGTGGCCTCACTTTCTTATGATAGTTCCTTCTAAGGCGATTCTGATAGCCTTGTAAGTGGTTGAATGCATTTTGTCTTCTTTCATCTAGTAGCTCTAGTTCACTGAGCCTTGCTACTGTGTAATCATCGTCTGAAATTAGGTTCTTCAATGACATCCTTAGGGATGGGATTTCTACTTTGAGGGGTAGGACCACCTCTAATCCATATACTAGGGAGAAAGGAGTGGCTCCTATAGGTGTTCTCATGCTAGTTATAGTAGACGTCCAAAAATATTAATACTATTATTAATATTATTTTCCCTCTTACTATTTAATTTAATCAATTAAATAGTTTCATTTGCTAGTATTTATCAATAGTGTAAATACTATTCCATTATATTTTATTTAAATACATTTGTCTCATGAAATTCCCCTTTTAATAAATTTACATTTATTAAATCCTCCATTTTCCTAATTCTTCTAAACCATAATTTATTCAAATTTGATTTGAATAATACCCTAAANNNNTAGCTAGGAACCTATTAATCCTACCCTAAAGCCTACCCTATTCCTACCCTACTCCCATCACCTCATTTCCTAAGTATACTTCCCCACCTAACTATCCTTTAACCATGCTTAATGGGTGATTCCTAACCTTTTTAAGGCTAATGGAATGCTAACCCACATGGGGAAATTCTCTCTAAAATGGGCACCCATTCCTCTTTAATTCCTTCTTACAACTTTGTCTCCCCTTTTGAAATATTGAGCTACTCAATATTAAATACCAATTTTGACTCAAAATTGGCCATCTTTTCAAGTCTATGTCTCCCTTATGTGGCTCTCATGTGGATGCCACATAGGTGCCACTTCATCCAAGCCTCTTCCTCTCTCCAAAAACTCTATAAATAGAGGCCTTCACCTCTTCATTTTCCATCTCTCAATTTGCATTGTTATCATGTTATTTTGCATTTAGAAGTTCATAGCTCTAGATTTCATATTTTCATATGCTCTTAGTTTATGCTTAAATCACTTAGATATTACATGCTAGGTTTCAAATTGGTGAATGAATCTTAGTTTCCATCTAGTATATGTACATCATCTTCATAACTAGCCTAGAATATCATCCTTTTGAAAGATTTGAGATTAGTTCCTTATACTAGTTCTTGAATTCTTTCATTTTATCCATCTTGCATTTGCATTTGGGATCCATTGCATTCTTGTGTGTTTGAGAGAGCACACCTACATATCTTTATCAAGAGAAAATCAAAATGAGTAAAGTAGGGCGCATTGTTTACTTATTTTAAGCTCAATTTGATGTTATGTTGAGTTCTTTGTTGTTTGCTTTCTTTTTCATGTGATTTTGAATTGATGTGCTAACCCACTAATGTTTTCATGTTTGAGCTTGCTCCCAATAGATTGAAGAATTCCTCATACACATTATGGCATGCTCGGTGGGACCCATGTCCCTAAAATTTTAAATTCTTGTCTTTATTTCCTTCAAATCTCGCCAAGCACGCGGATCCACGTCTGCGTTTTACGCAGAGGCATTTGCGCAAATGCTGGTTCTCCTTGAACTATCATCCGACGTCTACGCTGAACCCATGTCTACGACCTAGACTGGTGTCTCCGCCTGGAATTGCTATTTTGATGATTTGTTAACATAAATTTTCAATTTTTCAAGATCCACTGTCTTTCCCACTACTTTTTAACATTTGAGAATTCTGTTTTTAGTAGAAATAGGTTTTACAAGTAGTTATAATGTTAAAATTTTAGTAGGGGGAATGAGTCTTGATCACTTTATAAAAGAACACTAGCTTTTAATTGTTTTAAAACTCTCAAAATAGCTAAATTTGATCAAACGAAAGACTAAAAAGAAAGAAAAAGTGACTTTGTTTGCTGTTTTGTTATGTTTTTGTGAACTTGCAAGTACAACAACATCTATGGAAACACTGGTTCATGAACCAATGTCTGTGATTCACAAACTGACATCTACGCATAACCAACATCTGCACTCTACAAATCGGCATCTCCAACTGGTATAGCCACTCTCTGGTTTTTTCTGTGTTTTTAGCCTGTTTTATGCTTTCTGTCATTTTTAGGCAAAAACCAGAATCAACGTTTGCACCCTGAACCGACATCTGTGCTCTATCAAAATTGGATTTATCATGTAGTAGCAATTGTTAAGTGGTTCTTGTGTGTTCAATGCTTGTCAAAGGCCAAACTTGAAATTACTAATCAGTCATTTTGTAACACCGCTTGTCAAAGATGCAATCTTAAGACTACTCACATTTGTATTGCAGGTTGCCTCGGATCTACATCGACCAAACAATCATGTTTTTGTTAATATTTCTTAGGCACGTAGATTAATTAGTTAGATTTCTTTATCTAATCTAAAGCAAGTGTTAGGGGATTATGCTCTCTTGCCTTTTGGGAGGATCAAAAACCTAGACACACTTGCTTTGTGTTAAATAATTAAATATTTTTGGGAAAGAAAAAACTTGTCTTGTGTGCTTGTGGAGAAAACGATACTGGATAGGAGAGTATGCTCTTTTCCCCTTGTGGGAAAATTAGAAATCCAAACTCCTTTTTTTTGCCAATTCAAGTTACTTTGAATCCTTTAGACAGGCCTTCCGGTTGAGGAAAAAATATCCCAGGAATGACCCACATGAGAATGAGGTGTAATCCACACCACTCTAACTCATGTTAATCAAATTTAATCCTTGGGGTTAAAGCCTCAGGAGTCGGTTGGCATTTGTATTTATACTCGGCTCTCATCTAACTTAAGCGTGGCCTCGCAGTCTCAATCATGTTTACGTGACCACTTTTGTCAAGATTCTCTATGGGGCTATACACCTGAATCGTGTTTGTGCGGACATAGAGGATACAATCAAACGGAGAACCTTACTAAACACTCTAGTCTTAGAAGCTACCTAGAACACCCTTGAAAGGTGATAATGCTTGTGCAAGGAAGATAGTAACTTCCCCAAGATCACTCATACATTCATGCCACCCTGAGCGTTTGGAACTGGATAATACGACATCATGACTTGAGCCATTGTGTGCTTGGTGATGGTCATATTTTGATTAGCTCTTGTGTGTGTGCCTAAGCTTACGACCAAGTATTTTCATGCTATGCCAATTCCTTAGGTAGATTTTGTGCTTGAAGTGCTTGAAAAACATTTGCAAATCTGAAACCCAGCAGAATACCCAACATTACAATTTGTCACGTGCTTGTATCCTTCAAGGTTTCTTTGTCCCTTGTTGTATTTTTTTCAGACACATGCTTGTTATTTTTTGGTTTGACTATGTTGAAATCGGTTCTTGCCATGGAACAAATCTATTGAAAAATCAGAACAAGATCAAGACAATGTCCTTTTGCAAAGAATTCATTCTTTTATGAGATATGTCCTAAAAACCTCCAACTATTCATCCAAGATTAGATCTATTTATAGGACATGATCGATTCCAAGAAATATAAGAAGGTGAAAACTCTGTTACCACTCGTGCAAAGAGAACAAAAAAACACAACCTGAGAAGCTACCAAATACCAACACATCATCGATTCTGTCAAGCAAGAGATTAATAAACAAGAACAATTCAACAAAGTGATCTACAACAACAAGGTTGCTCTTTTCATGGGAAAATATCGTCTAAACTCTACTTTTGTTGGATTTGAACAATATGACTAGTTGGTTTACCACAACAAACGCAAGTTCCTCCTCTTCTTAACCTCACTTAGCTTTCATTTTAGGACCTCCCTTAGGTTGTCATCTTTAGGAACACATCACACACCCATCCTAGCATGATCTTACATTTATCAAATCAATCCTCATTAGCCTAGCATCATCCTAATCATCATCCAAAGCATCCTTGATCGCACCCCTCACTTGGTATTGCATACCCTTTTGAGTTGCTAAAAACCTACATCTTAATCAAATCCCATCCTTGAATGTCCTTAAACTAAGCATTGTTTTAGGATAATCCCCTTTGTCTTTTTTCAACCTCATCACCTTGATCAAAAGGTTGGTTTGCATTAGCAAAGAATCTCGTCTGCCAAAGACCACAAGTTTGTCTTAGGTAGACAATCATATCCACTTAATCCTACACTAGGGATAGCAACCCTTAATCCTTGCATACATCAAGTCATCCTTAATCCGTAGAAGCGCATCCATTATCTTAAGAACATCCTAATTCTAGTATCATCATCCTTAGTTTCCTAGGCACATCCTTACATACATATTGCATCTCATATCCCCTTAGGATAGTCATTTCATGCCACCTATCACACGAGCCACTAAGAAGAGGAAGAACATGGATCCTAATCTTGCTGCTAGCTCATCTAATCCTATGACGGACAACACCAATGCTATGGTTACTTATGCGCCTCATCCCAATGATAAAATTAAACATATCTGGGCAGACACTAATGAAACTCCCACTCTGAGTACCATAGAAACATTTATCAACCATCCAACGCATGTCCACATGGTAAATGCCATGAGTGGACGCAACAACAACCAAGTACTCTTAGACATCCAACAACAAGGAATTCAACTCCCACCTTGGATTATACCCACACTTGTCACATGACCTATGACACTTCCAGGGGAACATTCTTATCCCACTAGAAATGAAGTTTTTGATCCACTTCAACAAGCCATACAAGTGGGAACTCTTCTCACGCAAGTAGTTCATCCGCCCATTCTGCCCCCATAATGTACACAACACGTTCATCTACCTTGGGAGCCCTGCCTCCTGATGCCACATCAACAGCACAAGCAATACCCCTATCAATATGTAGACACCTCCGCAAGCCACAGTCGCTCCTCTTTCACAAGCAATCCCAACATTCGTTGCAAACTTTCCACCACCACTAGTTAGCACATAACAAACCACCATTCCACCTATTCCCACTCAGCCCAGTCAAAGTGCAATAACCAGTTCATAGCATCAAAGCACCCAAGTTTCCATGCCTATTCCACCTTTCTTCACCATAGGCATGCCACCTACCAATGCATATAACCAACCCTTATTTCTGCAAGGGTCCACTTTTCCTGCTCCACCAGCGACACAATCACAACGAATGCCAGTAGTCCTAACCCAAACGTTGATCAACCCAAGTCCCTCCATACCACAACCATCCACAAATACCTTCATCATACCCCAAATTACCATCCAACCTATCCAACAATAGCAACAACAACCTATCCAACAGCAGCAATAGCAACCTATTCAGCAGCAACAATCCCTCTAGTAACCATCCCAACAACAACAACTACAACATCAAATCACCAATCCATTCACATCCCAAGCGCAACAACAACCAATCAACCCCTTCGTAGCTACACAAACCACTATCCAAACTACACAACAACCACAACCACATATGCAGGGGGAAAATCCCCTCATGGCACAACCACTGCAACAGTTTGCTAATCCTTTCATCTAACCCATGCAACAACAACAAACTCATTCTGCCAATTACATAGCCAGGCCATCTTCCGCTGCATCACAAACCATTCCACCTCCACAACAAGTCAATGTCCCCACTAGGGGCATTCCACCACAAAACACCTATACTCCATCTTATACAGGTGTGCAACAAACTAATCTCACCTATCTAATGCCGCAACAAATACAAGCATATTTTCAGCAGTTGCAACAATCTTATCAAGCGCCGACACCTCCTCCACTGCAATATTCCCCTCAACCATAGCTTCCACCACAACAGCCCATGTACGTTGATCAACAACCATCATATCAAACACCACAATATCCCCCACAAAATCCTCCATTTTTGCCATTCGATCCATATCAGGTTCAAGGAAACCATGTAATCATGATTAACAATCCTCCCCCGCAAATCAATCATGAATGGGAGGAAATGAAGAATGCTCTCAAGGAGCTAAAGGTTGGGACAAAGGCTAAAACATTCAAGTTTGAAGAGGTATGTCCTTATCCATTTGATCGATCTATCATTGCCATACCCTTCCCCAAGCATTTTGAGACATCCAAATTTGATAAATATCAAGGGAAGGGAGATCCTGTGAGTCACATGAAAGAATTCTAGATGGCCTGCCAAGAAGTGGCCTATAGTGATAACTTCCTCATGAGACTATTTCCCAAAAGCTTAGGAGGCACTGCTCTTGAATGGTTCTACAAAATCCCTTATGGCACAGTCTGTACTTTCACAGAATCATCTGAAAAGTTTGTGGCCCAATACACACATAATGTTGAAAATGAACTCTCACTCCTTGACCTATGCAATTCCAAAAAAAAGGGAGGAGAAAGCCTGGCTGATTATCTTCAGCACTGGCAAGGGCTTACTACAAGGTTGTCTTACCAACCCCTGGAGCAACATCTTATCAAAATCTTCATTAAAAACCTTCATCCTAAGCTTTCCTATCACATGCGCATGAACTATATACAAACTTATCACGACATCAGAATCAAAGCTATGGATCTTGAATGAGGTCTTTTAGAAGAGGGTGCCATCAAGCACTACAAAGATCCCAGCCTAACAAACATAACAATGATCAGTCACGATACTGGAATAAGAATAAGAACGCAGTAACAGATCGAGTCACTAACACCAAACACGCTTAGGTTGTGGTAGCTAGTCCCAATACGCCTACCCATACTTATCAACAAGCACCACCAATGTACCCTCAACCTCCTCCCATGTATAAACAACCCAATCCCATGTATTCCCAGCCAACTTACCAGCAAAACATGTGCCCTCAAGGCGTGACTATCTATCCCCCTCTGGGGACATCCTATTAGCACAACTATCAGGGTCCTATGAATTAGAAAAATGCTATATCAGTCCCGCATGGATAAAAAAGACCTCACACTTTGAATATGCCACAATTCACATTTACCCCTTTGGGTGAACCCATAGATGTCATTTTTCTCAAGCTGGTCCAAGCTAACCAAGTTGTGTATCCTAAAACACAGCCATTTGATGACTCAAATCCTAAGCCAACTTGGTATAAAGACAACAAGTACTGTGAATACCATCATGTTAAGGGACACACCACCCTCAAATGCATGAAGCTAAAACACTATATTTAGGATCTCATTGACCACAAGGAGATCAAAGTGGACTCTCCTACCTAATCATTGCCAAATGCAGGCCTTAAAATTTATCAGAATGCATTCCCTAAACACACTTCTGATAGAGGCCCATGCAATCCTACTCAGTCTTCTGATCAGGGAAAGGGTAAACAAGTAGAAAATTCCAACAGAAAAGATTATACCAATGCATATATCAACTCCCAAGTCCAATCCTCTGTCAATGTCATCCATGTCAAGGGTGTCGATAACCAATGCAAAATCACCACTCGTAGAGGTAGGATAACAGTTGCAGGTGTTGGTCCCACCCCATCTGCTAGGACCCAATACAACATTTTGGAGCACCTAGGGAATACCCCAGCCCAAATTTCCATCCTGGATCTTCTCCGCACTTCAACCACTTATCAAGAGATCCTTAATAAAGCCTTGCAAGAATCCCATGTTCCTAGCGACATCAACCTCACTAAATTCCATAACCTTGTTGGACATCTGTCTGCCTCTTGTGGGGTCTCCTTTAAACCAATAGACATGCCCTCAAAAGAAATTGATCATAATCTCTCACTCCATATCGCTGTCATGGTTAAAGATTTTTCCATCAAACAGGTCGTGATAGATAATGGATCGGCCCTAAATCTGTGTGCCCTAAAATTCATAAAATAGTTGGGTTGCACTAAAGCTAATATAACAAATGATGTCATCATAATAAAGGCATATGACAATTTGGAGTGTACTTCTGAAGGCACCATATCATTTCCCATTCAAGTGGGCCCAGTTATTCAGGATAGATTATGTCATGTTGTTGATCTTGACCTTCCCTTCAACATCCTGCTTGGATGCCCATGGATTCATTCTATGCAAGCCATCCCCTCCACCTACCATCAGTGCATTAAATTCCCATATAAAGGCACTGAGATCACCATCTGCACAGATCCCAAGCCCTTTGCATACTACAATGCGTTGGAAACATCCTTTCCACATTCCAATCACTGTCCCAGGATCAATATTGGTACCTTAGTCTCCAGTTCATCTTGAACCTATTCAGACCCAGAAACAATCCTCTCCTCCACCTTATCCATGATCAAGATCAACAACAAAGGTTGTGGTGAGTACACTTTATCTGATGCCTTCGCAATTGGAGCACTGCCAATTGACCCTCACACTCAAGGTCACCAACATAATCTAAGCAAAAAGAATCAAAGACAACCAAGGCACTACAATTTGGTCCTACCACTTTTATATCAAAAGGTACTTTGACTGGCCAGGAAATGACACCAAACATCAACCAATGGTTGTATAAAGATCCACCACCCAAGGACACAAATTGCCTCAATTACTTCAAAGATAAGTACCCCGCAACACACAAACTAGTGACTAAAAAATGGAACTACCAAGGAGGTGGCCTTGGTTATGAAGAGCAAGGAATGAAAGATCCTATTATACATACCCGAATAGAAAAGCACTTGGGCCTTGGCATGGGCTCTAACATGAATGGGGGCACCAACGAGTTCATTGACTATTCCTCTTGTCCTCCCTTGGGTGAAATTGCTGACATCAAAGATATCTCAGAAGAGAAAGTTGTGAGAGCCTATGACGATGTTTTCGATGATGAAACCTTCCTGGGCAATGCTGTCCTACAACAAATTTCCATCCTCTTCATTGACCTTCCCCTCTGCCATCCTGAACGAATAGACTGGGACCAAACAAGTGTCATACATGTTGACGAGTTCCAAAATGAGGACGCACTCCTAAGCTTTATGGGAGTAATTGAGCAAAGCAGTGATTGGGGGCAAGACTCAGCATATGTCTACAAACTAGATCCAAAGGCATACTTTGGGGAAGAGGAGAACTTTAGCCGCAAAAATGAAATAGAAAACAAAAATAAAAAAGACAAAAATTGATCCCCTAGCGAAAACCCTTCTGGGGCTCTATCTGATCATAAAATAGTAAAAAAAAAGGGCTTATCCTCTGGTGAAAACCTCTTTGAGGTGCCAGAGGATGAAGATTCTCCTCTTCCTCTGATCCGTGATTACAAACTTGAGCAGTCATCAATTCTCATTGAAGAAGAAAAACCTGTCAACCTGGGTACCAAAGAAAATCCTGCCATCACATACATAGCAGCATCTTGGACGGAAGCAAAAGAAAGTGATCTTTTCACTTTATTAAAGGAATCCATCAACAAGTTTGCATGGTCTTACTCCCACATGTCTTTCTTGAATCAAAAAGTGGGTACTGATCGGGAAAAGAAAGGCAAGTTTGAAGTCACCTGGCAAGGCCCCTATGTTGTCACTACATGCTTCGGCTCTAGGGCATATCAACTCTCCACTCTTGAAGGAGAACCATTGAATGATCCTATCAACATCATTCATCTCAGGCACTTCTATGCCTAACGGCTGGTAGTTCATTCTAGTTATCTGAGAAAATCCATAAAAAATATAAAAAGTCCTAAAAAAAAGGCACAAAAACAATGCAAAACAGTCCTGAAAAAATCTCTAAAAAGAAGAAAAATGAAGTTGAAAAAATGGTTGTCCCGGTGAAAACCTAGTAAACAGACACTTGGGCAATATAAAAAAAAATAAAAATAAAAAAGATCCAAAGATATCAAAAATAAAAATAAAGAGAAAACTTTCTTCCAATGGTGAAAACTTGGCAATCAGGCGCCTTGGACAAGTATGCATGATGAAAACCTGGAAACAGGCATCACACATAATGGACCATTCCATTATCTATCAAAATCTCATTTCCTTCCATCACCAGCACCACATCTCCACTAATCTCCACATTTCCTATATTCCCTGGGTGTTCACATATCATACACACTAGTCCGCAGTGATCTTCCTATCTCGTATCCTGGGATTTTGTACACATAATCTTGTATATTATTGTCCATACATTGTATTATCCAAAACCCCGATCATCAGTCCTATATATTTCTCTTGTCTTGAGTTTCTCCTTGTGTGAAAAATGATACAGTTGCACTAGTAAAATCCTACGTTGGTTCTACAGTTTGCTTGTAGTTCACATTTGATCAATCAACTTGGTAAGTCCCATCTTTCTGGAAATGAGTCTTGAGGATGTATCCTTCCTCTCATCAACTTAAATCTAGATCATCATCATCTTTGGGTTCTCGTAGGATGTATCTTTCCTCTTGAACTAATCAATCAACACACACAACTATCACGCGCATCCAGACAAGTAACATGATCCAATCAAATCTTGGCAGCAACCTTTGTACATAATTGTTGTAACTAATTGGCTTTAATTAATCGCTCAATTTGATCCTTGTATATTCGTGACATTTTTTATCTTCTCGCCATCACGCTAACATCCTGAGTTGTTGTCCTGCTAACATTCCCTGCCTGATCCTCTATAGTCCACCTGTCTGGTTTATCAATTAATTGTGACACACACAAGAGTACAATGGATCCCAATGAAAATGCAAAATTGATAATATGCCACACACAAAAAAATATGTGAATCCCATTGCACCCATTGCATCCATTTCATCCGTTGCCTCTAGTATCATTATTGCATCTATCATTGTTCATTAAGATTCAGTTACATTATTCATCATTAGACTCATTAGATTCATCATTAGATTGCATTAGATCCATCATTCAAGTCACATTGTTCATCATGTTAAATCCATTATTAAATTGCATTAATCATCAAGTCAATCATTTACTTGCATAGTTAGTATCATTTTAGAACTTTGCATTATTAATCCATTATTCATCTTGCATTGTTAAATCCATTTTAGATTCATTTTATCATCTTGCATTGTTAAATCCATTTTAGATTCATTTTATCATCTTGCATTGTTAAATCCATTTTAGATTCATTTTGTCATCTTGCATTGTTAAATCTATTTTAGATTCATTTTATCATCTTGCATTGTTAATCCATTTTAGGTTCATTATCTTGCATTGTTAATTCATCTTGCATAGTTCATCCATTTTAGGTTCATCTTGCATTCATCCATTTTATCATCTCAAATTGTTACAACATTTAGATTCATTTTAGTCTTGCATTGTTAAAACATCATTTAGATTCATCTGGCATTCCTATACATATTCATAAAACATCAGCATATATATTGCATACATCATAAAAACACATCACATCCTGCATCCACACACATCAGTACATCATATATATAAGCATCATCCATCCTGCATAAGTCATACATCATATATACATAATCATGACACCATCCTGCATAAATAATGTGACATACATATGCATCACATCCTGCAAGCATCAAATATCAGTAATCATATAGGCATATGCATCAAAACATCATATAGATCACAACATATAGATCATACATCATAAGCATCATAAGAGTCCTTGGTCATATATGTATATATCAATGTCCGTAAAATACAATGTCTGTCAATAAAATACATCACGTGCACCTCGGTGCCAATATACATGTATATCTCAAAAATGCAAAACTGTGTGCCATCTGATCCTCTGATGAATCATACTAGTGGCTATGATGATCCACCTCCCTGCCCTAGTGGTGGACGTGGTGGCATCCCCACTGATCCCTATGACGCCGAAGTCCGCACTGTGCTCTGAGAATGGGACCTCTCCGAGTAATCTCGTCTCTGTCCCTTGGGAACTAGCTGATGGTATAGTGCTCTGCAATGGGATGCCTCCCTGCCTACCCAGTTCACATCTCTATGAGCTACAAACGCCACAGCCACCACCTATCCGACCCCACCTATAATGACTTCCTGTCTGGAAATGTCACGCTCAGCCCTGTAAGCCTCCGCCCATCACAGTGTTGCATCCCTCTCCGAGGTCAATACCAAAATCTGCTTAGTAGCCTAATCCATCTACAGGGTCAAAGTATCCAACTGGCCCATAAGAGTACCTATCTTAGTACGTAGCTCTCCAGCATCCTGTGTCAGATTGACCATAGAAAACTCCCCTATGTCAACCTGACCCTGTAGGGTGTCTAGTGAACCCTCTACCCTATCATCCCATGCTATCTCTACAGTCAGTAGCCATTGTATCTAGGCAATCTTTGTGTAAAGGCTCATATCAGACACCACCGCCATGTCTAGTAATCCCCGTAGTCTCATGCACACCGTCTGAAGACTATCTCACTCAGCGATGATAGTATTGTGGGTCTCCTGTGCTATGTATCTAGGTGGTGGTCCCTATGGTACTTGTGGTGGCACTGGTGGTGCCTGTAACTATACCTATGGCTGCACCTGTACCTATACTGGTGGGGGCCCCTGTGGCCCCTGATCCTACCCTACTCTTTCTTGTGCCTCTGTCTGAGGTCTCACCCGTCTCTGTGGTCTCCTCCTCTAACCTACTACTAAGGTCTCTAGGGCATCTCCTATATCTGTCCTACCATCCACATCCATGTCCCCTGTTAGCTGCTCATGAGCAGCCACCTGAGTGGGGTCTATAAGACGTAATGGTGTGTGAGAAGCCCACCATACTGCATACTCTAGAGTCATCCCTGCATCTGTGACATCAGGAAGTGTCACAAAATCAATCTGTACCATGTCCCTCCAGGATGACCTCACTTTCAGAGCATCTGTGTACCTCCCCCATGTCCCTACTTCCCTGGTGATATGAGGATGTAAGGCATCCTCTGCCACCACTCCCTACTACAACCCAAACTGTCGCATGACCCTGGATGGTCTGTACCTCTCTATATGGTGGATGGTCCTCCCTAGTAGAAAGCAATCGGTCTGAATATATGATAGGTATAGAAAGTCCTCAAACCTGTCCTCCACTCCTGTAGCCCAGTCCATCATCCCCCATGGCTTGCATAGTTGGTATGGGGTCTAGCAGAAAACCTGTATCTCATATAGTAGTTGCCACCAATATCTAGTCTGGCTGATAGAGGTGTGTCTCAAGGGAAGCCTATATTTGTAGGCATAGGGATCCCTAGGCTATCATGACTCCCAAAATATCATAGGATGGAACACTGCAATGTGCTCCCAAGCCCAAACTAATATCAAGGTCACTCTGGTACCCATGTTGCATGCCTTGCGGTACGTAGCCATGTGTAGATCGTGGTATAGCTATCCTAAGACAACATACCCCCAACAATAAGAGGTCCCCTCCTCTAGAATCTATGCTAGCACCCATGAACATACCATGCCAAACCCATGTTGCACTAGATCAGCTAACATGCGTCCCCTGATCAATCCTGCTAGATAAATAGCTATCCGCCACAATCTCCTATCAACTGCTGGCTACCAGGGCATCCAGGTCTGGTATGTCAGAATCCACCTCATTGGCCACTTGAAAGAAATCACCATATAACGATCACTATCCTCCAACCGGTACTGAGGAATTTCCCCTTGGATGGGTATCTGAAGGATCCACCAGACGACCTCTAGAGTGATAGTCGCCTCTCTAGTAGGAAAGTGAAAGGTGGTGGTGTCACTGTGCCACCGCTTGATCAACGCAGTCATCATTCCATTATGCACCTATAGCCTAGGCTAATGGGGCACATAGTCTAACCCTACTACCGCTAACAATCCCCAGTCCTCCTCCATAAGCTATGACTCCAACTCCATGGTAGGAGGCCAATGCTCTCGCGATCCCAATGGTGGGAACTGCTCCTGCAAAAATTTTAGAAATCCACCATGTCAGTCACCTTTTCTTCTAGTCCTAGTCTAAACCCTCCCAAAGTGGGGCATCTTGTCCCTATGTCTTTTCTGACCCATCTCCGGCCCTCGTCGGGTCCCTCCATTTCCCTCCCTCTCAACGTTTTCCCTATTAGGCGTAGATGCCGATTCATACACCGACGTCTCCGACGTCCTTTCTTGCAGACCACCGTCTTCAAAGACGCAAGTCTGGGTCTGACATCTTTGAAGATGTCGATCTGGCACTGTCATCTCGAGAGACACCGATCCAGATATCGGTGTCTGCGAAGATGTCGATCTAGGGATCGGCGTCCTTGCAGACACCGGTTCAAGAACCGACATCTCCAGTCTGAAATTCCTTTTTCCCTCATTAATGACCCCTAGCCCCCCCAAAGCAATAAATAACTTCAATAGTAGTAATAAATGTGAGGTCTTGGGTAGCTCACTCACCAATACTAGTCACTTAGTGGGCCTCCTATGTGTGTGCACGTGCTCTCCCAGCTACCCCTTCATCCTCTTGTCAGCCATCATTTCACTCCAGAGCTCAGATTTCACTATTCACTATTCACAAATGACCTTCCTTAAGCCCCCCAACCCTTCTTATAGCCCCCATTTTCCCCAAAATTTTTTCCCACCTGTGTATATTTTTGTTTAAATCATCCCATTGTACAGTTTGAATTTGCATAAAATCCCAAAAACATTTAAAAATCGCAAAAAATCACGAAAAATCCAAAAAAATTCCAAAAATTCCAAAAATTCCAAAAACATCAAATATTCTGAAAAATCACGCAATAAACATTTTGTTCTTTCTGCATTATTCCATACCTTAGTTTTCAACAACAATTCAACTCATGCGACTGCGATAATGTTTTTCACCAAATCAATTTTGTGACCGATTGTCCTTGCTCTCCATCCAGTTCACAACTTTTGCCAGCGAATCTCTTTTATCAAATCAAATCCAATCTCTGCCCATCAGGATGCATACTTCTAGCGTCAGCTTATCAAATCCTTCATCACATCAATCCTTCTCATGGAAAGACCTTTGGACCGAATGATTGCTTGGTCATGAGGCCTTCTTTATTGATTTTATCTTTTTGTGTCAGTTTCCACCTACTCACCACTACCTCGATCTGCTATATCTTGGTGTGTTGTGACTAGTCATTACTGATACATGTGTCTTTTGTAGTGTGCTTTTGTTAAGCATCTAAGTCCACACAAATGAATCTTTTCATTTGTGTTTTCTAACACCTGATGCATACCTCCCATTGTAATATCAAAATCGGATGTGCTCTCCATATTTTTCACACAAATAGATCCCAATGCTCATTTAGCTGCATTTACATTTATCTGCATTTACATTCTTAGCTGCATTCTTAATTGTATTTCATAAGGCTTCTATTTAATCCCTCCACTCTCTTCCTCCTTCCCATTGCGTCCTTTAACAAGAAAATTCCACAACTTCATCTTCGTTGTGTTCTTTTCTTGAGGGGGCACAACCCCTTACCGTTGTTGCTTCAGCATGACTCCTAGAAATCGTCTTCTTCTGGGGAAACTTATTTTCTTTTCTTTGATGTAAAGTCACTTGTGACGCCACATCAAAGAGGGGAAAAATGTAGACGTCCAAAAATATTAATATTATTTTCCCTCTTACTATTTAATTTAATCAATTAAATAGTTTCATTTGCTAGTATTTATCAATAGTGTAAATACTATTCCAATATATTTTATTTAAATACATTTGTCTCATGAAATTCCCCTTTTAATAAATTTACATTTATTAAATCCTCCATTTTCCTAATTCTTCTAAACCATAATTTACTCAAATTTGATTTGAATAATACCCTAAATCCTAGCTAGGAACCTATTAATCCTACCCTAAAGCCTACCCTATTCCTACCCTACTCCCATCACCTCATTTCCTAAGTATACTTCCCCACCTAACTATCCTATAACCATGCTTAATGGGTGATTCCTAACCTTTTTAAGACTAATGGAATGCTCACCCACATGGGGAAATTCTCTCCAAAATGGGCACCCATTCCTCTTTAATTCCTTTTTACTACTTTGTCTCCCCTTTTGAAATATTGAGCTACTCAATATTAAATGCCAATTTTGACTCAAAATTGGCTATCTTTTCAAGTCTGTGTGTCCCTTATGTGGCTCTCATGTGGATGCCACATAGGTGCCACTTCATCCAAGCCTATTCCTCTCTCCAAAAACTCTATAAATAGAGGCCTTCACCTCTTCATTTTCCATCTCTCAATTTGCATTATTATCATGTTATTTTTCATTTAGAAGTTCATAGCTCTAGATTTCATGTTTTCATATGCTCTTAGTTTATGCTTAAATCACTTAGATATTACATGCTAGGTTTCAAATTGGATAATTAATTTTAGTTTCAATCTAGTATATGTACATCATCTTCATAACTAGCTTAGAATATCATCCTTTTGAAAGATTTGAGACTAGTTCCTTATACTAGTTCTTGAATTCTTTCATTTTATCCATCTTGCATTTGCATTTGGGATCTATTGCATTCTTGTGTGTTTGAGAGAGCACACCTACATATCTTTATCAAGAGAAAATCAAAATGAGTAAAGTAGGGTGCATTGTTTACTTATTTTAAGCTCAATCTGATGTTATGTTGAGTTCTTTGTTGTTTGCTTTCTTTTTCATGTGATTTTGAATTGATGTGCTAACCTACTAATATTTTCATGTTTGAGCTTGCTCCCAACAGATTGAAGAATTCCTCATACATAGTTATATATTCCCATAATGCAGGACTAAGCTGGAAATGCCAGTCTCGCCCTGATTTGTTAACTATTTTCTTTAAGATTTTCAAAATGGTCTTTTCTCTCGCTTCAACCTAGCCATTCCCTTGAGGATAATATAAAGAAGAGAAACCTTGTTTGATTTGGAACTGTTCACCGAGATCTTCAACATCTTTGTCTTGGAAAGGTGTATTGTGATGCATCAGGATGGTTTGAGGAATTCCATACTGACAGATGATATGGTTGAGTATGAACATTAAGATCTTCTTTCCAGTTATGTAAGTGAGGGGAATTGCTTCTACCCACTTAGTGAAGTACTCTATTTCTTCTATGATGTATTTATGTCCATTTGGTGAATAAGGTATAAATTTTCTAGCTAGGTCAAATCCCCACATAGAAAATGGTAATGGTGAAGTTATAGGATTTAGTTCTTGGACTGGTGCATGGATGAGGTCTCCATAAAGTTGGCATTGCCTACACCTTTGTACATACTTGTTTTCATCTATCTCTACTATGGGCCAGTAGTATCCCATGTAGATGATCTTTTTAGCTAAGTTGTTTCCACCTTCGTAGGTTCCACAAATTCCTTCATGTACCTCGTACATAGCTCTCTAGGATTCTGTGGAAGTGAGACATCGTAATAGCATTCTGTCTAGACTTCATCTATATATAGTAGTTGCGAGAATGGTGTACCTAGCATCTTGGTGGATGAGGGAATTTTTCTAGCTCCTAGACAATTCAAGAGGTAAGACACTAGTTTGGAAGTAATTAGACACGTCATGGTACCATGGGGTTTCAAGACCAACAAGGACACATGTTGATTCTGTGATTGGTGCTTGATGTGATGGCATCATGAGTTTCTCCACTAGAAACTGGAATCTGGTTTCATTGCCTGGCATATCGATTAGTGACACTATGGTAGCCATTGTGTCTGTAGCTTTGTTTTGAGCCCTTGGTATTTTCTCAAAAAAGATTTATTGGAACTTAGTGCGCAACCTATCCATCTGTTCTCTGTATGGTATTATATTTTCATCTTTTTTCATATAGTCATTATTGACTTGGCTAATGACCAACTATGAATCTTCATAGACCTTAAGGTTTTTGATTCTCCATTGAATTACTATCTTTACCCCGATGACTAGTGCTTCATATTCGGCTATGTTGTTTGTGCATGGGAAGTTGAGTCTGAAAGATTTGGGAATTGCATCATTGGTTGGAGTGAGGAGTACTATCCTTGATCCTGCACTATGGTTCGTGCATGACCCATAAAAGTATAGTTTCCATACCTCTATTTATGGTTGGAGTGTAAGTATAGACTCATCTAGAAAGTCAAAAATTATAGGTTGATGATCCTGAATAGGTGCCTCTCCTAGTTGATCTTCAATCACTTTCCCTTTGATGGATTTTCTATCTACATATTCAATGTCAAACTCACTTAAGATTATTACCCACTTTGCAAGTCATCTAGTGAGTGATGCTTTTCTTAGTAGATACTTTAAAGGATCAATATGTGCTATCAACTTTGTTTGGTGACTCAACATATAATGCCTCAGCTTCTCGGAAGCGAAGACAACTACGAGGCATGATTTTTCAATTGGCGTATAGTTGAGCTCATAGCCTATCAATGTTCTGCTTAGATAGTAGATATCTCTCTCCTTGCCTATGTCATCATGTTGTTCTAAGAGTACGCCTAATGCTGATTTAGTTTCTGAAATATACAGAAGCAATGGCCTACCTTGGACTGGTGGCACCAATAAGGGAGACTTGAGTAAATAGTCCTTGAATTTTTGGAAAGCTTGTTTGCATTATTCTATCCATATGAATTTGATGTCCTTGTGTAGTATATATTTGAATGGGTGGAACTTTTCTACTAGCTGGGATGTGAAGCACTTGATGGATTGGAGCCTTCCTTGTAACCCCCTTAGTTGCCTTAGGCTGGTCAGTGGTGGCATGTCCAATATTGCTTTGATTTTCTCCGGGTCTACCTCAATGCCTTTATGTGACACTATGAACAACAATAGCTTCCATGCTGTGACCCTGAATGAACATTTCTTTGAGTTTAAATGGACCTTGTATTCTTGCATTCTGTCAAAGATGGGTCCCAATACTTGTAGATGATCCTTTCTAAGAATTGAATTGACAAGTATATCATCAACATAGTCCTCAATTATCTTGTGGATGAGATCATGAAAGATGGTTGTCATGGCCCTTTGATATGTTTCTCTAACATTTTTTAGACCAAATGGCATGACATTCCAATAGTAGGTGCCCCATGCACATGTAAAATCTATTTTGTGTTGGTCCTCTAGCGCAATCCTTATCTGATCAACCCTGGAAATCCACCCATGAGTGATAGCATCTGATGTCCTGATGTTAGATCTACTATCATATCAATGTTAGGCAAAGGAAAGTCATCCTTGGGACAAGCTTTGTTAAGATCTCTAAAGTCTATGCAAACTTGAATCTGACCACTATGCTTGGTAACTGGTACCAGATTAGATATCCAGTCTGCATATAAGATCGGTCTTATGAACTTAGCATCTAGGAGATTTTTCAATTCTTCCTTGACTAGTAATGCAACATGGGGATGCATCTTTCTTAACTTCTATTTGATAGGTTTGGCATTGGGTAGCAATGGGAGATGATGTAGCACCAGCTTTGGATCTAATCCTAGCATGTCTGAGTAGGAACATGCAAAATTGATCTTCCTTTCCTTGAAGAAACTAATGAACTATTCTCTCTCCTTTGGGGTGAGTGATTTTGCTAAGTAAATGTTCTTTGGGTTCTTGTCATCACCCAATTTGACTTCTTCCATTTCTTCTGCTAATAATGCCAACTTTTCCTCTTTCAAGGGGAGGAGTTCCTGTTTTGCATCTTCTAGCGCCTCAGTGAGGTTTTCACTAGAATATACATCCTTTTTTGTCTTTTTATCATTTTTTGTGCAAGTAAGCGCCTTTCAGTTTTCACTTATTGATGATTCTTTTTTCCTTTTTAATTGTTTTTTATGACTTGAAAGAGGTGCTTCCTCCCCAAAGTATGTTGATCTATCGAGGTCAATGGAGAAACCTGCTTTATGGTCTCTTGATGGCATCCCCTCTCTAAGTCCTATGAAGTCTAAAATAGTCTCATCATTCTCAAAGATATCCATATTCGGCGGTCCTTGTTGATCCCACTCTATCAGTTCTGGGTGTACAAGACATAGGCCCTCATGGTGCGTTGACTCTATTTGGTTAAATGGGACAAGGGATATGGTTCTAACAAACCTGGACTATGATGTGGATGCATCACCTAATGAATTTCTATTAATATTTTTATCGATACAGGGTTGGTCATCTATGGTTAATTGGTCGAACAGATCATCAAGGTGTATGGTGGTGGTTGACCAAGGGGAATAGTCTGGGATTGATGGCTCAGAGTTATGAAGGGATCTCCACTCGTACTTGTGGGAGTTAGTTTCACTAGAACTCTCATCGGATATCTCACTTCCCTCGTTATCATGGATTTCTTGGTCGAGGTTTAATTAGGATTGAGAGGTTCACAATTTGGTAGGCAACAACTGTTGTAGTATGTTGCTTATCAAGATGTGTTCCACGTTTTTCCCCTGGTGTAACTCTGCTATTTTTTCGTGATCAACTTGTATGTCTTGGGTGATAGGACATGTTCTTTTTTTCCCATAGCCTAACCCTCTCTTGTTTCTCTGGGTTGGTGGGAGAGACAATTCTATTAAACCTTATTGTCTTTCCCTTAGACTAGTTGTAACATCATACCTAAACTTTTGTAGCATTGTATAGCTAGCTCTATAGGATGATACAGGTAGCGGTTCATGAAGTGTCTCTTATGGATCTTGATACAACCATGTATTGATATCTGGATCAAATGGGTTCTCTTCTAAAATGTCTCCCCATCTGACAAAGGTTGTGGGTGGACACCTGAACATAATAGGTTCTAGGGTTTCTGTTGTAATAGTTGGTTGTGGCATGCCATATGTTCTTGAGCTTTGAGGCATGTTTGTGATAGTGAAAGCTTCCTCGTAGCTATACTCACCACATCCCTTGTCAGTAATAGATATTTTTCCCACTTTTCTTATGATATCTTTGGGAATTGAATTTGATGTGGATGAGATACTTGCCTCTTGGTTCAAGGGAACCTGGTTGTCAGTACTGGTTTGAACCGCATTACAGTATTGGAATGGATTGGATCTCCCTCAATAATGATTTCCTCCCCCTGGTGTGGGAACTTGATGCACTGATGATATGTGGAGGGTACAACTTGCATCTCATATATCCATGACCTCCCTAGTAACATGATGTATCCCAACTCTTGGTCTAGGATCTGTAAGGGAGTGTTCTTGACAACTGGACCAATCTGGATAGGTAGAATGATAATACCTTTGGAGGACCTTTTCTCTTCATCATAGGCTCTGATATTGATCCTTCTTGTGACATCGATACTAAATTTTGAGTAGCCTAATTTCTTGATTAAATTTAAAGTACAAATGTTTAATCCAGCCCCACCATCGATAAGGACTCTATGGGTTGCACTTTTGTGGACTTGGACAAGCAATTGCAAGGGATCATTATGCAAGGTTTTGTGCGGCGGCACACCACGGTCTATGAATGTTGTGTTCTTGTTGGCTTTTATATGGTTAAACATCATTTGGAAGCTCTCGGGGGTTATGTCCCTTGGGACAAATGCTTTCTGAAGGGCTTGGTCAACTGCTTGTTTATGCTATGGAGATATGCGCAAGAGATCAAACATGGAGATTTGGGAAGGTGTGTGCTTTAGATGATCCACTAGGCTTGTCTGTGGATCTGAGGTTGCTTGAGGGTTGACTAGTGTAACATATAAGGAAGGTTCTCCTTGCAAGAAAACTCTTGTACGACACATGGTTACAACACATTTTTTACCTTGGTCTCTGATAGTGATGGTAGCCACATGGCTATCTGAAGGATTTAGGCAATTGATAGTGTTATCACTATTGGCATAAGTGTAGTTGACTTGTTTTGACTTTCCACTAGGCCCAATGATTTTCCCTTTATTGTGATCATGAAATGTGTCATTGAATATTGTATGATCAGTTGTTCCTTTTGTTTGGGTATTGGTTTCATTGATGACCCCTGTGTTAATCAAATCTTGGATAGCGTGTTTCAATCAATAAAAATTGGGTGTCTTGTGTCCCTTCACTTGATGAAACTCACATAAGTCATTTTCATTGTACCACTTTGGTTTGATTGCATCATGTTCATATTCCCCGATTTCTAGGAGAGTGATATTGTTGGATTGTATAAAATTTTGTTAGGCTAATTCTATTGACTCTCCTAATGGTGTGAAATCACGTTTTGGGAACTAAAATTGTGGTTGGTGTTGAGCATGTGGTTGACTATTTGACACAGTGGCCACTTAGACAAGGGGTGGTTGAGTTTGAGTGTATGCTTGTGGATTGGGCACTATGTGTTGTTGGTTAGCCGTAGGTGCACCTTGCAGGGACACTTTGGGTTGGGCGTAGTTGACCATTTTCACATAAATGACACCATCATTTGTGACATTTTTGTTTTTATTCCACCACTTAGCTTTGTCCATTGTAGTCTTGTTTGTATTTGTTTGGGTAGGATTTACAAGGACACCCCTTTTGACCAAGTTTTGCTTGCACCGAAGTCCTCGTTCAATGAGTTGTTTAAATTTTGGAGCTAACTGCAATTATTTTGTAAATGACATGTCTAGAATCAGATTTTTAATGAACATGACTATTAGGTCTTGCTCAGGTGCATCGTATGTAATTGTGTTTGCAATATTCCTCCATCTTTGTAGGAATTTTACGAAAGACTCCATATTTTTGTTTGATATCACAAAGGTCCTTGATGCTGACCTTGCGCTCGATGTTGTGATGGAAGTGAGCGATGAAATTTTTGGCCAATTCACCCCAAGACAGATTTCCATGAGACAAATGTGAGAACTATTCCATTTCTGGTCTGACTAAGATTTGTGGGAATAATCACATTAAGTATGTTTCAGCATGTGCGACTTTGACGCAACTAGCAAAGAATTCTTGAATATGCTCAATAGGGTTGGTATTGCCCCTATATTTGTCAAATTTTGGTAATGATAAGTGAGGTGGGAATGGAGAAATGTGAAGAGAGTGATCAAAGGGGTATGGGTATAAATCCTCTATGGTGTAGGATTTAGTTTGCCCTTGATTTTGCATATCCATCATTTGGGTTTGAAGGTTCTGCACTTGTTGGATCAACATGTCTATTTTAGACCGAGGATGATTTGACATTATACCTTTGTGCTATAGTAGGTATGAGGCCGTGCCTCTACGTCCCTTGAGTTGGAACATAGGACCTTGTCCTTGGCACTTGATATTGATTTCCCAGCACATGTTTATGATATTGGGGCATGTGAGTGGCCCAAGGTTGATTCTGTTGTGTTTGTTGTTGGGGTTGGGGTTGTTGTTGTTACTGAAGCTAGGATTGGTGCTTCCTGGGTTGAGTTTATTGTTGCTAATGGGGTTGGGGTTGTTGTTTCTACTGAAGATGGGATTGCTGCTACTGGGGTTGAGGTTTTTTCTAGGTTAGCAAAGGTGTAACCTTGGGTGGGCATTGACTAAATGTCAGACATGCAGAGATGGATCCCTATGGGAAAGATGTGTTGATCCCAAGGCTAGTAGGGATTGACTATAGTAGTGGCATGGTTGAAAAATGATTGTTTCTTTTTGGTGGGATTGGGGGTATAGCATGAGAGCTTGATTGGCTAGGTCATAAGGTTGAGGGTTGAGGCATACTAGTGACCATGGGTGTACTTAGTTAGGAGCCTATCATGCTTTGCATGGAAGATGTGCTTGCTTGGTTTGTGGAATTGATTTGATTGGACATAGTCTATGCTGTAGTCACTGTTGTCAAGGATGAGAAGATTTGAGATACCACAGGTTCTATTTGAGAGGGTCAAGTAGTGTTGTGACCTGGGAGAGGGTTTTTTGGCCATATTGTTGACACATTGAATTTAGCGGGGAGTTTGACTCCCTTCTTTATCAACATGGATAAGAAGAATTCAGGGTTCCTCTCTACAATAGTGTCAACCACTTGCACAAAATAGGCATCTTGCTATATATCTTCAAGCTCCTCTTCTATGACATTTTGGAACAAAGTTGACCCACAGGGATTCTCAATCAATAGAGAAGGACTGGTATTTGTGAAAGGATCATCCTCTCACTCTGTTTTCCAAGCGGGGAATCTGTTGATGTATGAGTCATCAGGTTGAGTTCTAGCCTTTGACCTTGTGTAAGGCCCTCCATAAGGTGTTTGAGACATTGTGTGGTAGAGATTTTATGACTAAAACAAGTGATATAAAGAAAATTAAAAAGGATAACCTTTCTAGGAGAGTCCAAATTATGTTTGGACAAGGGTAATTCTAAGGATAGATGTTGATTTATCTTGATCTCAAATTTTTTATGATGTAAGAATAAGATTTGTCAACCTTTGTCTGGGACAAAGTCACTGATAGAGATAATGATGATGTTGAGATAATGGGATCAAGATATTTCAAGTCTGAACTTTTGAACAAACAATGCTTGGACAATAATCGTGCTTTCAAAGAGTGGATGATCTTTAATGTTTAGAGATTCACACAATGTTCTTCGCATTTTTCTGGGATAAACACTAGTCTTTGACACAAAAATTGGAGAGTATTTTTTCAAGGATTTAGGTCAAAATAGGTGTAAAAAAGTCTCTGGTCAATTGTGGAAAAACTCCAATTGTGGTAAAGTGACTGGTTGA
The DNA here is from genome assembly GCA_018584345.1 of Thuja plicata. Classification (NCBI taxonomy): domain Eukaryota; kingdom Viridiplantae; phylum Streptophyta; class Pinopsida; order Cupressales; family Cupressaceae; genus Thuja; species Thuja plicata. Next base: position 628,835 of record MU223509.1, read on the forward strand.
TTGCAGTAATCTATCACCGATCACAGTAATAAACGGGTCAATTACGACAATAAAAAAGATGATTGCAAAAAACTTCTGTCAATTGCGGAAAAATGAAAAAAAGGGGAAATAGTCTCAAAAAGACTCAAGAATAGGCATCACTGTCTGATAATTCTGATTTTTCTGGGAGAAGGTTCCTTATTTGTAAGACGGTTTTGATGTTGACAACCCTAGACTTTAATATGTTTGACTCGTTTTGACAGTTTTTGATGTTGTTTTTGCATTTTGGAAACTGATCAAAGAACAAGCACAATAGACAATGTGTTTTCAAGAATGAAGACTGACATGTGTATGTTCTACAACTTTTTCAAGTTGCAATGTTATCACGAGGTCTCAACAATGAATAGTCAGATTAATCTAAGTCAATGGCTTCAAAATACAATATTATAGGCCCAATGCTTGAATGTTCGTTAGCTCACACAACAATTGTCACACTACTAGGACATGAAGGTCCATGACATAGGCATCTGTGTTTTTTCCATTGCCAGATATTGTTGTCGTATAGTGAAGATCTCTTTCACTATACAAATATCTTGGAACACATATGTTGGGAATCTTGGGGGGGAAATTCTGCAACCCCTTGCACTATAATAAGGTATCTGTTCAGAGGTAATCTAGGTTGGCCTCTAATTAATAGGTTCTAGTAGGGTCCGTGGCATCTATCCAATCGGTTTGTATGTGTGTGACTCACTTAAGAGCCTAGTTGACCATGCTGGCTCCTTAGGGATATTCACCCGATCCAGACTATCATCAACACACCTCACCCGAGCTTGGATAGATATAAAATGGAACTTTGGTTCACGTCTTATTTATATACTGATCAGAAGGATTATCGGTTTGAGGTCATCCTCTGAGGAAGAAGCGCATTCCCCAGACATGCCTCTCTAAAAAGGTGCAAAGGTGTCTAATCTATCAGATTGTGCAAGCGCACCAAGAACTCAAGACACAAGGTTAATCGTTTAAGCTTTGAAAGTTTGAAATGTGAACTAAGGGTATGTGTAGGATCATGGTATACCAAGCTATGGCCTTATGTGGCAATGAAAATTCAAAAAATTAGGGTTAGTCAACTTGACATAAAAAGTTGAACATCTTATCAACCTTATGTGAAAAAGTTGTAAGAACAGAATATGTAGGAAATTGAATTTAGTTTCTAAACTACAAGCCCTTGTCTGAAAAAAATTAATCTAATTGTTCAATATTTTAGATTTTAATGCAATAGTATGAAAATTTCAGGAAAAAAGATAAAAAGTACATGTACGTCTGACCACCTTAATCATAATCAAATGATGATATATTTTCACAAGATTCTAAATATAAGTAGTAGACTCATGCCCGGATGTGATGCATGTTTTTGTGTAATTTTTTACCAAATAAATAATTAATTATGAATTTTCTGCTACAACTTATTCAAAATAAAAAAACTCTCATGTCTGACGACCTTAACTAATTCTAAACTTTAAAAAATTGCAAACTTTTTTTTTCTTATAGTAGGCGAAGCATAGAATGTGACGCATGTTTCAAATTTCAAAAAGGTTAAACCATTTGAAAGTTATATTTTTTTTTCAATCAGTATGTCAATCAGGACTTTAGAGATATCTCAACTAGAAAATAAGTAATAATTACTTACTGAACTTGAATTTTGACAGCAATTATATTAATGGAAAGATGATAACATCTTTAAGAAACCCTTTTTGTTTCATCAATTTTGGGTGAAAAAAGGTTTTCAGCTACATTGTCTAAGTCTGTAGATCAGAGGAAATATGGTGAACACATCATTTGGGTTGACCAACCACGTTTGGCATTGGAAAGCCAAAACCCAAAGCAACTACCAAGCCTAATCGTATATCTGATATTATCGCATATCTGATATTATCGTAATCCAATATTATTGTATATCCGATATTATCGTATATCCGATATCTCTTGCCCAAATACAACATTTTGATTTCAAAATTTTATGATTCAATTTTTTTCAATTTTTCAATTTTATGAGTTTTAGTTTATATATTATAAATTTCAATTTTCTTAATATTAATATTAGATGGTAATAGCATTAGTATTATATAATTATTTAAATATTAGTATTATATTATTATTTATTTCTCTATTTTATAATAGTATAATATTAGTATTAATTATTTATTAATATTTA
>MU223509.1:638861-656481 GCA_018584345.1 Thuja plicata
ATCTCAAAATGTGCCATATGGCATCTCAACATAAGAAGTTCAACTACAAATGTTTCTAGGACATTCTATTCTACTGGTGGATGATCAAAGTGAAGTCTCTTTGAACTACTCTTTGGCTCTAATGGATATTGCATTCAAACACAAAAGTGAAACACCAAGTTAGATTTCTTAATTTATATGGTTTCTACAAATAATAAATAAAAATTTAAAATAATAGTCAACAATAATAAATATTTTTTTAAAATTGAACTCTCATGTACCTCTCCTATCGGGGGTCAGGAGACCTAATATATGTCTTTAGTTGCAAAGGGACAATGCCACCAATGTCAACTCTGACTTGTATATATGTTTGCGAACATGAGATTGATGTAAGACTTATACTATTTAATGTTAAATCCTTGGTAGCAAATACATGTTTTAAATATAACTCAATTAACATTGAAACTTACCTCTGTTGAAATTTCTTCAGGAAATGTCAGTTGGGTCATCAGCGATACAAACCCTTGGTGTGGTACCTCCCTCAAACTAGGGGTGACCTAAAAAAGTCAAACAGATAAGCTTCATAGAATCATGACTTGATCATATTAAATATATACTTGATAGTAAACTACACACAAATAAATTTAGAAATATACGTATTGTGGGGCTATCACTATGAATTGAGATGCCTATGACTCTATCATGGTGAACTAGTCTCACGACATTATCAGACACCACCCTTTGTCAAATAAAACATGTAATTAAAAATGAGCACGCACAAGTGACAAGTATACATGTATGCTTAATCAATATAAAATACTTAATTACCTTCCCCCTGTCAACACCAGACGCCTGAACCCCCTCACATTGCCCTCCAGTGGCAATTGGTGAAACCTGCATCACTATGTAATAAGATGATCATAAAAATTAGAAAATACATGTATACAATATTATAATAAAAGGAAACCATTGAGTACATTAAAACATATGCACCATGGAAGTGTCAAGGCCAAATGAAATGGCCAAAAGCGTGGACCCCTCCACCTATGCCATCTCCTCCTCTTTCATCAACTGGACATAAATGAAACATGTATAAAAAACATAAGTGGGAAATCATTATAAGAAAATTCTATTAAAAATACAAACGTTTAAAATTAAATACAATGTAACAAGTTAATTGTTTACTCTTACCGTAACAGTAGGAGTCCATGGCTCTATATGCCCTTGATGCACATCTCCATGGGGTGCTTCAGTGCCTGTAGTGTGTTGTGTAGTATCATCCACCTCGAACACATAGTTATATGCTTCACTATCATTCAGGGGACCCAAGCACATATTCTTGCACATAATGCAAGTATGAGGCACACAAACATGTGAGCTCATGGAGGATGTGGAAGGGCTAGAAGCATCAGTATGAGGAGGAAAAAATGCCACACTCTGCCTAACGAGTAGATCACTCAAGGCATGAATGGCTTGAATAGTCTGTGAGTTGACCTCGGAAATAATGTCAGGATGCTGTACAGTGGGAGGTGGTGAAATCTCGAGAGGGGGGACATATGTGTGAGATTTCACCCATTGTGCCCCTGGCCTGTCCTGGGGAGCGCCTAAGCCCATGCCTTGGTTGTGTTTCATGCTCCAGTAATTGACTTTGTGACCGAGCACAATTTCAACATATAATTTCTGAATGAAATAGAATGAGACATCCAAATTGCTGTGGGGTGGTCTATCAAAAACCATCCACCAGCGATCCCAAAAGTTTTCACGTATTGCATCATTTGTACATCATTTAATTGACAACTTGGTTTTTTAGGGTCCACTTTTATACCAATTTTGGGATCAACAAAAATGTTACATATGTCATGTTTTGTTATGTTTAGATCCATAACTTGATAGTAGTCAAGCCCATCATCAAATTGGGTGTGCATGGATTCACGCCAAAGAAGTGCAACATTATGTTGTTCTATGAGTTTCTCCATGCTCTCAATAATGGAGTTCAACATGGAAAACATGGGATGCAAGGTGGGGATATTTGCATATGTCCTCTGATATCCTCTAAGCTAATTTAGATTATCTCCTATGAGATCTTGTATTAGTCGAGGGTTTGAGAATGGTTGGTCTTCTGAAGGCAAGGGGTTGCTTTGAGGTGATTCTGGATTGTTCGCAGACTGAGAGGGAGGGTTTTCAGATTGGTCTAAATCCACATCTGATTCAAAAAAAAATAGAATAAACAATATAAATTTCAACTCTACTTTATAATCAATTTTAAAAAACAATACACAATATCATATAAAACCTAGTTTAAAATAAAATAAAATAATTCAATGCAAAAACAAAAAAAAAAGAGTGAAACTACAAAATTTCACTTACCTTGTGTACTGTAGAAAATATGATATCAGATAGGTATCTGATATGCAATTTTAGGGGCTTGGCTTCGCTGCTTCAATGTTTTCACAATGAAAATGTTGAACGCAGCCGTAGACAATAATATATTATTACTGATGAATATCGGGTATTCGATATTCAGATATTATCGGACATCTGATAATGCTTTAGCTTTGGATTTTATCTTGGCTAGGTGTACTGACACCCAGGCATACTCAAAAGTCAACAAACTTTTGGGTGCGCTTTTGGACAAGTGAAAAACTAATTTTTTCACATCACCAGTTTTTGGCATACCATGATCCTACACAGACCCCTAAGCTAAACCACCATACAAGCACAAGTGTTTAGTTTTAAGCCCAAAAGTAGGTGTGATTTCTTGTTCAATTTTAGTGCACCAAACTTGAAATGTTATTTTTCCTTTGTTCAATTGTTAACCTAACATCAATTTAAGCACCAAAGTGTAAATATGAGGTTGTGATGTTTGGCATACAATTTTATTTTTAAACCCCAAATTGACAAGCAAATTGATTTTAGTTTTCTATGTTTAGACAAGTTAGCACCACCAAGAAAGTGCTAGCAAATGAGAGTAAGTTTGAAAATAATGATTGATACTCAAAAGGCTTACCCTTCTCTTTTCTCGGTGATTCGTCCAATCCTGCACAGATACAAGAAAAGTATCAGATTTTTAGACAGATAAACATAGATTTGGAATTTAGATTTAGCAATTTTCAGGAGATTACGGTAATGCATTAGCGATTGTGGTAAAGAGCAGTTGATAGTGGAAAAATGTTGGTGTTTGCGACACTGCACTTTTGATTGCGGTAAAGCACAGACTATTGCGGTTTGGATCGGTCAATTGCGGAAACTTTGTTATAATTACGGTAATATGCAGACAATTGTGGTAAAATACTAACAATAGCGACACAAATAAAGAAAATGGAGACTCATAAAATGACAGAAAAGAAATGTGAAATCCTGCAATCAATTACGGTATTAAACCAGTCAATTGTGGCAAAATACTAGCAATTGCAAAATTACACAGATATCGATAAAATGATAGAAAATGAGGTCTGCAACCGCATGGCAGAGGCTAACGGATTCTGTCTATTATCTACAAGAGATATTTGGGTTGTTTGCTTCACGTCAGGTTCACCAAAATGTATGCGGTTGATCGTGGTTCCTTCTTTTTCCAATGATAAGGGTTAGTAGCACCAGTTTGCAATGAGGAAATCAATACAAGAACTACTAATAATGAACACTTAATGTATCAATAAAATGTATAAGAAAATGAAAGGAATACAAATGAATGCAAACCCAATTGGTTGAAGCTTCTATTGTCTCTCTCTACTCCTTCTGCAATGTTGTTTTTGATGCTCAGTATTGGTGTGGGAAGCATCTATGAATTGGGAGCATCGAGAATATGCTATTGAAATATGTGATCACACGATGACTTTGAATGCTAGAACCAATCTGACAGAGTAATGGTGCATGTGAGCTTGAAATCCTGGATCCTTCAAATGGTTATAAAGGATTTGTTATATAGGAATTGAGGATGATATGAATGGTTGAGATAAATCCCAAAGATAGAGAGATGAATGGTTGAGATCAAAGGGAACTGGAGAATCCATCAATAAACTCCACCTTTTTAACTGGGAGAGAGGAGATAGAGTTTGGTTAACTGAAGAGCTGATTTTGAGTTACCTTTTGGAACTGAAGAGGTGGGTGGAGTTACCCATGTGAACTGGAGAGATGGGTGGAGTAACCCATGTGATATGATTGGAAGTTATCTCTTTGAAGATAAATGAATATTTAATTCATTTTTTAAAATTAAAGTTTTCAATATGTGAGATAATTGAATTCTTTTTGATTTAGAATTACTTTATTGAATGAAATTAAATTAATTTAATTGGGAGGATTTAATTAGTAAGTTTAAATATTTCAATTTAAACTATAGGAAATTGAATTTAATTAATTAATTAATGGTAATTAATCAATTAAGGTTAATTAATTAAATAAAATTAATTATTTAATTAATTTTGGGAATTTGATTAGATGATTTGGGGAATAAATTAAGAAGAAAATAGATGATTAATTAATGATTTAAAAATCCATTAATTAATAGATGAAATGATATTTAGAAGAAAATAGATGATTGATTAACGATTTAATAAATCATTAATTAATAGATGAAAATTAGTGTTTTTAATGTCAAGTCGCAATTTTGTCCATTTTAGGGTATCTAGAGAAATAAGGATTAAAGTTTGGAGCGTTATTGGTATGTATATTTTTCTACATACAAAATTATTTTCTGAGCATTGGTAAAGTAAATTGGACAATAGGTGAACAAGTTATAAATCAAATAAATAGGTATATTGAACAATTGGGAAGAAGTTGAAATACAATAATGTGGTGTTATTTCAAATAATTTCAAACAAGAATGTATGGAAGATATCGGATACCACCTCATATTGTTAAGAAACATGAGAAAGATATATGTTTTTTGGTTAGCACACACTCATGCATAATTAAATTAGTGGAACCATGAACTTCATGGCTACAACCTACTGGATATGAAACAAAGGAGAATGAATGAATAATAAGTATTTATCAACTGTTGGATCAACCTAAGGATATGGAAGCTAATCGGTGTGGAACCTATGAAGAAGTTTACAGAAGGATAATATCGAAAGAAAAGAAATCAAAGGAAGAGGTTAGCAATACAGTGAGAAAACATAAATCAACTACCATACTTGAAACATATGCCAAGATCAAGATTAAGCGAGCTAAACAGAGACAACCTACCAATAAAGGAACAAAAGAACAAACACCGAGAAAGAGAACAAGATCTAGAACAATGCAATCTACAACAAGGAAGAATACAAGAGGAAAATCAACAACATAAGAAAGCACAAGGACACAAAGAAAGGAAAATGAACCCAAGACTGAATAAATAAGATCAAGAATTATGAGGACAGCTAATGACTTATCAGAATGAATAAGAGAGCATGGAACTATCAGATACATACATAGAATCAAGTACATGACATGGTGAGAAGAAGGTAAGAAAATTGTAGAAGATGCAATAGTATTTCACTTACACAAATACAAAAGATTTTCAAATGAGTTAAGACAAAAATATTCCTGAGGAACTACTTGACAAAATTAATATAAGATGGAATGATGCCATAGAAAAAGAAAAGTCAAGTAGAGAAATAAATTTGATCATTACAAATATTGGAATAAGTGTTGAAGAAATTGATTTATTAATGATGAAATATGAAGATAGATTGCTTAAAAAGAGCACAACAACCAAGTTACTAGAAGGATTACAGAAAGAATTAGAAGAAGAATCATTACAAAAGTGGAACGTGATCTTTACTGCAAAAAAGCCACAAGAACAAGAATCAAACAAATCACTACAATCTTGAGAAGACACCCTAATAATATTTGATGAAGGAAAAGAGGACCAATTTTATAAACATAAAAGAAAATAGAAAAGAGATAAGGAAAGAATCCAAGAGAGAGTGAAAAAGGAAGAGTTTTACCAAATATATATATATATATAGAGAGAGAGAGATTTTCCTTCAATAGATCAAACACCAAGTTCACCAAAATGATCCAAGACCAACACAAGAACTCAAGGATTTTGAAAGCGAAAAAGAAAGAAAAAACCCCTTGCGTATAATATGAATGAGGCACAAAGCATAAAGAAGAAGAGAGAAAGAGAGAAATAAGCTCATTACAATATTGTAAGAGAAAAAATGGGAATAAGAGAAGAGAGAAGAATTCCCATGAGAACCAACTTTGTGAGAACCAACCTTGAGAAGTGTGTGAGAAGCATCTCTTAAGTAGAGATGAGTGAAGAAGTTTGCATGTAAATCCCATATCCTACGAGTGCCACATTCACATTAAGTGTATGCCATGTCTAGGAATCCTCTTAAGGAGGAATATCTAATTTCCTTATTAAAGGAAATACAAAAAAGTGGCATGTCCTCCTACTTGGACTAGAGGACAAGAAAAAAATATGATACCTCAGTTTATCTTTTAATTACATAGTTCACCAAGGAAATATTAATTTATAACACCCCCCTTTAATTTTTACTTGGGGTATTTACAACAAGGGGTATGAAACCCACTTTTTAAAAAAATCTGCAACTTGATCTTCAATATAAGGAAGAAATTGTATTGTCTCCAAGTTTGCAAGTAGTCTTCTGGAAACATGATGTACAAGCAGCTTTGGTAGAGCCAGGAGAAGAAGATGAGTCCTTTAAATGTGTTCAAGTGGAAGTATATGCACATCTACAAGTAGTCTTGTGATTCATAGGACATGTGTAAATGAATTGATGTCTTTGAAAGTTCCATGATATATCACCTGAATCAAAGAATAGAAAACCACAAGTATATTTCCCATAGTTGGGATCCACCCTTGATACAAATCAGTACACCTTTGAAAAGAAAATCATAATATGTATCATAAAATAATTCAACTTTAGATAAATTTTAAAAACTTTAGAATGAGATAAGCATGAGCTATCATAAAAATGTGCAATGTAGCTAACATGATATCAAGATAAACCATATGCTCAAAGTTTCAAAAAAGAACAAGTTAGGTACAAAAGTATTTATCAATGCTCTCATGAAATAAATATACTAAAACACAAATGACCACAGACAAGGTCAACTAATGAAACATGCATCAAAATATGTCAATCACATGGATATAGACAGTCCACTGATGAGTCATCTTACCACTAGTGAATGGGTCATGACTCCATTACCTACATGACCCATGATCTAAGCAATGAAAAATGCAGTGCATTATCATGTTAGTATATAAATAAATATGAGAGAGACAATGATAAAATTAGAAGAATATGAGACTCAAGCACCAAATTAATGTAAGATCCTAATTTTTCAAGCATGTTTACCATTTTGAACCATAAGACAAGATTATGAGGAGTAATAACATATTGTCTACTAGAGATATCCAACAAAATTCAAGAAGAATATCCTCACAAAAAAACAAGCAATGGAACAAGTTGATAAAAATCAACTGAAGTAAGCGCAACCCAATGCAACTTACAAATGGAATAAGTTGATAAACATCAACTAAAGTAAGTGAAACCCAGTGCAACTTAAAAATGGAACATGTTGATAAACATCAACTGAAGTAAGTGCAACCCAGTGCAACTTACAAATAGAATAAGTTGATAACCATCAACTAAAGTAAGCACAACGCAGTGCAACATACAAATAAAACAAGTTGATAAACATCAACTGAAGTAAGTGCAACCCAGTGCAACTTACAAATGGAACAAGTTGATAAACATCAACTGAAGTAAGCGCAACTTAGTGCAACTTACAAATGGAACAAGTTGATAAACATCAACCGAAGTAAGTGCTACCCAGTGTAACTTACAAATGGAACATGTTGATAAACATCAACTAAAGTAAGTGAATCCTAGTGCAACTTACAAATAGAAACAATGGATCAAATAGAACTCATAAAAGATGCAACAATAGATCATATAAAAATTGGAGAGCAATTATTGTTAAATAATGAAATAAATCATTGGAAGGCAATGTAGAAGATAACTCATAATACTTGAAAAACCTATAATTTAACATTATCAATCAGTTTAAGTGCATTAGATCAATCATATGACACATATATTTTTTTTTTCCTTAACCACAAGAGTTAGATCAAAGACAATCTTCCATGAAGAAAAGTTGGCATAATTACAAAAACATGAACAAAAGACTAGCTAAGAAAAAATGTTTACCCACTTTGTTTAATGAACATAATCTCCTTTCTTAAAAATAATAATCAAAATGAAATATTTCCATACCATATTGTTAGAACCATTTAATTAAAACTCTAGAATCAATGTAGGCATGATTAATAAAGAAAGAGATGACCAAATTAACTTAAACAAAGTGGAATACAAATAATAAATACTGATCAAGATTAAGAAAAATAAATTTGAATTAATGTAACTCTCAATTTGAATGGTTAAATAGATATTTGAAAAAAAATTAAATTTTTAATTAAAATAACAATGAATTAATGAAACACCAATTGAATTTGGTTAGAATTGATATAAAGAACATAGGAATGAAGCGATATGAAGTAATATTAAGCGAAAAAAATGTATTGACATTTAAAATTTTTTGATTAAAAGGTTTGACTACACAAATAGATATAAGAATTAACATTGAAGATTAAATGACAAATATTTGAGGATTTAAATGAATAAAATAGATAAAGGTACAATTAAACTATTTGAAATGATTAATAAAATAATAAAGTAACAAGATAGCTTTGATCAAGATTGAAACAAGCAAATGTAATACTTTGCTTATTAATTAATAAAATAATGAAATGAAAGATTAAATGAGTCAAAGATACGTTCAAACTGAAAAAAACCTAAACTTAGATAAGTTAGAAATGATAAGGAGGTTAGAGTATTCTCTCTGCGATAATGATGAACAATATTCTCCCTGTGAGAATATTAAGAGAAATGCCACCAAAGTTAGACAAAAGATAATAATTAAAAGAATGTTACATGCATATGAAAAAAAGGAACAAATACTATTGCGCAATAATAACAATGATTAAAAAATCTGATGCTACGCTAAGGTTAGATGAAATGTTACACTTGTCTGCAAAATAATTATAATCTGCAAGGAATAAGAATAAAATGTTGACAAAATCAGATAAAACTGCAGGTAAAGAATACTGGAGAACAATGCAGCCAAAGGCTAGTCAACTCAATGAAATATTTCCCAAGGTGTGGGATCAGCAAGGTGAAGGGCTGTGTAGCGCAAAGTAGCTTAAGAAACTATGAATGTTGCAAATCTATTCATAATTTCATATAGATCATAATAACTACATTATTAAACAACTCACTATTATAGGAAAAAAATGATCTTACACATGTTCATCATACTCATAATCTATGCACCTTGTTTCTTTAATAAGAAAAAAACTGATCTTACCTTTAATAAGAAAAAAACTGATCTTACCTTTAATAAGTAGAAACTGATGTGCAAGGTAGTTGGAGGTCTGCGTAGGAAGGTAGATGAGGAAGGAGGGCAGCGCAAGGAGAACAGAGTGTGCATAAGTGCACTTGGAGTGGGAGTGTGTGCAACAAATCTTACCTGCTACTCCTTTGAATTCACAAGAGAATGGTATGTTATGTTGTGCAATACTAGTGGTTTGAATATGATGAAAGACAGAGATAAAAAATAGTAAAAGGTAAGGTTCACTGTAAAGAGATTGATATATGATGCGTAAGCAAAGATAAAGGGCACACAACAAAAATTATGCGAAAGGAGAGAGGGTTAGAGGCTGCTAAGGTGAAGGGTGAAAACACTGGTTGAAGTTGCGCACATGCCAAGAATGTTGCGCTAGAGATGAAGAGGTATGGTACACAAGTGTCTGTAGAAGGGTATAAAGAGCTGCGCAGTAGAGAAGAGAAAAAACACATTGCAATAAACAAAGTCTAAATTAAGGATTGAACAAATAGAAAATAAAAAAATTAGCCAAGAGCATGAATAAGTGAAAATAGCCAAGTGCTTGTATAGAGGCAAATGTTGCGCAATGAATAGACAAAGCAGCCTAAGCTATGCTGAAAGGAGGAAGAGCAAGGATGAGCTAATCTGCAAAGAAAACAAGATATTAACAACAATAAAATGATAATAGGCAACGTTAGACAGAGATCAAAACTAATTGATAAGTTGAAACTAATGAGGAAGAATACAAAGAAATGATGATAAAAATTATTGTATATTCAAATCTGTAAAAAGAAGGTACACCTGCAGAGGAAAAGAATCAGATAAAGTGTTGATATATATGCAAGAAGAAACATAATTATAAGAATGTTGATTAAATTGAGATATCTAAAAAAAATGCAGAGAAATAGGCTTGGAGAACTTGCAAGTAGTTAGATTTTATGCTGAATCTAGTGAAATATATAATAAAAATTATGAAAGAAAACACATTTAATGATGATAGATAGATTTAACGACGTTATATTAGATTTTGAGGGAGAAAAATGAGAAATCAAAATATATAGAGCAAAGTATACGTCTGTAAACAAGATTGTTAGAATGAACAAAAATGCATGAAAAGAAAAACCCTTGTGGTATCTTGATAGAGGGTGAGGTTAGTACTTTAAAAAGGACTTGAAAAGAGATAAATACACTTATATTTGCAAAAAAAAATGAAATAAATACCTACAAACAAGAGTTAGATCAACCAAAAATCTGATTTCTTCTCCTCAACAGAGATATCTTTCAATGATTTTTGCATGCAACACTCAAAACAAGGATTAAACTAGCTCTGATACCATGTTAGAAATATAAAATAAAATGAAAAAAGAGATAAGAAAAGAATCCAAGAAAGAGTGCAAAAGGAAGATTTTTACCAGAGAGAGAGAGAGAGAGAGAGAGAGAGAGATTTCCTTCAATAGATCAATCACCAAGTTCACCAAAATGCTCCAAGACCAACACAAAAACTCAAGAATTGTGAAAGATGAAAAAGCAAGAAAGAACCCCCTTTGTATAATATGAATGAGGCACAAAACCTAAATAAGAAGAGAGAAAGAGAGCAATAATCTCATTATAATATTTTGATAGAAAAAATGGAAATGAGAGAAGAAGAGAGAAGAATTCCCATGAGAACCAACTTTGTGAGAACCAACCTTGAGAAGTGTGTGAGAAGTGTCTCTTAAGTAGAGATGAGTGAAGGAGTTTGCATGTAACTCCCATATCCCATGAGTGCCACATTCACATTAAGTGTGTTCCATGTGTAGGAATTCTCTTAAGGAGGAATATCTAATTTTCTTATTAAAGGAAATACAAAAAGGTGACATGTCCTCCTACTTGGACTGGAGGACAAGAATAAAATAGGATACCTTGGTTTATCCTTTAATTACATATTCACCAAGGAAAGATTAATTTCTAACAATCGACCTATTAAAATTTAGGATGAATGTTATGATGATGCAAGAACCGAGGAAGATGAATACCTTGAGGAACAACTCACACCAGAGATTATAGATAAATACATTGGAACATAAGAGGAAACACATGCTACCGATATAACACCTACTATTAGTGAGATAATATAAACTGAGGAAGAACAAGTTGCAAGGAATTTACAAAGTATGACTGTGATTACAACAACACAAGAAAAGAGAAACAAAGATTCAAAAAGTGAAGAAATAGAATATTTAGATGAAAGACTTGACTTTGCAATTTTGAAGAAAGATCCAGATAAGCTACATTGCAAGGAAAATCTATTATATGTGGAGAAATACAGAGAAAAGATAGCTATAGAGAAATAGTTAAGGGAGAAGCAAAAGAATAAAATCATTAAATGAACAGTTGAAATATTTTTAATCTTACTAACGACAATCACTGTTAATGAGAATGAATAAATTACAACATAGGCAAGAACATTTGCGGAAACAATTATAAATAGTCAGAATCTTAAAGCAGAACTAAGAGGAAAAATACAACACAGATCATTTACTGATAGAAGCATAAATAAAATGACAGAAGTCACAAAAATGTTATCGAAGAGACTGAAGGTTATGTTATGCCCTGCATACCCGTCCCTACATTTTGTGGGCAAAACGTTGGGTCCCCCTTTTTCTTTGGCTCTTTCCTTTGGTTTCTTTTTTTTCTTTGTTTTCCCTTTGGGCTTTGCTTCCGCGAGGGTTGTCTTTATTTTTCTTTGTATCTTTTTGTGTCTCCGGGACCCGGTCCTGGAGTTTGTTTGTTCTTTTGAGTCGACCAGATTCTGGACTATGGGATTCTCTGCCATCATGTCTTCTTTTGCAAGGAGATGTGGCCACATAGAATCCTCAGGCCCCAGAGTCTAGAGGTTTGCTTGTTGTGGAGTTTGTGGAAACGATGCAACGTATTTTTACCCTAGCGGTATAAATAGAAGTTACCTATCATTTTCACATTTATTATGATTAAAATACTTAGAGCACTTAGAGAGATTTCAAGGTGATTAAGGCAATTAAACAACAAATTACTCCAAGTTCTTAGTGGTTATTTGAACGGTAATTTGTAGTGCTTGTTCGCGGTCAACTCCAGGTGAACTTGTTGTAGAGCACCTCCCGTGCTCGTCTTTCCCACAATCTCTGTGTTTCCAAGTAGGCCTTCGGCTCTCTCCTTTGGTTTTCTAGTTTCCTTTTTGTGCTTTTGTTTGTTCTCATTTTTCCATGCCTTTACATCTGTCTTCTGTTGCCTTCTGTTAGTGCATTGGCTCTGCCAGAGGGTTGTCCACCCTCTGTGCAGTTGTAATGTATTGTATATGTTTGTATTTTGTGTATTATAGTGTAAGAGCTTTTGTACATTCTGTAAGCTATGTAAACTCCCTGTTTATAGTGTATATATGTCATCATTTTTTGGTCATCCTGTGAGTTGTACTTTGGCCCTTGTAGCACTTTAACTCCCTATACATTAGGTGTATATTTTCTATATATCCTCCCATCCTGTCAAGCTCACCGCATTCTATTATGCTTTAACCACTCTGTCAATCTTGTCAGAGAGGTAGTCGCCATGGTTTGAACTTGGCACTGTATATGCTAGAATCTAACATGTTGGGAGCACGCTCAGATATGCAAATGTTAGAGGTATAAATCAATCAACTGCACTAACATGTCTAAAAGCATACTACAAAAATAAGAGACTCCATCATAACCTCTGATGAGCTTAACAAGGGCACCCAATGCCTTGTTGATTTTCTCTTAGAGAATTTTGTGGGTGTGATCTCCCAACACAATATACTAATCACACTTGACGATTAAAGATGCAAGCTAAATGACTAAAATGAGTGAAGAACTCAAGAAACAAGTATTAAGAACTTGTCTCAAGCTCTCACCATGATTGCAAATGCAAGAATACACTATGATGGTATGCAAGATTTAAGCTAAGATTCATCCCATTTAAGCCTAAGATGTGATATCTAGATTATCAAAATGAACTAATGAGCATAAAACATAAATATGAACTAAGAATTCTAGAGCAATTTTAGCATAATAAAAATGCATAAAAGGGAGATGATTTTCTCTTGACAATGACCTCTATTTATAGATTTTTTGGAGGAGAGAGAGGGCTTGGATAAGGTGGAGCTCATATGACATCCACATAGGTTCCACATGAGGGACACATAAGCCATGCAAGAGGCTCACTTTGCTCACACATGTGTGAGCAACTTTGGATGTGATGGGTCAAAGTGTACTTAAAGTACACATGTGAAGGATCTTGTAAAAGGTGTAAGAGATTTGGGCCAATAGAACACTTTTAGAAAGTGTAACAAGGTGTCATCATGGGTTTAAGAAACCTCATTGGCACCAAATAAGGATTATTTGGAAAAGGTGATTTTTATAAATTTGGTCACACATGTGTGAGTAAATAATTAGGACTAATTGTTGTAGGAATCAAGAAATTAGCCTAATTAACCTTAGTTAATTAGTGAGTAGGTCTATTTGGTGAGAGTGATGTGAGGTAGGGTAGGATCTAGGTTCAAATTATCTTAATCCAAATTTAAAGTTTACATTAATTATAGTTTAGTAGAATTTAAGTCATGTGGAGGAATAAATAAATTAAAAATTTATTTAATGGGGACTAATGAAGGGGAATGTATTTACAGAAAATTTAATACATCAAAGGGGGTAGTATTTAAATTAAATTTAAATGCTAAGAAAAGTGAATTATGTTTAATTAAATAAATAGAAGAATATAAAAAATATAATTAATTAATTAAAATGAATTATAATGTTAAGGGAATATTAATTAAATTAGTATAAGGATGATTTTTGATGTCTACATTTTGCCCCTCTTTGATGTGGCATAAAAGTGGCGTCGCATCAAAGAAACAAAATAAGATGCCCCAGCAAGGTTAGGAAAACCTACGACAGCGAGAGCAGAGGAGGGTGCCCCCTCGAGAAAAGAATAGGGAAAAAAAAAAATTAATAAAATTTTATTGAAAAAGGCAGAAAAATAGGGAAAGAAGATCAATTGTATGGTGTGTCTAAGAAAAATGGGGAGTAGAACAGGCGACAGGGAGAAGAACGGAAGAAAATAGGTCCCTAGGGGCTATAAATAGTCCATCGGGGCCCAAAGACAAGTCATTTTCACCCACAAAGAGAAAAAAAGTGAGAAGAAAATGAGAGCAATGACAGCAGAGCAAGAGAAAGCACAACTTAGAGAGTGCATTCAAGTCCACCAGTGACTGGCAGATGCGTGACCACCGGTGAGTAGTCAAACACCTCTAAGTCTATTACGCATTTAATGCTTTTTTAGGTGTCTAGGGTGTCATAAATGCATCTAAAAGCTGGTGCGCAATGTAGATGATGGTTGCCTGACCACCGGCTATGCAGACAATGATTAATAGATTACTGTCCTCATAGACGACTGATCAGGGATCGACATCTGCGTAGATTGAGATCAGTCGATCTCTGTCTGTGGGGGGAGAGAAAGAGAGGAAAGTGCACAGTGGAGACGGCGGAGTTAGAACTTCACCATCTGCATGGCAAAGAGGTGGCGACCCAAACCGCTGTATCTATAGACTGACATCTACATAGATCCACTAGCTCAGTAGACTAGCAACTGCAAAAATCTGTCGTCTATGAGGTCAACCGCCGTCTGTGCAGATTGACCTGAAAATGAAAGAAAAAATAGAAAGAAGAGGAAAGATAAGGGTCTGGGAGCATTTTTTGATGCCCCAAATGGGCCTGGGACATTTTTTGATGCCCCAGAATGCTATCTGATGTCTGACATGAGCTTGCTAGATGCAAGAGGATACCATCACCTTCTGGGTGAGGGAGTGCTACCCAGTGACTATGGCACTAGAGCAGGAGATGACGGTAGTGGAGTGGGGGATCGCCACACTATGCAGGATGGAGCATGTACATCACTGGCCACATCTAAGAGTGCATAATGCGCTCATGTCTATTTTGATTGAGAGGTGGCACAGTACCACTTCAAGCTTTCACTTTCCGATAGGGGAAGCTACTATCACCCTCCACAACGTGTGGAGGATCTACAAAGTGCCTATTCAGGGGCTGATACTGGAGTACTACTTTGAGGGTTCAAAGCCCTACATGGAGATGGCATTTGGGCAGAGGCATGTAGATTTTTCTACTACAGGACAGTGGATGTCCTAGGCCAAAGTGATGGTGATGGAGCCACGGTTGCAGCGGGTGGCCTTATACTTAGCCGGTTTGATTGGGGGACGGTTGATGCCTGATCATGCAGGCAAGGGATTCCCTATCGGTTGGGCTCGAGTTATCAATAGCATGGTGGAGGATGAAGACCAATACTACTAGGGATACACTATTCTTGGGCAGCTTTATTATGATCTACACATGTGTGCCTACCGTAAGGGTAGGGCATTAGGTCTAGGATGCACGCTTCTTCTTGTATGGGCATGGGAGCATATTGTAGCCATATGACCGATTAGGCACTAAGAGACTAGAGTGGCTTACAAGTCATTTGTATGCAGATATAGGTCACTGATCAGCTATGAGGCCACATATTTAGTTGGTTACTGGCGGCAGAGGCTCGATGAGATGGGGGAGATACAGTGGGCACCGTATGCAAGGTGTCAGGCCTGGGGACGAGATCCACCAGCAAGACGGGTACATAGAGGATGAGTTTTATGACTCATATTACATGAGATTTGTTTAGACTGACTGCTGGTTGATCGGGAGGACAGTATATATGATCTCCAGGTACATGTTGTCTAGGGTATGGAGACAGATGGGATAGGTCTAGGAGGTAGTTCCAGATGGGTTCCCACATCCATTGGTGACCTAAGAGGTGGGTAGTATCTGGGGGATGGGAGTAGATCCCCACATAGAACAAGAATATTTTATGGGGATGATAGAGGTCCCATGGATCAGGGCATGAGAGTCTCTACAGGATGCAGGCGTAGTCCCAGCATACGCTTAGTGGTGGGCAGAACATAGACCGATCAGGTTGATAGTGTCGGGGATAGTACAAGAGGATGAGTAGCCCGGAGAGGGAGAAGATGGAGAGGGACATGATGATGATGGTAATGATGAGGATGGAGGAGGGGCTGAGGGGAGGAGAGTCTAGCCCAGGGTTGTAGCATAGAGACAGAGAGGATAGGTGGAGATACCAGTTGGGAGGTAGCCTCCCATAGTCCCAAGTGCACAGGTATAGGATCTGGGATAGGATTAGGAGCCACAGGGGCCACCTAATCAGCCACAAGAACCACAGGGACATAGGCCATAGGGGCCACAGGTACAGGGACCACCAGTTGGGCACATAGCCTAGGAGGTGTATGACATAGCGGTAGCCAAGAGGGATAGTCTTTGAACTGAATTAGGCAGGGTACAAGGCTTGCTAGAGACATCTTAGGCAACTGAGGTGAGTGCATAAGTAGAGATCCAGAGGCTACAAGGGTTACTAGCTATAGTGCAGGCTACATCTAGTAGCTTACAGATAGAGCTAGCTAGGATACAGGGGGAGCTAGTAGCGGAGACCACTTGGGGAGATAGTGCACAGAGAGCACTAGATGTATTGCAGGCTCAGGTTGACAGTAGAGAGTTCATTATTATTGAGGAGCATGGTGATGGAGAGGAGATGGAAGCTATGTCAGCACAGATAGCAGCTCTGACAACTGAGAAAGACTTAGCACGGAGACATGCAGAGGACTACAGAGAAGAGCGAGAGATAGCTCATTAGACAAGCAGGGTTGCCGATGTAGGATAGATGACGGTGGATGTGTTTGTAGCACAGAGAGAGGCTGGTCAGAGGGGACGAGAGGCCGCATATTATATGGGTCTCTATTATGGTGCAGTACCAGAGGGGTTACGATAGCCTGCTTACTTAGTGAGAGCATAGACAAAGAGCACAAGGCGAGGTTCACAGGGATCGGTAGGGTTACCACCGTGCCCAGGCAGTGGTGCAGGACCATCGCAGCCACCACCATGATTCATCTTAGACCAATTTTTGATACACATTTTTGTATGATTTATGCGACACATGATGTATGACTTTGACATTTTGAGATACATACATGGAATTTATGGACTATTTGGACTTTATGGTCTTTATTTATGATGCTATATGATGTGATGTTTATGCAGGATGTATGGATGCATTATGATGTTATATCACATATGTTATATGATATTTATGACTATCATGCATGATGAGATGAATCTATATGATAATGCTGATGTATTTGTGATGCAGGGATGATATATAT
>MU223509.1:656538-690286 GCA_018584345.1 Thuja plicata
ATATATATGTTTAGATATGATGTGTTAATGCTTATTAATGGATATATTTGACATGTATTGATGTAATGTGATGGTTAATAAATGTAAATGCATATATGATTTGTGAAATGTGTAATGAATACTAAAATGAATGAATCCTAAAAATGATGGTAAGGACTTAACAATGCAACTAAATAATGAAGAGATAATGAATAAAATGAATGACTATATGCAACTATAATATGTAATGGAACTAAATGCAATCTAAATGAATAATGATTAATGAAAGAAGTAACAATGCAACTTATAATAAATAAGGATTAATGAATGAATGCAATATGAGACATATGAGGACACTATTTTTTGTGTGTATCAAATAGGTCTAATAAAATCACTTAGGTGACTGGATAGAGGGAATAAATAGAAACCTTTGCCAAGAGAAAAATCAAAATGCAATAGGACCTAACTAAAATGCAAATACTAACTACATGATGATAGTGGGATTGATACCGTGTTAATGTTGGAGAGAACACCCTAGTTTGATATTTCAAAAGGAGTTATGCACTATGTGCTAGAAAACACAAGTGACATGGTTCCTTTGCATGGACTTGACTCTCAGATAAATAGGTTGTTAGGAACAAAAATGCAAGATATCAGGTATGATGAGATCTATGAAATGTTACTCATGAGGAGACGCAGTACATCCATATCTTTTTGAGGGATTTGAGATGCATGAATCCTGCCCCTAGTGAGGCATACATAGTCATAACTAAATATCAAAACATAAAAGCACTAACAATCTATGACAAGTAGATAATACCACAAATGACACGTATTTTACTATATACTCACCATAACAAACCAAGATATAAAGATCAAGGCTGTCGCGATAAGGACATAGTAAAACACAAGATAAAATCCACAAAAGGCATCTTGACCAAGTGGTCATTTAGTCCAAAAGTTCTTGCCATGAACAATTTTGATGTGAGGATTGATAGAACAACCGACACCAGAAGGATGCATCCTGATGGGCCAAAGATTGATTGATAGAAATGGGAATTTGCTGGCAATTGCTTGTGAATAGAATGATCATTAGGAAAGTAAATCTATCTACTGATTTGTTGGAAATGTTTGTGATCACTATGTCTAGAACAAAGCTTAGTATTGATATGGTAAGCTCAGTTGTGCGGGAATTTTTATTGTAGAGGTGGAAAACGGTCAAGGAACTACCTGCACAGATATGGGTAGTGACTTTTATTATGGAAGGTGGTGTAGGATGCTTGGAAAAAATGTGGAAATAGATGGTGGATCTGACTACACATGGTGCCTAAAATAGGTTTTCACCATGGTACTTATCCATTGCGCCATCGAAGTGGTTTTCATAGATGGACAAATTTATTTCTCTTTCTTTTTTGCTTTTTTGATATTCTTTTCAAGATTTTATATTTTTTATGCTTTTATGATTTTATTTTATTTTATTTTTATTTTTCTTGCTTTTTGAATGCTTTTGGATTTTCTGCTTTTCTGCTTTTTTTGGATTTTTGAAAATTTTAGCTGTACAACAGACTACTGACGGATCAAGCATAGAAGCACTTGAGATGTACAATATTTACAAGATCAGGAATAGGATCACCCTCTGGTGACACAATCTGATAAGTGCTAGAAGCATACTTTTCTATGACGATGAAGGCCCCCAAACAATTAGGTTCAAACTTTCCTTTCTTTTCATGGTTCTAAAGGTTCTTCATATTGTGCTGCAGGACAAGATCACCAACCTCAAACTGATGAGGCTTGATCCTTTTGTTGAACTAAAGGCGAAGGTGATTTTGATACATGTGGAGGTGGTCTAGGACATTGAGGTGTCTCTCATCAAGGAGTTCTATCTCTTGCAAGCGGGCAACTCTATATTCTTCTTCGGATAACATATTCTTGAGAGAAATTCTGAGGGAAGGGAGCTCAATTTTGATGGGTAGAATAGCCTCAGTATCGTAAAAAAGGGAAAAGGGGTTGGCTCCTGTGGGGGTTCAAATGGAGGTGTGATAAGCCCAAAGGGTAGGATTGAGGCAAAGGTGCCAATCGCGGCTAGCTTCATCAACTATTTTTTTGAGGATTCTGAGGATTGTTTTATTCGTAGCCTCAGCTTAACTGTTGCTTTGCGAAAAGTACTTGGAAGAGGTATGGTGGGTAATGCTGAATTTACTACATAGCTCTGTGACATCCTTTTTATTGAAAGGTCCTCCATTATCAGTAACAATGTCCTGAGGAATTCCATAGCAACAGATAAGATAGTTCTAAATAAACTTCAAAATCTATTTTCGAGTAGTGTAGGTGAGAGGAATAGCTTCAAACCACTTGGTAAAGTACTCATTAGCAGCCAAGATGTATTTATGGGTATTGGATGAATTAGGGAAAATCTAGCCAATGAGGTCAAGACCCCAGTGTGAAAAAGGCCAAGGGGTGATGGTGGGATGAAGGGATTGGGATGGAGCGTGTATCAAATTGTCATGCTACTGACAAGGCACACACTTCTTCACATAGTTGTAGGCATCTTGTTCCATAGTAGGCTAGTAATATCCAGTGTGTAGCAATTTCTTTTCCAAAGTAAGTCCACTAGAATGGGCCCCATAGATTCCTTGATATACCTCCTCCAAGGACGTTTGTGCTTCATCAGAATTCAGACACATTAAAAGAGTTCCATCGAAATGCTTTTGGAAAAGGGTATCACCAAGGATTGTGTATCGGGAAGTGTGGTGAATGAAGGTTTTACGTTGGTTGGGGGTTAAGGTAAGCGGGGTATGTCCATCGCAAAGGTAGGAATATACTTCTTGGTACCATGGGGAGTTGGGACCAGCAATTTCACACACCATTTTGGAATTCAGTTTGTCATAGGTAGGGACCGTAATATTCTCAAAAATAAAATCACACTGTGTGTTGTGTTATGGCATGGTGATCAAGGACCCAATTGTTTCCATGGTGTTGGCTACTTTGTTGTTTATGTGAGGGATCTGTTAGAAGATTAGCTCAGTGAAATGCATTTTGAGATATTCAACTGTATGATGGTAGGGAAGCAACTTGTCATCCTTTGTTTGATATTCATCCATAACTTGTTTGATAACCAATTGTGAATCACCAAGCACCAATAAATTGAGAATCTTCCATTGTATGGCTTGCCGGAGTCCAAGTACAAGGGCTTCATATTCTACAATGTTGTTGGTACAAGGAAATTATAATTTATAAGATTTAGGGATGAGATCCCCTTTTGGTGTAACAAACAATATTCCTGCCCCCGATCCTTTCTGAGTGAATGATCCATCAAAATAAAGCTTCCATGGTGTACTCAGAGCAAGATTAAGGACTGATTCATTTGACAAATCTGTAATCAAAGGATGTTTACTATTAACAGGTGCTTTAGCTAACTGATCTGCAATTACTTGTCCTTTGATAGCTTTGCGATCCACATAAACAATGTCAAACTCACTAAGGATCATGACCCATTTCACTGTACGACCAATAAGAGCAACACGTGCCAGGAGATATTTGAGTAGATCAATTTTGGTGAAAAGATGAATCTTATGATTAAGAATATAATGTCATAGTTTCTGTGTATAGAAAACAACAACCAAACATGCCTTCTCAATTAGGGAATAATTCAACTCATAGCCAATAGAGTCCCGTTGAGATAGTAAATTGCTCGCTCTTTGTCGATATCATCTAATTGTGCCACGAGGGCTCCCAACGCGACCTCTATAGTAGATATGTACAAAATCAAAGGATGACCAACAACAGGTGGTACCAATATAGGTGGATTAGCCAGATAGCCTTTTAGTTTCACAAATGCATTTTGACATAAGCAATCCCACTGAAACTTAATATTCTTACACAGGAGATGAGAGAACGGATGTACCTTATCTTCTAGTTGTGACATGAATATTTTTATTGATTGCAGTTTTTCTTGTAAACTCTGTAATTGCTTCAATGTTTTGGATGGTGGCATCTCTAGGATTGCTTTCACTTTCTTTGGATCAACTTCTATTCCTCGCCGTAACACAATGTATCCTAGTAGCTTACCTGATTATACTCCAAAGACACACTTCTTGGGATTTATCCTAAGCTTATACTTCTTTAATCGCTCAAAAATGGTAGTAAGAATAGGAATATGTGATTCCCTTGTCTTGGATTTGCCTAAAAGATCATGCAAATAACCTTCCATGATGACATGTAAAAGTTCATGAAAGATGGTAGTCATTGCTTGTTGATAAGTGGCTCCAGCATTTTTAAGGCCAAAGGGCATCACCTGATAACAAAAGGTGCCCCAAGGTGTTGTGAATGTGGTTTTTTGCTGGTCTTCTGGTGCTATCCTGATCTGATTGTAACCTAAGAAGCCATCCATAAGAGAAAAAATTTCATGTCCAGCAGTCAAATCCACTATAATGTCAATATTTGGGAGTGGAAAATCATCCTTGGGACATGCAAGGTTTAGATCTCTAAAATCAGTGTAGATGCGAATGCCCCCAGTAGGCTTTCCTATTGGTACAATATTAGAAACTCATTCAGGATAATCCATTGGTCTGATTACTTTAGCATCCAGCATCTTCTGAAGCTCTACTTTGACTACTAGCGCGACTTGCCGATGCCTCTTGCAAAGTTTTCGCTTAACAGGTTTTACACTTGGATCTACAACCAAATGATGCATGAAAAGATCTGTATCTAGCCCGAGCATGTCTTTGTAAGTCCAGGCAAAGTTTATTTTATGTTTATGCAAGAACATTATCATGTCTTTCTTTTCCTGATCACTGAGAGAAATTGCAATGTAGGTGATGTGTGGATCTGTTTGTGTGCCCAGATTAATTGGAATAGTGTCTTCGATAATCATAGAGGACACTTGTGGTTCCAAGGATATAAATAGAAAGTCAGTCTCTCCCTCCTCTAGTGCCTCAGAAAGGTTTTCACTAGAGGGAGAATCCTTTACTTTATCTTTTTCATCCAAAGGTTCCTACGAGAGGTTTTCACTAGAGGATGTATTTTCATTTTTTTTATTTTTATTTTTATTTTCTTTTTCATTTTTGTGACTGAGAGAGTTGACTTGGCTACCGAAGTAGGCTTGTTCATTGTAGTGAATCTGATTTTTGTACTCTTGGAGATTCTTAAGTCCAAAGAGGGCTAAACCTGCCTCATCTGAATCACAAACATCCAAAGCTGGTGACGAGTCTTGCTGATTTCAATCAATTAATTCAGGATTTGTGAGGGGTAGACGAGGGGATGAAAGGTTGGCTTGGGTGATAGTGAAGACATGGTGATTTTTTTTTAGGTCATCTTCAACATAGTGGAAAGGAATTTCGAATAACTCTTCCTTAGTGTCTGAATCTGAGGTAGCTAGACAGTAATCCTTAGCGAAGTTAGTCTTGGTCTCTATGGAACCCAATCCATGTCCTTTAGGATAGCCATTGGCTGTTATGATCTTCTTCTTACCTATTTCATTAGCTCCAAGGCCAGTACCATGATATCCCATGCTTTTGACAATGGGAATAACCTTAGGATACTTTCCTTTGGGGAAAATTGCAGGTCATTCTTCTTCATCACTATAGAGCCAATCAAGGACATTGTATTCCATGTGTTCATCTAATAAGGACCCCCAATATTCAAAAATACTTTATTTGCAGTGCATAAGCACTTTGTCTTTAGAGGGGGGTAATGGTGATGGTCTTCCATAAGACTTCAGAGACAAAGGGAGTTACCCAATACATAGAGAACTTTCAAATTTATACTCTCTCATGCCTTGATTTGTTAAGGTGGCCTTTTCTTCGGATGAGGAGGGTTTGTCTTCAATAACCTTATCTTCAGTAACTTTTTCCTTTCCTTTGGATTGCTCAGCTGGTGTTTCTATTGTCTTTTTTGGAACTAATGGAGTATTTGAAACAGGGGTTTCTTGATTAGAGTATCATCCAAACTCATTCAATGGACAATAGTTAGATTGTTTTCCTTCCAATCTTTTGCAGTATTGAAAGGGCTTAGGATCTCCAGGAATTGTAATTTCTCTACCGTGATGTGGGAAAGTTAGACATTGATGATAAGTAGAGGGTACAACTTTGATAGCGTGTATCCATGGCCATCCCAGCATGATATTATAAGGTAGATCTAGATCCAGCACATGGCAAACAGTTTCAATCAAGGTCGGGCCCACTTGTAAGGGTAGTGTGATCAAACCATTGCTTTCTCACCCTCGATCATCATAGGCCTGTATTGTGATTCATTTGTTTGCATCAATGAGGTCCTCAGAAAGACTGATATTACAAATCATTTTTAGTGTGCACAAATTCAAGCCAGATCCACCATCTATAGGGATTCATTTTATTCTTGTGGATTGGATTTTTCCTTCTATATGGAAGGATTTATTATGATGTAGGTCAGGACCATGAAAGTCCTTATTGATGAAGATAAGATGTTCTTGTGCGGCTAAGTTCCCTATCATAGCTTGGAATTGTGCAGAATTGATGTTCTCAGGGACACAAGATTCATTTAGATCTTTATCAAGGATTTCTCTGTGAATTGGTTAGGTTTTCAAGAGCTCTAAAATGGATATCTGTGTAGACATCTTCCCTAACTGAATCAATAGGTCATAGCACAAGGTAGGCCGAGCAATGATAGATGGTGTAGTTGGTGGATTTGCAGATGTAGAAGGTTTATCAGCAGCTTGGATAGTGACTCTGGTTTGTGTGTGGTAACATTACAATTAGCATCTTTGAGGATTATGGTGTTAACATGCATGTCAACTTATTCAATACAGCCACAAAGGGAGTCAAACCCAAAGATATCATTTTCATTTATACTTCCACATGTTCAATCATGGCCTATGATAGTATTGGTAGAATAGTCAGATGGGATCGTGTTTGATGCATTGTTTTGATTGTGAGGTGGGAAGGGCTGATTGTAGACTTTGAGTTTCACATTAGATGAGGATGCATTTCGACCTTCAAATTCAATTTTCCCATCCTCAATGAGATCTTGCACAAAGTATCTAAGCTTCATGCATTTCTTGGTATCATGCCCCTTGATGCAATGATAATCACAATATTCATTATCTCTATACCAAACAAGTTTAGGTTGATTCTCATCAAAAGGATGAGTATTTGGATAGACTATCATTTCTTGATCTACAATTTTTTTGAAGATCACATCTAGAGGTTCTTCCAAAGCCATAAATTGTTGTCCTTGTCGATTATCATTATTATTGTTGTTATAATTTCTGCGAGGAAACATGAATGATTGATTGTGCGGTTGTTGATTGTTGTTCTGATTATGATTTTGATTGTTGTTCTTATTCTGAATGTTCTGATTGTTCTGATTCTGATTTGATTGTTGTTGTGATTCTAATTTTGATTTTGATTGTTATTGTGATTGTTATGGTTGTTATTGTTGGACGCTTGGATAGTTTGAACATGCTTGGCATCAGTCACTCCATCATTAACAACTCCTTTGTTCTTACTCTAGAATTTTGGTTTATCATTGTTGGAAGGAGTATAATGTTTGATGCTACCTCTTTGCAAAAGGCCATCTTCAATGTCTTTTCCCTTCTTAACAAGGGATTAAAAGGTGTCAGGTGAAGCCATTTTCACTTGGAAAGACACCTCAGAGATCAAATTCTTTGTGAAGATATCAATCAAGTGACTATCAAGTATTTTCCATGACATACGATTTGTAATATGTCTCCATCATTGTAAGAAACTAGAAAATGTTTCTCCATTCTTTTGTTTAGCATTGGATAAATCACTGAGTGTTGCTTGATGCTCAATGTTATATGAATATTTTCCAACAAATTTCTCTGCAAGATCAGAGAAATTAGAGATTGAACCATAAGGAAGGGCCATGAACCATTCCAAAGCTGCGCCTCCAAGACTCCTAGTGAAGAGTCTTTTTAAGTAATTATCATTATAGGTAACTTCTTGACATGCAATGTAAAACTCTTTGAGATGTTGTAGAGGACATGTTTCACCTTTGTATTTCTCAAATTTGGGCATCTCAAATTTTGGTGAGAATGGTTGCATTGTGATAGACTTGTCAAATGGGTAGGGATAAATCTCTTCAAAAGAAAACTCCTTCTTGCCCCCATTTTGTAAGCCTTGTACAATGCTTTTGATCTCATTGAATTGTTGAGTGAAATCTGGAGTATTTCAAGGAATAAAAAGTGGTACGTAAGCTCCTCCTCCTCCAAACTGTGTAGCTAAAAATCCCATGGAGGCCATACCAGCAGTAGGAGGAGGTATATATTAATAGGCTCGATATGTATTGGTTGCAGATGTCTTCATTTCTGTTGTTTGAAACAGAGATGTAGGCAAGGGCATGGAAATCTTCTCTATGTTGTTGACATTAGCACTTACTCCTTGAGTCATTGTCATTTGAGTGTTGTTATGTGTAGTATTGTTTGGCAAAGTGCTTAAGATTTTTTGAATTTGTTCTGGTGACAATTGAGGTATTGATGCGGTTATTGACATAGGCGCTGATGTAGGTACTGATGTGGAAGGTTCACTAATAGGTCCTTTACCAGTGTCATGTGATGATGTATCATTGGAAGTAGAAGCCATGGCTATAGTAGTGGCAGTGGCGGCTTTGGTGACATTTCAAGTAAGGAGTGTTTCATCAAAGTTAGTAGGCACCGTGACACCATTATGAACAAGATTCAAGAATATTTCAGCACTATTGTGCATAATTTATTTCTCAACCATTTCTAAGCTGTATGGATCACTAAGGAAGTCCATCACTTGGGTGGGTCTTTCTTCTTGGTCCACTAGCTCAGTTTCCTTGGGAAATTCCTTAGCTTGTACTCCAGTTCCTTAAAAATATTGAGTGGGAAAAAGATTCTCCTCATGGGTAATAGTGTTGAATGTTGCACACCTCATGTTTCTAGCTTGGGATCGAGTGACTACCATATAATGGTGGATTTAGAAAAATGGAAGACAAGAAGGTGTAAGAAATGAAATGGAGCAAAGATCTTGATTCTGGATTTGATTGTATTTGATTGGACTGGTTTTATTGATGTTTGATTAAAGATTGATTGACTAATTGATTGGATTGAGGATTGATTGATTGATTTAAAGGTTTTTGGAACAAAACCTAAGAATGAAAAAACCTTATGATGATACAAACACAATAGGATTTGAAGCAACACTTGTTCCACTTGAAGATGGACTTGTGATCCCAAGGAAAAATAGGATATCACTAAGGGATTTAAATTACTTGAGAGAAACCGATGGTCTACAAGCAATGTTGTGTTTGTTTGAGGATGAAGGTTTGTAATACTTTGATTAAGGTATTTCAACCTACTAGGATTGATTTGATTTGATGATTTTTTCTAATGCTCCAAGAGAAGGAATAATGATGATAGAAGAATAGAAGAATTGATCCTAGAAGCAAGAAGTTATCTAGTTGTATTCTTCAATGGCGACAAAAGCACTGTTGATATAATATTTAGCCATGAAGTTGCAGACCTTGTTGTTGTAAAGGATTTTATCAACTTTCTCATGATGATCAATCTCTTGTTTGATAGATGTAGTAATATGTTGATATTCCTTAGATTTGTGAGTAGTTTCTTTCTTCTCTCTATAGACTAGAGGTGTTGGAATCTTAACCTTCTTATGTTTCTTGAAACTGGTCATGTCATATGAAAAATCAGATTTTGGTTGAATGACTGAATGATCTAGGACAAATGATTTTGGGGTCCTACAAAAGGTCAAATTTTGAATGTCTCAGTAGATTTGGAAGCTCACTATTTTTTAAGTGGAGACGACAGTCTCAGACATAGCCAAAAATTTGCACAGATGATGATCTGTGCAGATGGTAATCTACGCAAACGGTAGATCCAGAGAGGAGACGAATGACTATTGCTAAGAAAGTGTGTTGAAATTATGGATGAATGTTCATCTTCAGTTTGAATTTGGGCAAATTTGTTCGATGGAAAGAACTTATTTTAGCACATTCAAACCAGAAAAATAATAGACACACATCTCAAAACAATCAAACAAGGGATAAAAAAACCTTGAGGGATACAAGCAAATATGACATTGGGAAACTTTGATTCAATATTGCAAGATCTCGTCTGTGTATGTTCAAGTGACTCTTTCAAGCCACTTATGTTTTTACTTGGTCTATCACAATGAAGATAGTTCAAATAGTAGCTACCTTAGGAAATTGGCTTCACATGAAATATTATAGGCCCATTGCTTGGTAGTCCTTCAGCTCACACAACAGTTCCACCCCCGGAAGGGCGCCCATGTTTTTTCCTTTTTCCAAGTATTGTTACCATGCTACAAAGATTTATTTAAAAACACAATACCCTGGGACACGTATGATGGGAATCTTGGGGGGAGAATCTTCCCTCCCCTTGCACTATAATAAGTCACCATTCAGAGGTGAATTGGGTAGGCTACTAAGTTACAGTTGCTAGTAAGATTTCATGGCATCCCCACAATTAGTTTGTATGGCATGAGATACTTAAGTCTCTAGTTTAACCATGCCAATATGCTGAGGATATTCACTCAGTATGGACTACCATGAACATGAACCACCTGAGCTTGAAGGGATAAAGAGGACCTTTGGGTCATACTTTATTTCTATATCAGCCGAAGAGATTACCGGTTTGAGGTCGTCCTCTAAAGGGGAAGCACACCCTCTAGACATGCCTCTCTAGAAGCTTGATTAAGCTAAGCTTTCTCTTCATCCAAGTTCCACGAAGATGAGGGGAGAGGATATGACTATAACTTAATCATAGTGTCACTTATATTTAAGAGATATAATCTAATGACAAATAGCTCGAAAGAAGTGTTGAAACACACTTCTTCAAATACACCAAGAAAAATGCATTCCCAAATTGAACCTAATTAGAGAAACTATGTGTTTTCTATCTAAACAACATACATAATAGTATGGTTAAGCATGCAAATTCAATTCTTTTCCCACACAGAAAAAAGGAAAGCTTGTAAAGGTGTGTTAATTTTCCTTATGTCATTTAAGATATGTGAAGTTCATTCCCTTAACATTCAAGATTGAGTGAGGTTCATTTTAAGAAACATACATTCCAAGACATGTTTAACCATACAAGTTCATTTCAAGAATCTATTAAAAACCTTCAGGGAACCTACACGAAAGTTGTTAGTAGTTTTCTATTCTGAAATGTGAAATGTTGCAAAATATAGTAACCCATAAGAAAATCATGCAATCGGCAATCTATGCAAACGGTGATTTGCGCAGACGGTGATCTGTGGATACGGATGTTCACTTGCATAGATGGCCAAATAAGAAACACAGTCAGATTCTGCTAAAAAACTGACTTAACAAACATAAAAATAGGATTTTTATCAAATTGGACAACATTTAACTCTTAAAATTTATCTTACTATCAAAAACCAGAGAGTTAAAATACTAAAAACTTGATAAAAAATAGTTTAAAGCACAGTATTGTGAGTCTGTTTCTTCAACAGGTGGAGACGGTGATTTATAGGCACAGACAACAGAGAAATGCAAACAGTTGAGAATCATAGATGGTGATCTACGGAGACGGCGACTCTAGAGCGGAGATGGGTCTGCGTGAAAATTTGCAGAACCACGAAAAAAATGTGAAATTTGCAAAAAATATTAGAAAATTAGGGACGTGGGTCCCACCGAGTGTGCCAAAATGTATATGCTAGAATCTAACCTGTTGGGAGCACGCTCAGACATGCAAATGTTAGAGGTATAAATCAATCAAGTACACTAACATGTCTAAAAGCATACTACAAAAATAAGAGACTCTATCATAACCTCCGATGACCTTAACAAGGGCACCCAATGCCTTGTTGATTTTCTCTTAGAGAAGTTTGTGGGTGTGCTCTCCCAACACAATATACTAATCCCACTTGATGATTAAAGATGCAAGCTAAGTGACTAAAATGAGTGAAGAACTCAAGAAAAAAGTATTGATAACTTGTCTCAACCTCTCACCATGATTGCAAATGCAAGAGTACACTATGATGGTATGCACGATCTAACCTAAGATTCATTCCATTTAAGCTTAAGATGTGATATCTAGATTATCAAAATGAACTAATGAGCATAAAACATAAATATGAACTAAGAATTCTAGAGATATTCTAGCATGATAACAATGCATAAAAGGGAGATGATTTGCTCTTGACAATGACCTCTATTTATAGATTTTTTGGAGGAGAAAGAGGGCTTGGATGAGGTGGAGCTCATGTGGCATCCACATAGGTGGCACATGAGGGATACATAAGCCATGAAAGAGGCCCACTTTACTCACACATGTGTGAGCAACTTTGGATGTGATGGGTCAAAGTGTACTTAAAGTGCACATGTGAAGGATCTTGTAAAAGGTGTAAGAGATTTGGGCCAATAGAACACTTTTAAAAAGTGTAACAAGGTGTCATCATGGGTGTAAGAAACCTTGTTGGCACCAAATAAGGATTATTTGTAAAAGGTGATTTTTTGAAATTTGGTCACACATGTGTGAGCAAATAATTAAGACTAATTGTTGTAGGAATCAAGAAATTATCCTAATTAACCTTAGTTAATTAGTGAGTAGGTCTATTTGGTGAGAGTGATGTGAGGTAGCGTAGGATCTAGGTTCAAATTAGCTTAATCCAAATTTAAAATTTAGATTAATTATAGTTTAGAAGAATTTAAGTCATGTGGAGGAATAAATAAATTAAAAATTTATATAAACGGGACTAATGAAGGGGAATGTATTTAAATAAAATTTAATACATCAAAGGGGGTAGTATTTAAATTAAATTTTAATACTAAGGATAGTGAATTACATTTAATTAAATTAATAGAAAAATATAAAAAATATAATTAATTAATTATAATTAATTATAATGTTACGGGAATATTAATTAAATTAGTATAAGGATAATTTTTGACGTCTATAGGCTCCTCGCTGGTTCAAACAATGGAAAATTTCTCTCTCCTTTATCGTGTCACCTTAATGATAGGATTTATTTCCCACAAACAAGCATTCAAATCCCATCCCATGTGGCATTTACTTCCCCTGTGTCAGCCAAGTATAGCTTCCTACCGGTCACATCGACAACGACTAATTCTTTTAGACTCTGGGTGTTGAGAGGCCTCTAGGTATTCATTCCATTTTTGTCACTTAGTCCAACACCCTGGAGCCCCTGGGTGTTTACTAGAACTAGACTCATGTTTGCCTTAAATACTCTGGGATTTTGATGTATGCTAACATTTTTTGGACAAGTGCGAAATGGTGATGAGTTTCCCCAGAATCTGTAAAATTATTTTTTATGATATCATATATTGACGGTTCTCTAGTCTTGTAGGTTGCAGATAGTTCAATAAAAATATCTAAAGTGATCACTCTACCTGATAGCCTAGAGTTGCCTACTACTTCCACTCGTTCAGCTACAAAGACTAAGGCCGAGAAGATGCTAGCCAAGATACCACTAACTTCCAAATACCAAAGGGAGGGCATGCTCGTAGGGTCCAAGGTGGACTCTAAAGTGCAAGAAATAATGGACACAGAGCCCAGACTTTGGGATAAAATGTAGGGCTTAGTTCAAGCCATATACAAACTGAAGGCCAACAAAGATAATATGGCCATCCACTTGACCACCTTTGGAATTATTAAGGCCACAATTTTTCCTTTCTTGGTGCAAGCATCAGAGCAAATACTCCAACTGGAAACACTCTATAATGCCCCCACTTGGACTATTTATCTCACCGATCCCCGGCCGTTACACTATCCAAAAACTATCATCAATCTGGATGCAACAACTTTCGCTTTAGGGCTGGGGATCCCTCAATTCAAAGGGTCCATTCTCACCCGGGCCAAGTCGTTAGAGTAGTTTGAGGGAGCTTCCCTCCTTTGCTAAAAATATCTCAATGGTTAGTGGCTGAAGTCCCTGAAAAGGGACCATAAAAAGATGAAGTTGGAGATTCTCCGTGGGGATTTCAAAGAATGTATACAAGTGGGGATTATTTTTCTATGCAGGACCTTTGAAGAGCCCCATGCCTGAGATTTCTTGCCATGGATGTACTACTTTCTCTACTTCATCACCACCTGCAACCAGACCTTCAATTGGGCAGCTATCATAGCCAATCATGTGGAGACATAGCTAAAATACATCCTCCAAAACTCAAAGTTCCACATGACATCTTATGTACTATGGGAACTAGCCCAACAAATACTGGCTTTTCTAGGTTTGCAAGTTGTGGGAGTTCTTGGGAACGGGTTGGGCCAGTTGATGCCATGGGATCATTATGCCTAGGTCTAGTGGAAACTTAGTTTCCCAAATTTTTGTAGGGTAAATGATGCCTTCATTTACCAAAAAATTTTGACACTTACTCAGGACTCTGGATTCTTGTTATTGCAAGAGGCGATGAACTTGGTGAGTTCCTACGAAAATTATTTTCTTCAATTCTAGTAGCACACATATATTTGGGTGACCGGCTTCTTTGGGGAACCCTATCTTCTTCCTTGATATTGCTAGGATAGAATCATTCTTTTAGAATTCTATCGACAGATTCTAGAGTTGCATGCCCTCTTCACATTGAAGAAGGCCACCAACATTCCGTTCCCAATCTCCTGTGGGGACTATTCTTGTAGTCTGGCCATAGCAAAGGAGGCAGATAATGAGATGAAGAGTCTGAGACTGGTGGAATTCCACCATACTAGGAACAATTTTAATCCTCTGGGTAAGATAAATTTGACACTTCCCTAGGCATCCCCACCACATATAGCAGATATTGAAGATTTTTGGGCAGATTTCCAAGACAGTTTTGACCTTCGGGCCTTCTAGCATTCATGGATGTCCAAAGGCCTCATGAAATTCCTTGACCTTCAGGGTTTCTTAAAATGTTTTTCATATGACGACCCTCTAGATGATCTATTGTATAAAGAGCAGGGGTTAGACAAATTGGATCTCCCTTTGGTGGATTGGACTACCCCAGAAGATTTAACAATTGAGGGGGTATGCCACCCCATCATAGAAGCTAGTCATAAGTATTTTGCGCAAGTGTGTCCCAGGAGCACCTAGAAAGGAAAAATTTTTTGGGGTCCACTTCAACCTCCAGAGCCGCAGGACCTAGCACAAGAAAGGGGAAAGAGAAAGAAGGTAAACCAGCCAAGGTGCCTCCCCAGGGTCTGATCCCCATAATGACACAGCTATAATAAAAAATGGAGACGTCGAGGCTGGCAAGCTAAAAGATAAGCATGCAACTTTCCTAGGGCCTCCTCGCAACTCCAGTAGCATCTGCTCGCCCAATGGGATCCGCATCACTGGCCGCAATGATGAGCAGGCAGACTTTTGCTGAGGTAGAGTCTACAAGTATTTTGGACACTAGGGTCCCACTACAAAGGAAGAAGAAGTAGAAGGTGAACCCCACCCCAAGAATAGATGAAGGCCCTGGTATGCCTAACATGCCCTAGTTAATGTTAGATTGGATTCCCCTGAACTTGAGAATATTTCAGATACCTCTCCCCCACATGACGATTTTGATAATTGCTTCAGGGAAGATGAACTCATGAACCTACATGAGGATATATATCACATGGTAGAAGAGATCACTGCTCAAGAAAATGAGGATATCCCCGCTAAAAAGGAAGTCCTGGAGCAAGAGACTGCCACAGAGCAGGAATTCTGGGAGGAAATACAAAAGGAGCTCAAGCAGGAGAAAACACCGGTACAAGAGACCGAGGATGAACCAAGGAAAACAATAAATGAGTAACCAAAGACTAGACCCATGGGATCAACTATAGCCAATAAATGATGAACCAAGGAAACTAGACCCATGGGATCAACTATAGCCCCATTCATCATGCTCCAAACAACTTTGGTTACTCTGAGTGACCAAATGCCCCAGAGTACATTCGGTGAGGTAATCACAGCGGCCCAAACTCTAAATCTTGGCCCAATACCTCAGTCGCCTCCAAAAAATGTTCCAATGGAGGAAGACGTTCCAGAAAATGAAGCCAAAGAGGAAGAACAATGGTAGAAGGACGAGGGAAAAACTCTCAAAGATACAAATGTTAATTCCCTCGATGCTGAGAAAGATAGGGAAATCCCCAAAAATACAGATGGTATGGACACCGACAGAGAAGAAACCCCAGATATCACAAAAGAGGATGCCAACATGGCATAGAACACTAAGGCCTCTGGGTAATAGGAGAGGGAAAAAGAACATGAAAAAGAAAGGGAGCTTAATGACACTACAAATTTTGGGAACGTGCTGCCAGATTCTAAAAGGTATCCTAATGCCTAGGTCCTAAGAGCAAAGCTGCCCCAGCTGCTCCAATGGCTGGTGGAATCGAGGACGAGAAAGGCCTTGGTGGTAGCAATAGGTGTTCCACTCTCCTTGGCCAAGATGATGGCTTGAAACGTAGAGGCCAAAAATCCTAAGAAGGCCCAGACAGTCCATACCCTCTAGACTGGTCCATCAGGAAGTACAGTTACGACAATCACAACACCTCCCCTAGATGCAGATGTAGTGGCTCTAAGACTCAAAGATTACACTATTACAGAAGTAGCATTGGGGAGGAGAGACAACCAAGGTGAATTGGACC
Source organism: Thuja plicata (assembly GCA_018584345.1). Taxonomy (NCBI): domain Eukaryota; kingdom Viridiplantae; phylum Streptophyta; class Pinopsida; order Cupressales; family Cupressaceae; genus Thuja; species Thuja plicata. The sequence continues at coordinate 673,088 of MU223509.1, forward strand.
TACTAAGAGAGGCCACCAAGGTAGTGGAGGCTCGATATGATAAGCGGTCATAGAAGTTGAAGGAGGAAAGATAGACTAATGTGAATCTCCTTGCACTTCTGGTAGAACTTATGCAGCACCTGGCCAAAGTCCGCTCAGAATCTTCTACCTCCAGATTACCACTTGCATAGGGTAATGTAGATTATTTAAGGGACATGAAGAAGAAGGCCTAGGCTATGGACTGGTGGGTCATCGAATAGATAGCTGCCATAAGGCAATTTTTAGTAGTGTCACTCCCAGATCTCTATCAAATCAACATTCTCCTTAGTCAGGTGAATGCCTTCACTATTGTGTGGGAAAAGGACTTAGAAAAGTACAAAAAAATGGAAGGCTAGGTTGGTTGAAGTTTTCAACATCGGAGAAGAATCCATCATAAAGGTGGGAGTTTTGGGAGATGAATCGTATGATTCTCTCTAGGCCCAGTACTCCATACTTGGCCTCAAAATTGAGGTATGCAAGGAACTGGTTAAGGCTCTAAAAGAGAAGGTGACCATGACCAAATATCCTTTGGGCCTATTTTAGGCATTTGTGGTAGGGCTGTCACAAGTCGACCCCTTCATCACCGGGACATGCACCCCGAAGGACTATGTCCTCAGTAAATATGACGAGTGAATGGAGTCCCTGTATCAGTCTACTAGGGACTTTGAAAGGGGAAGGTTATCAAGATTATCCAAGATGACAATTTGGGCACATGATGCCATGAAAATAGTGGACAAATTCTAGAACAGGGCTGAAGAAGTCGAAGAGAAGCTGGAGGTCATCCGTGGCCGATGGGACGGTATCAAGGATATAGATGAAGATGGTGTAAGCCAAGTTTTGGAAGCATTTAAAAATAGTAAGGAATAATAGGGTCCTCTGGAGTCTGGAGATTTTTATCAGCCAAGCATATTTTGTATTCATTATTCTTTAAGCATAAGCTCCCAAATCCTAGAGTCCTAGATCCACAGTTTTGTATTCTTTTGATGACCTGTGTCCCAGTTCCACGGAGATGATCGGTCATTTTTAGATAGTTAATAAGGGTGTCAGGAAGTAGGTAAACCCAGCAAGACATGTCAACTTAGAGGATGATTTTGACAAGTGGTCTTCCCAAGGTGTCACCCCAGCATTAAACACTTGGCAGATTGGAGACAGTGAGCCACTTTGAAATTGATGAGGCATGTCCCCGGGGGATTGAATTTCTTCTATTCTCCCTCTGGCTCTTGTCTCGAGGCCAATTATTATATACCTCTCTTCTTGTCTCATTGTTCTGACATGTCAGACCTCTGTTCTTCTTGAGGTTGTTATAGCATGGTGTAGGTAGTACCAGCCACCGAAAATTGTATTTTATTGATTGAGTGTAAAGTTAAGTTAGGTTATTTTTAGGGCAAACATGTGTATAAATAACAAGCCTGACCTCATTCCAAGGGTTGACGAAATTGATGATTTTACAGTCCATAGCGATATCATTTTTATATTTCATTTCTAGTAGTTTTGGAGCTTAATGCTCCTTAGTTCTTAGAAGTTCTCAGTAGATAGATGCTCCTTTAGAGCCATTATTGTACACACTAGTGCTCACTGAAAACCTATTAATGAAGAAGTGCAATGAAGTTGTTAGTGTTCTAATTTATGGTTAACATTCTTTCTTGTTGTATGTTTCTTATGTCCCTTGCTCTAATGTTTTAAGTAGATTAATGACCTCCTTTTCCCCTCGCTATTGAATGTGTATGAACTGATGGCTCTGAATACATTAGTATTTTAGTGTAGCATGTTAGAGAATGGTTGATGTTTAAACATATTTGCATGATTATGCATAGATGGAATATTTCTAACCCTGGCCTATCTTTTAAAGTTTATTTGGTTGACTAACAAATGCTTGAAGGAAACCCCAGTTACCTAAATCCCCAGAGAAGATGAGCTGAGATAACCAGCTATCCCCCCAAACAAAATAGTCACACTCCCAATTAAGCTCCCACACCATCAAGACCCGACTCTCACATACTTGAAGGCCCAGAGAATATTGTTTCTCTAGACAACCTTTATAGGAGAAGTTGGCTGGTACCCCGGTACCCGGTGACAACTTACATCTATTGGCAGACCCTGTCACAAAGTCCCGCCAATAGAAACTGGCGCTAGAGGGAGGACATGAGCTCGTTCCCTTCTGAAGATTTAGATTTTACACCACTTGAGGGTTCCCCAAGCCATAGTTTTGGGAATCATACCTTTAGTGGGATTGGATCATTTTCACCTACTTGATTTTAAAGAGTCCTCAGATTAGCACCCAATCCCGAAAGGTTTGTTGAATTCGAGCCTCCCGATCAAAAGAGGCTGACCCTGAAAGCCAAGCCAACCAACATTGTCTGGGGATCTACTACATCCTAGAATACCCAAGTCTCCCAGACAACCCTAGGGATTAACACTTAGTTCATCCAAAATCCAACAGCCCCAATGGCTACGTACTTCGGTAACACCGGATCCCAGATGGGACAATTTTTGGGTGTGACCAACGATCGTCTTGTACACCCAGAAAATATATGCCCCTGATATGAGTACTTAGTCTCACAAACCACAAAAGAGCATCTAAAAGCATACAAAGATGCCATGAACCGACACCAGATCCCACATCAAGACGTTGTGTCTTGGATGTACCCTTTGTCCTCGGGATAGAACAAGATGAATTGGTACCTTAACCTACCTGCCAACTCCATCAACAGTTGGCAGGATATGGAAGATTCCTTTCTGGCTACCTTCTACATACACATGGACCCAGCATGGTCCCACAGCCAGTTTATCTCCATTAGGAAGGAACCAAATGAACCCCTTGCAACATTTAACCATCGGTTCCAATGCGCCTTGAAGCGGTGCACGGGTCCTTTCATCCCATCCCTAGAAGTGACCATCTAGACATACATAAATGCAATGGACCCTTTTGTTACCACTCTCATATGGAGAACTACCACCCCCATTGACCAGGATACTATGGCGAAGGTCTACAACCTAGTCTTGGAGTTGTCCCACGGTCTGAACAAATCTTTGGGCAGGATTGGGTAAAGCATTCCTTTCAACATGATACCCAAAAAAATTCTTATGCCGGGGGATAAAACCCCAATCAGGAAATGGGTTCCCCCGTGATGGCCATGAATCCCTCACCACCATAGATAAATCAACAAGCCTAGTACATATATCCATCACAAGCCTAGACAATACTGGGTCTGGAATTTGTTCCCTAGAACCAGCCGTAGAAAATACAACAACCATAGACACAACCTTTCAGAGTGCCTTTCTTCCAGTCATTCACGGCTAGAGGACTACCACCCTCGACTCTGGTAACTGCTACCACTTTCCCTGGGAACCAACCATAACAACCATCACATTATGATGCGAACACCCAATTTTCTGACGAGGTTGAATCATTCCGATGACTATTGTCCTCATTGACTATGGACATGGGATAGCTGAAGGTAGGGTCTCTTGCACCCCACAACACCAATTCCCAGAGGGAATGTCTTCTACGGCCAATGAAATAACAATACTGGAGGAAGAAATTACGATGGGCCTTGGACCAACCAACATCAATGGAACAACAATGATAACACCGGAGGTCCTCCTCTGAACCAAAACACCAATCAGGATGGTGCTGGACTTTCTCATTTCACACTAGTCGCAGAACTCTAGCCCCTGACTAACTGGTGTAGATTGCACGACATTGGCTCCCATTCTGAGGTGACTTGTGCTACGTTGGAGAAAGTCATCATGATCTACCAGCTAGATATACAACAAACTACTGATCCTACTCCCCCAGAACCCCACATACAAGAGCTCACTCATAGTGCCGTCACCTGTGAAACTATCTTCTTTGGAGCAGACAAGGAAGATGAAGAAGAACCTAAATTGCAAGGTTTCTTTGACAAATCTATTTTGGCTTTTGAGGGCAATGCCTTCACCAACCCATAGAATCATTACAACACTCAGAGTTAGGCTGCTAAAGCACCAATTTACATGCCTACACCTCCCAAAGATGCCCCTCCCCAAGACAACACAACTGATTTCTCCTTCCCACCGAAAGGGTCTAGCTCTAACCAAGTTAAGGATCTGTCTGAGGGAAGCCAACAATACCCTGAGGGGAGTTTCAACATCACGAAGGCATTAGAATGCACTACCACCTCCATGACCTTGATGGAGGTTTTTCTGAACTATCTTGAGTAAAGGAAGTCTCTCCTAAAGCTCTTGGGAAACCTAGAAGCTGTCAGTCACCCACCCATGACTGTGACTTTTGATGACGCCAACGCGGCTGTCTTCTGGGAAAAAATTGAGGATCCTCCCTTCTTATTAGGATTAAACATATAAGGAAAGAACCTACACAATTTCTTGGTAGATTCTGGTGCTTCAGGCAACATCATGCCCTTATCAATATGCCAGAATCTCAAACTACATCCCACTCCATCCAAAGGCACAGTAGTCCAGATGGACAAAACTACTATAAAAATGGTAGGTGAACTAAAGAACATCCAAATTTAGCTCATCCAAGACCACTAGATAGCAAGCATAATTAACATCCAAGTGGTGGACATCCTAGAGACTTACGGGATGTTATTGAGTTGGAATTGGTCTAAGTCCCTTAGTGGGTACTTCTTCCCTAACTTTTCCCACTTTTGGTTCCCATGGGAAGGAGAATCTAACCAAATTTGGGTAGAAAGTGAGCCCTGGATAAAATAGGCCCTCACCAAAGTCAGGAGGGTGAATTAAATCCTCTTCTCTAAGACATCCCCCGGGGTGTACCAACCCTTAGAAATCTTGACCTTTGATTTTGCCCCTGGGGAGGATCCCATAGTTTCTCAGAGAACACAAGACTTGGATGAAAAACTAAGGGGTGATGTTAACTCATAAGGTACCATAGTGACCCCTACTACACTCTTGTCTAGAACTTGGTACCAGATGCATTATCAAAAAAATTTGCAACTAGAGTGTGAGCCTTGCATTATCATTGCTACCCATCACATCAATGCCCTCCGGGAAAAGAAACACGAAGCAGATTTGTCTAGACCCAAAAATCATTCTGACGATATCCCCATGGTGTCGCTAGTCTAGGAATTGCAACCACAAGCTTCCCCAAAGGAAAACCTCACCCACATACCATCAGCACCAGAGGAAACTCCTCCCAACCTTCCCAAAAATAATCCAAAGGACACTTTGCCTTCCCAGCCCTAGACAACGGACAGTGACTTGTGGACCCTTAAGTTTGGTGGGTCTTGGTCTAAACAAGGTTGTGGGGTTGGAGTTGAATTGATCAACCCACAAGGAAAATCCTTCCTTGCGTCTTATAGGCTACAATTCAACTACATAAACAATTTCATGGAGTATGAGGCCTTGGTCCTTGGACTCCTATTTGTACTAAGAAAGGGAATCACTCACCTCTAGGCGCTAGATGATCCAGAGTTGATCGTAAAGTAGGTCTGGATCCAATACACTTGTCATGATAAAAGGCTGGCCACATACCGCAACCAGGCATGGAGCCTCATCAAATATTTTGATGCCTTTGGCATTGAAATCATTCCCTAGAAAAGAAACTACATTCTAGATACCCTTGCTATATCTTCCAGCACTCTTGATCCAATGGCTGGATCCCAACTCCTAAAATTCTCTATTGAGATGGTTCTCACACTGTCCATTCTAGACAATGTCACCCACTTTCAGGTCTTCGAGGATGATCAACATATCTTGGCCTTCATGGCCAATGTTGGTATTTTTGAGGACCAGATAGTGGAAGAAAGAGATCACGAAGATACTGGATAGGGTGAAGAAGATGATGGGATCATAGACTTGTCAACCAACACCATCCCTAAGAGGATGGTAGCACTAGAATGAATCTTTGAATTGGACCTTTAGGGCCAGGAAAAGGTATCATCCTCCTCTGAGGGAAGAAAATTTGAGAAAGTTAACATCGGCCAGGTCAGTGAGGAAATTTTTTTACACATTGGCACCTCCTGCTCCCCTGAGGAGAAGGAGAAGATTCTCGTGGTTCTCTAAGAATACATTGATGTAATTGTGTGGGGGTATGAGGATTTGAAGACCTATGATACATCCATCATGACCCATACCATCCACTAAAACCTGATGCTAAGACCTTCTAACAAAACCAAAGACCGGTAAACCCACTAATAGAGCCTCTGATCCATCAAGAGGTCTAGAAATTGTTGTCAACCCAAATTATCTTTCTGATCCAGCACACTACGTGGGTTGCCAACCTTGTCCCTGTGAGGAAGAAAAGTGTGATATTTTCCTTTGTGTAGATTTTTGAAATTTAAACAAGGCATATAAGAAGGATAATCATCCTCTCCCCTCGTTAGATGAGGTATTGAAAATCGTGAATGGATCACAAATGATGTCCTTCTTGGATGGGTACTCCAGGTATAACCAAGTCATGGTTAAGTATGGAGATAGAGATAAAATGATGTTTACCACCAAGTGGAGAACATTTGCATACTGAAGGATGCCCTTTGACCTGATCAACGCAGGGGCCACATTTCAGAAGGATATGGACATTGCGTTCGAAGGCCTAGTAAACCAGTGCATAATCATCTACATGGATGATTTGACTATCTTTTTCTGGGACAGGCGTGATCACTCTGCCCACCTCACCCAAATTTGTGAGAGATGTCACCGGTATGGAATATCTCTCAACCCTAAGAAATGTATATTTAGGGTCACTAAAGGGAAGTTGCTTGGGAATATTATATCTAAGAAGGGTATATCCATCAACCTTGAGAGAGTTGAAGCCTTGCTAAATCTATAGATACCTAACAGAAAGAAGGAAATGAGATCTTTCTTTGGGAAGATCAATTTTGTCCAATGATTCATTACTGGATTTGCTGAGATAGTGAAGCCACTCAATGAAATGATGAAAAAAGATACAAAGATTGAGAGGAGTTCTGAAGTAAAGAGGGCATTCTCCCAAATCAAATAAACGATTGTGGAGGCACCAATCTTGGCTAGTCTGGACTATTCCCTCCCTTTTCACATATACTCCTTTTCTTTGTCACATTCTGCCACAACAGTTTTGACCCAGAAAGTCAAAGGGGAAGAATGACCAATTGATTTCATGAGCTCCCCCTTTAAGAAGGCTGAAGTCCGATACTTGCCTTAGGAAAAGTAGGCATTTTCTCTCGTCTGCGCCATGAAGAAATTTTTGCATTACATTCTCTAGAGCAAAGTGCACGCTATCATCCCAGACCAAGCTGTTAAGTCTCTGCTCCTGTAGAGTGAATTGGGTGAACGACAGGGGAAATGGATGTCCATCCTCCAAGAGTATGATTTAAAATGCAACCTATAAAGATAGTCCAAGGCTGGGGACTATGTAGAGTGATGGCAAAAGAGACTCCCAACATTGAATGCCAAACATATACAATGGAGTCTGTCACTCAAGATCTATGGTATACCAACCTGGTATACTTATTGTTGAACAATAGATGCCTAGAGGGGCTACCCACAAATAAGTGTCATTCCCTGCAGCTAAAAAGCATGCACTTCATGATAAAAAATGGGATGCTTCTTTGTAGAAACAATGAAGGGGTGTACCTTTGGTGCATAGACATGGGCCAAGCTATGAAAATGATCAAAGAATTTCATGGGTAGTTTGGAATCGAGCATGGATCAGTTGACACCACCACCCATTAGATCCTCTAGTCTGGATACTATTGGCCCTGTATCTTTAAATATATCTACACTCATGTTAGGAAATGTCACACTTGCCAAACAATGACACATCGTGAGCGGAACCCGACCATGCCTTTGCAGCCGGTCTTCGAAGCTAGACCCTTCACCCAATGGGCATTTGAATTTATCAAGAAAATCAACCCCAACTTGTCTACCAATTACTGGTACATTTTGACTACTATCGATTATTATACCCGGTGGTCTAAAGCAATTCCTTGCAAAAAAAACATGGCAGACGTAGTTATAAAATTCCTAGAAGAAAACATTGACACAAGATTTGGAATGCCCTTTGCTATAGTATGTGACAATGGTCTAGCATTTTCTTTGACATAATTACTCAAATGGACCTATGAAAAAAATATCACTCTGAAGTTCTCCAACAACTACTACCCCTAGGGTAATGGTGTTGCTGAATCAACCAACAAAAATCTACTCAAGGTGATCAAACATTTGTTAGAACAGAACCCCCAGGATTGGCACCAAAAGCTTAGATTTTGTCTCTGGGTGGATCACATCAGAATAAAGGAAGCCCTAGGGATGTCCCCATTTCATTTGGTTTATGGTCAGAATCTAGTATTCCCCATCAACTTACAGATCCCAGTTTTACAGTTTATGCAGGAATTCAACATCCAGAACAACATTGTGAAAGTTTGACTTTTGAACCTGGTACGAATGGAAGAACAGAGAGATGCAGCCCTTGAACATTTCATGCATCATTAAGCAATCATAAAAAAATGGTATGATAGAAGAGCCCAGTATAAGGCCTTTTAGATTTTGGACCTAGTCCTCTTGTGGGACAAGGCCCAAGAAAAGAAGGGAAAGCACACTAAGTTTCAATGGCTCTGGCTTGGACCATACCTGATATCTGAGATCTGTGGGGAAAATAATTATCACCTCAACACCATGAGTAGAGAAGCCATCCCATTTCCTATCAATGGGAAGTTTATTAAGCACTACTTTGAATAAGGTAGATGGTGAATTTTCCTGAAGATGTACTGTATGTAGATTTCTTGCTTGTAAATATCTTTCTTGATGCTCTGTTTCGAGCACCTTGTAAGTAGTCTATTGGCTGTCCACCTAGATTGCCTTTCCTTTTCATTTTTTCCTTTTGTTTTTTGATTTTTGTTTCCTGTTGTTTTTTGGGTTCCTAGTGTGTTGCCTTCATTTTGTAGACTGGTATGCTTTGCATAACATCTAGTCTTTGGAATGGTACCTTATGCTTTTCAGTGAATTTAGAATCTATTGTTAGCATGGTGGAATTTGTCTGCACTCCAGAGTTATTTTGTAAGTATGGTAAAAGGTTATGCATAATCTTCATCAGATTTTCACCTTGACAGTCCAGACATCAGTTAAAAAAAACTTCAAGAAGCAAGTAATCAAACATCTTGAGGGCAGATCGATCACACTGGTTGATTGACCAAGTCTGAAAATCATATATAAATATCATAGGTCTGGAACATTCTCTCCTATTCAAGATTTAAGAGCGGGTGGAAAGGTGAAAGGAGTACTACTATTAAAATTTATCTAAGCTTAATGTTCACAGTGAAAGAAGTACCGCCTTTCCATCTAGAAAAGAAAAGAAAAGAAAAGAACTAAAGAATGGAGAATTCTGGTATCGGGGGGAACATGCAAGATAGGATGACTTTGGTTTGATTTTATTAGTGCCTCCTCTCTACTTCTCCTGGAGGTCATTGACTTGGTTTTATTTCAAAGCACACACTCCATAATTGACGAAAGACCTAAAGATTGAATCATTGATGGTATGGATTTTCTCAAACACGTCACACTTTGCAAGCAGAATCCTCCAGGTAAAGATTAACTCTAGTTTTTCTAACTAGAGATTCTGAAGTTCTCGAATGCACTACAACATCCATCCCAGATAGTTGCCATTTGTTATGCCCTGCATAAATGTCCCTACATTTTGTGGGAAAAATTTTGGGTCCCCCTTTTCGCTTTGGCTCTTTCCTTTGGTTTCTTGTTTTTCTTTGTTTTCCCTCTAGGTTTTGCTTCCACAAGGGTTGTCTTTCTTTTTCTTTGTGTCTTCTTGTGTCTCTAAGACCTGGTCCTGGAGTTCATTTTTTCTTTTCAGTCGACCGGGTTCTGGACTTTGTGATTCTCTGCCATCATGTCTTCTTTTGCGAGGAGATGTGGCCGCATGGAATGCTTGGGCCCAGAGTCTAGAGGTTTTCTTGTTCTAGAGTTTGCGGAAAGGATGCAATGTATTTTAACCCTAGTGGTATAAATAGAAATTACCTATCATTTTCACATTTACCGTGATTAAAACACTTAGAGCACTTAGAGTGATTTCAAGGTGATTAAGGTGATTACAACAAATTACTCCCCGTGCTTAGTGGTTATTTGAATGGTAATTTGCAGTGTTTGTTTGCGGTTAGCTCTAGGTGAAATTGTTGTAGAGCACCTCCCATGCTCATCTTTCCCGCATTCTCCACATTTCTAGGTAGGCCTTCGGCTCTCTCTATTTTTCTATCTTCCTATTTTTCCTTTTGTTTGTTCTCATTTCACTGCGCCTTTGCATCGACCTTTTGTTCCCTCCCATTGGTGGGTTGGCTTTGCCAGAGGGTTGTCCACCCTTTATGTAGTTATAATGTATTGTATATGTTTGTATGTTGTGTATTATAGTGTAAGAGCTTTTGTACATTCTGTAAGCTATGTAAACTCCTTTTTTATAGTGTATATATGTCATCATCTTGCGGTTAGCTTGCGAGTTGAACTTTGGCCCTCATAGAACTTCAACTCCTTGTACATTAGGTGTATATTTTCTATATATCCCCCCATTTTTTCAAGCTTGCTGCACTCTATTATGCCTTAACCGCTTTGTCAAGCTCATCAGAGAGGTAGTCACCATAGTTCAAACTTGGCACCTCGCTGGTTCAAATCATGGTGACTTTCTCTCTCCTCTATCATATAACCTTAATGGCAGGATTAATTTCCAATGAAGGGGCATTCAAATCCCATCCCATATGGAATTTACTTCCCTATGTCAGCCAACTTGTCGCAATTAATGTCATTACGCCTCTTGTCACATGGCCACGTGATGACCCATGTCAGCCAAGTACAACTTCCTACCGATCACGTCAAAAAAGGATAATTCTTCTAGACTCTAGGTTTTGAGAGGCCTCTGGGTCTTCATTCAATTTTTTTCACTTAGTCTAATGCCCTAGAGCCCCCATGTGTTTACCAGAATAAGACTCATGTTTTCCTTAAATACTCCAGGATTTTAATGTATGCTAACATTTTTTGGACAGGTGCAAAATGCTGATGAGCTTCCCCAGAATCCGTAAAATTATTTTTTAGGATATCATATATTAATGGTTCTCTAGTCTAATAGGTTGAAGATAGTTTGATAAAAATGTCCGAAGTGATCACTCCGCCTGATAGCTCAGATTTCCCTACTACCTCCACTCGGGCTGCTACAAAGACTAAGGTCGAGAAGATGCTGGCCAAGCTACCACTGAATTCCAAATACCCGAGGGAGGATGTGCTTGTAGGGTCCAAGGTGGACTCTAAAGTGCAAGAAGTAATAGACACAGAGCCCAGACTTTGGGCTGAAATATAGGGCTTAGTTTAAGCCATATACAAACTAAAGGCCGATAGAGATAATATGGCCATCCACTTGGCCGCCTCCAGAATTATTAAGGCCGCAAATCTTCCTTGCTTGGTGAAAGCACCACAGCTGATACTCCAACTCGCAACACTATACAATGCCCCCACTCGGACTATTTTGCTCATCGATCCCCGACCGTTACACTATCCAGCAACTATTGTCAATCTAGATGCAACAACTTTCACTTCAGGGTTGGGGATCCCTCAATTCAAAGGGTCCGTTGTTCTCACCCAGACCAAGTCATTAGAGGAGTTCAAGGGAGATTCCCTCCTTTTCTAGAAATATCTCAACACTCAGTGGCTGAAGTCCCCCAAAAGGGACCATAAAAAGATGAAGTTGGAGATTCCCCGTGGGGATTTCAAAGAATGTATACAAGCGGGGATTATTTTTCTATGCAAGATCTTTGGAGAACCCCATGCCTAGGATTTCTCACCATGGATGTACTACTTTCTCTACTACATCACCACCTACAACCAGACCTTCAATTGGGTGGCTATCATAGCCAATCATGTGGACACATAGCTAAAAGGCATCCTCGAGAACTCAAAGTTCCACATGACATCTTATGTACTATGGGTACTGGCCCAACAAAGACCAACGTTTCCAGGTTTACAAATAGTGGGCATTCTTGGGAATGGGCTGGGATAGTTGACGCCATGGGATCATTATCCCTAGGTCTTGTGGGAACCTAGTTTCCCAAATTTTTGCAGGGTAAATGATGCCTTCATGTACCAAAACATTTTGACACCTACTCGGGACTCCAGATTCTGGTTATCGCAAGAGGCGATGAACTTGGTGAGTTTCTACAGCAATTATTTCCTTCAATTCTAGCAGCACACATATATTCAGGTGACCGACTTGTCTAGGGAACCCTATCTTCCTCCCTAATATTGCAGGGATAGAATCATTCTTTTAGAATTCTGCCAGTAGATTCTAGAGCTGCACGCCCTCTTCACATTGAAGAAGGTCACCAACGTTCCGTTCCCAATCTCCTATAGGAACTATTCTTGCAGTCTGGCCACAAAAAAAGAGGTAGATAATGAGCTGAAGAGTCTGAGACTAGTGGAATTCCACCATACCAGGAATAATTTTGATCCTCTAGGTAAGATAGCTTTGGTACTTCCCTGGGCATCCCCGCCGCACATAGCAGATATTGAAGATTTTTGGGTGGATTTCCAAGACATTCTTGACCTCCAGGCCTACTAGCATTCATGGATGTCCAAAGGCATGATGAGATTCCTTGACCTTTGGGGTTTCCCAAAAGGTTTTTCAGATGACGACCCTCTAGAGGACCCATTGTATAAAGAGTAGGGCTTAGACAAATTGGATCTCCCTGTGGTGGATTGGACCACCCCAGAAGAATTAACAATTGAGGGGGTATGCTGCCCCATCGTAGAAGCTAGTCATAAGTATTTTACGCGGGTGTGTCCAAGGAGCACCTAGAAAGGACAAATTGTTCGGGGGTCTTCTTCGATCTCCAGAGCTGCAGGACCCAGCACAAGAAAGGGGAAAGAGAAAGAAGGTACCCTAGCTAAGGTGCCTCCCTAGGGTCTGATCCCCATAATGGCACAGCTGCAAGAAAAAATGGAGGTGTAAGGCTAGCAAGATAGAAGATAAGTGCACAACTTTCCTAGGGCCTCCTCACAACTCCAATAGCATCTTCTCACCCGACAGGATCCCCGTCACTGGCCACAATGATGAGCATGTAGAATTTTGTTGAAGTGGAGTCTACAAGTATTTTGGACACCAGTGAACCACTACAAAGGAAGAAGAAGCAGAAGGTGAACCCCACCCTAAGCACAGTTGAAGGCCCCGGTATGCCTAACATGCCCCTAGTTGATGTTAGTTTGGATTCGCCCAAACTTGAGAACATTTCAGATACCTCTCCCCCACATGACGATTTTGATGATGTCTTCAGGGCAGATGAACTCATGAACCTACATAAGGATATAGATCACACGGTAGAAGAGATCACCGCTTAGGAAAAGGAGGATACCTCACTGAAAAGGATGTCTCAGAGCAAGATACTGCCACAAAGTAGGATGTCCGAGAGGAAATACAAAAGGATCTCGAGCAGGAGAAAAAACTGGTCCAAGAGACCGAGGATGAACCAAGGAAAAAAACAAATGAACAACTGATGAATGGGGAAACCATACCCAAAGGATCAACCATACCCCCATTCATCACGCTCCAAACACCTTTGGTTACTCCAAGTGACCAAATTCCCCAGAGTACATTCGGTTAGGTAATCAAGGCAGCCCAAACTCTAAATCTTGGCCTGATACCTCAGCTACCTCCAGAAAATGTTCCAATGGAGGAAGACATTCTGGAAAATGAAGCCGAAGAGGAAGAACAACGGTAGTAGGATGAGGGCAGAACTCCCAAAGATATAAATGTTAATTTGCCTAATGCTAAGAAAGATGGGGAAATCCCCAAAAATATAGATGGTATGGATGCCAGTAGAGAAGAAACCCCAGATATCACAAAAGAGGATGCCAACACGGAAGAGAACACTAAGGCCTCTGGGGAACAGGAGAGGGAACATGAAAAGGAAAAAGAAAGGGAGCCCGATGACACTACAAATTCTAGGAATGCGCCACCAAATTCTGAAAGGAATCCTAATGCCCAGGTCCTAACAGCAAAGCCACCCCAACCACCCCAATGGATTGTGGAATAGAGGAAGAGAAAGGCCCTGGCGGTAGCGACAGGTGTTCCACTCTCCTTGGTTGAGATGATGGCCCAAAATGCAGAGGCCAAAAAGCCTAAGAAGGCCCGGTTAGTCCATACCCTTCGAACTGGTCTAGCTAGAAGTACAGTTGTGGCAATCACAACACCTCCCCCAAATGCAGATGCAGTGTCTGTAAGGCCCAAAGATTACACTATTACAAAAGTAGCACTGGGGAGGAGAGACAATCAGGGTCAATTGGACCTATTGAGAGAGGCCACCAAGGTAGTGGAGGCTCGATATGACAAGAAGTCACAAAAGTTGGAGGAAAGAGAGACTAGTGCAAATATCCTTGCACTTCTGGTAGAACTTATGTAGCCCCTAGCCGAGGTTTGCTCAAAAGATTCTACCTTTGGATTACCTCTTGCACAGGGTGATGTGGATTCTTTAAGGGCCATGAAGAAGAAGGCCCAGGTTGTGGACAGGTGGGTCACCAAACAAATAGCTGCCATAAGGCAATTTTTAATAGTGCCACTCCTGAATCTTTATCAGATCAACATTCTCCTCAGTCAGGTGAATGCCTCCATTATTGTATGGGAAAATGACTTAGAAAAGTACAAAAAATGGAAGGCCAGGTTGGATGAAGTTTTCAATGCCATAAAAGAATCCATCACAGAGGAAGGAATTTTGGGAGATGAATCGTATGATTCTCTCCAGGCCTAGAACTCCAGACTTGGCCTCAAAATTGAGGTATGCAAGGAACTGGTTAAGGCTCTAAAAGAGAAGGTGACCACAACCCAATATCCTTTGGGCCTATTTTGGGCATTTGTGGTAGGGCTGTCACAAGTCGACCCCTTCACCACTAAGACATGCACCCCAGAGGACTATGTGCTCAGTAAATATGATGAGCAAATGGAGTCCCTGTATCAGTCTTCCAGGGACTTTAATAGGGAAAGGTTATCAAGATTATCCAAGATGATGATCCGGACACATGATGTCGTGAAAATGGTGGACAAATTCTAAAATAGGGCCAGAGAAGTTGAAGAGAAGCTGGAGGTCGTCTGTGGCCAATGGGATGGTATCAAGGATATGGATGAAGATGGCGTAAGCCAATTTTTGGAAGCATTTAAAAATAGTAAGGAACAATAGGGTCCTCTAAAGTTCGGAGATTTTTATCAGCCAAGAATATTTTGTATTCATTATTCTTTGAGTGTAAGCTCCTAGATCCTAGAGTCCTTGGTGCAGAGCACCCTAGGGTTTAGCTCAAAGCCCTAGCCCTAGCATTTTTGTTTTTGATAACAGTTTTCATTTTTTCCCCTAGACACTAACGGTATCATAGCGGGCCAGTTATGTTTTGTCTCGTCACATAGTCGCAGAGCCCAGCAGAGAACAGAAAGTAGTGAATCACAAAATCGTGAGCTGATCAGTAGTCAAGTTCTAAAGTGTGTGAGTGTGCAAAAAGAGCTCATCGCTCAGTCGTGAGGTGAGTTGGCCGTTAGGCTATGAGGGTCACAACAACGTGAGGACAGGTATCGCAGACTCTCGGTTAGATCAGTGGTTAGTGGAAGACGGCTGGGACAAGGCAACACTAACTCATTGCGCAGTCGGCGGTCTAGCAGCAGTTAGTGTAAAACTGGCACGACAATGCGACAAGCACTTATCACTCAGTCACAAGGGAAAACATCAGCTCATGTCAAACAGTGCAGGTACGCGACGAGTGCTCATTGCTTGGTCACAGATGAAAACATCAGCTCATTTCAAGTATGGCGAGTGCGCGACAAGAGCTCATCACTCAGTCGCTGAGTAATTATCAACTCGAGTTTAAGTGGTGTGAGTGCGTGACCACAGTGTAGCACAAGGTCACAGAGGAATTGTCAAACCATTTCAAAGTGTGACGAATGTGCGACAAGCATTGTATCGCTCAGTCACAGAGAACATGTTAGCTCGTCTATAAGAGATGCGAGTGCGCGACTTCAATACATCACAGACTCACAAAGCAAGTAGCAGCTCGTGAAAAAGAGGCGCGGGCGCGCGACGAGGAGATACCGCTCAGTCGCAGTGTAAATGATAGCTCGGGTCAAGGTATTGTGGGAGTGCGATGAGCATGTTATTGCTCAGTCATGGATCAAAACATGAAGAGTGAATATAAATAGTGACTATGCAATGAACAAAAGAAATAGTAAAATGATAAAGCATGCTGACATGTCAACAGGAGAAAAGTCATAACCGCCAAAACAGAAAAGGAATGACACGGATGAAAAGCGCTATCCACAGTGATGGCCATGCAGATAAAGTTGATGATAGTTTGCAGAAGAAAATGAAGAGCAGAGACAGCCAGAATTCTCATATGGCCAGGTAATCGAAAGGGTTACAAAATTAAGAAGAGTTCGAAGATAAAAAAAGAGGAAGAGAATTTTGTAAAAGGTCATTATTTTCAGAGAAGTCAGAGACAAAGTAGACTAGCAGAGAATATTGTAATCTTCTGGTTTTTTTTTTAATAAAGAGAAGTTTACAGTATTTTGTGTGTTCTTTTGCTTTGATCAGACTTCTGTAAAGTAGGATTTTGTTTCTGTTAAGTATCATGGATGCTTCTTGACTCTAATAATCCATTCTATGGAGTGTGACAGTCAAGAAGCATCCTTCATGTACATTATTTTTGTTTCTGTATTTTTGTTGGAGAAGAGGCTAGTCAAGATTACAGACAAGTCCTAGGTGAGCCAATGGTCCGGCTAGAGAACTTGTAGAATAGAAAGATAGAAGTAGAAAGGTGCATGACTGATTTGATTCAGTCATGAAGAGTAAGATAAGGTGAAGAGTGAAGAATTTTAGTGGGTAGGAAACCTAGGAGAGAGGGAATAGATGAGTCCTTATGGTTAGGGTCTAAGAGTAGCCTAAGAGACTCAAGTGTGAGTCTAGAGGGTCCTGAATTGAATAGGATCCAAGGTGAGATTCCATAGAAAGAGTAGGATTCTTAGAGAGCAACGTGACCTCCCCATCAGATTGGTATCAGAGCTACGTTAAAGATTTGGGTTTGAAATTTGTAAATGTTTCAAGGTACTGAGGAATCAGTAGAAGAATCAGCCATGGTGACAAATGTAGAATTGGCTAAAGAAGTGAATGAACAGAAGGAGAGAAATAGACTCCTTGAAGAAACTCTAGAGGTAATGAGAAAACAACTAGA
>MU223509.1:704601-715557 GCA_018584345.1 Thuja plicata
GTAAAATGAGTCATTTTATACCTTGTAAGACCACTAATGATGCTAGTCATATTGCTCATTTATTTTTCAAGGAGATAGTTAGAATTCATGGTTTGCCAGTAAATATAGTGTCTGACAAAGATGTCAAGTTCATGGGTCATTTTTGGAAAACTTTATGGAGAAGGTTGGGAACTAATCTGTCCTACAGTTCTGCACACCATCCTCAAACAGATGGTCAGACAGAAGTTATCAACAGAGTGTTGGGAAACTTTCTTAGATGCTTAACAAAGGAGTATGGACAAGCATGGGATCAAGTGTTACCACAGGCAGAATTTGCTTATAATGATAGTGTTAACAGGACTACAGGAAAAAGCCCATTTCAGATTGTATATGGGATGCATCCAAGAGGAGTTTGTGAACTCAGAGAATTAAAAGGACAAGGAGTGATAAGTGGACATGTTGATGACTTTGTACAGTCCATGAAGGAGATACATGATCAGGTGAATAAAAATATGATTGAGTCAAATCAGAAATTGAAAGAGAAGGTAGATGAAGGAAGGAGAGAAGTCCAGTTTCAGATTGGAGATCTGGTAATGGTACACCTGAACAAAGCCAGATTACAGAAGGGGATTCCTACTAAATTGCAAATGAGGAGAATAGGTCCCTGCAAGATATTGGAGAAGTATGGGCAGAATGCCTATAAAATTGATTTACCTAACAATTTGGATATATCACCTATTTTTAATGTGCAGGATTTGATTCCATACATAGGACCAGTGATACCTAAGAGCACTCAGCAGAGGGAGATAGGAAAAGATGTTCAAGATATACAGGGGAAGCCTAAGTCCAAGTTGCAGGCAGAGAAAATCCTAGATTCTAGAGTTCAGAAGACAACCAGGTGCAGGGTATATAGAGAATACCTAGTAAAATGGTCAGGGTTACCAGAAGCAGAAGCTACATGGATGGGAAGTAGACTGCAGAAGACATGGAATTAGTTCGGCATTGCTGCCGACTAGTTCAAGCTAATTTCTTCCTTTGTAGAGGGGGAAGTATGGTGTAGAGCACCCTAGGGTTTAGCTCAAAACCCTAGCCCTAGCATTTTTGTCTTTGATAACCGTTTTCATTTTTTCCCCTAGACACTAACGGTATCATAGCGGGCCAGTTATGTTTTGTCTCGTCACAGTGCCCAGCAGAGAATAGAAAGTAGTGAATCGCAAACTCGCGAGCTGATCAGCAGTAGTTCTGAAGTGTGTGAGTGTGCGACAAGAGCTCATCACTCAGTCATGAGGTGAGTTGGCCGTTAGGCTATGAGGGTCGCAACAACGCGAGGACAGGTATCGCAGACTCGCGGTTAGATCAGTGGTTAGTGGAAGACGGCTGCGACAAGGCGACACTAACTCATCGCGCAGTCAGCGGTCTAGCAGTAGTTAGTGTAAAACTGGCACGACAATGTGACGAGCACTTATCGCTCAATCACAAGGGAAAACATCAGCTCATATCAAATAGTTTAGGTACGCGACGAGTGCTCATCGCTCGGTCGCAGATGAAAACATCATCTCGTTTCAAGTATGGCGAGTGCGTGACAAGAGATCATCGCTCAGTCGCCGAGTAATTATCAACTCGAGTTTAAGTGGTGCGAGTGCGTGACCACAGTGCAGCGCAAGGTCACAAAGGAATTGTCAAACCATTTCAAAGTGCGGTGAATGTCCGACGAGCATTGTATCTCTCAGTCGCAGAGAACATGTCAGCTCGTCTATAAGAGACGTGAGTGTGCGACTTCAATACATCGCAGACTCGCAAAGCAAGTAGAAGCTCATGAAAAAGAGGTGCAGGCGCGTGACAAGGAGATACCTCTTAGTCGTAGAGTAAATGACAGCTTGGGTCAAGGTATTGCGGGAGTGCGACGAGCATGTTATCGCTTAGTCACGGATCAAAACATGAAGAGTGAATATAAATCGTGACTATGCGATGAACAACAAAAATAGTAAAACAATAAAGCATGCTGACATGTCAACAGGAGAAAAGTCATAACCACCAAAACAGAAAAGGAATGACATGGATGAAAAGCACTGTCCACAGTGACGACCATGCAGATAAAGTTGACGACAGTTTGTAGAAGAAAATGAAGAGCAGAGACAGCTGGAATTCTCATATGGACAGGTAACTGAAAGGGTTACAAAATCAAGAAGAGGCCGAAGATAAAAACAGAGGAAGAGAATTTTGTAAAAGGTCATTGTTTTCAGAGAAGTCAGAGACAGAGTAGACTAGTAGAGAATATTGTAATCTTCTGGTTTTTTTTTTAATAAAGAGAAGTTTACAGTATTTTGTGTGTTCTTTTGCTTTGATCAGACTTCTGTAAAGTAGGATTTTGTTTCTGTTAAGTATCATGGATACTTCTTGACTCTAATAATCCATTCTATGGAGTGTGATAGTCAAGAAGCATCCTTCATGTACATTATTTCTATTTCTGTATTTTTGTTGGAGAAGAGGCTAGTCAAGATTATAGACAAGTCCTAGGCGAGCCAATGGTCCGGCTAGAGAACTTGTAGAATAGAAAGATAGAATTAGAAAGGTGCATGACTGATTTGATTCAGTCATGAAGAGTAAGATAAGGTGAAGAGTGAAGCATTTCAGTGGGTAGGAAACCTAGGAGAGAGGGAATAGATGAGTCCTTCTGGTTAGGGTCTAAGAGTAGCCTAAGAGACTCAAGTGTGAGTCTAGAGGGTCCTGAATTCAATAGGATCCAAGGTGAGATTCCATAGAAAGAGTAGGAGTCTCAGAGAGCAAGGTGACCTCCCCATCAGTCCTAGATCCATAGTTTTGTATTCTTTTGATGACCTGCCTCTTGGTTCCCTAGAGCCGACTGGTCATTGTCAGACAGTTAATAAGGGTGTCAGGAAGTAGGTGACCCCATCAAGGCACGTCAGCTTGGAGGATGATTCTGATAGGTGTTCTTCCCAAGGCACCGCCCCAGCATTAAACACTTAGTGCATCGAAGAAAGTGAGCCACTTTGACATTGATGAGGCATGTGGCCTCGATCCTTGGGGGTTCAAATTTCTTCTATTCTCCCTATGGCTCTTGTCTTGAGGCCAATTCTTCCATACCTCTCTTCTTGTCTCATTCTTCTAACATGTCAGACCTTTGTTCTTCTTGAGGTTGTTGTATCATGGTGCAAGTAGTATAGGCCACCGGAAATTATATTTTATTGATTGAGTGTAAAGCTAAGTTAGGTTAGTTTTAGGGAAAACATCTGTATAAATAACAAGCCTGACCTCATTCCAAGGGTCGGCAAAATTGATGATTTTGCAGTCCATAGTGATAGAATTTCAATATTTCATTTCTAGTAGTTGTGGAGCTCAATGCTCCTTAGTTCTTAGAAGTTCTCAGTAGATAGATGCTCCCTTGGATCCATTATTGTATGCACCAGTGCTCACTGGAAACCTATTAATGAAGAAGGGAAATGAAGTTGTTAGTGTTCTGATTTCTGGTTAGCGTTCTTTCATGTTGTATGTTTCTTATGTCCCTTGCTCTAATGTTTTAAGTAGATTAGCAACCTCCTTTTCCCCTCGCTATTGAATGTGTATGAACTGATGGATATGTATACATTCAGTATTTTAGTATAGCATGTTAGAGCATTGTTGATGTTTAAACGTATTTGCATGATTATAGATAGATGAAATATTTCTAACCCTAGCCTATCTTTTCAAGTTTATTTGGTTGACTAAGGAATACTTGCAAGAAGCCCCACTTATCTAAATTCTTGGAGAGGATGAGCCAAGATAACCAGCTATTCCCCTGAACAAAACAGTCACACTCCCAACTAAGCTCCCGCACCGTTGAGACCTGACTCTCACATGCTTGAAGGCCCAGAGAATCTCATTTCTTTAGAAAACCTTTACAGGCAAAGTTGGTTGGTACCCCGGTGCCTAGTGACAACTTACATCTTTTGGTGGACCCGGTCACAAAGTCCTGCCAATAGGTTATAAAGGAGACATTAACTAAAATGACTGACATCACAAAGAACCTAATTACAGGTAATAATACATCAATTGAGGAATAATGTATGATATCTATACTTATGAATATGATGAAAAACAAATGCAAGCTACATCTTACCTACTGAGCACAATAGAAAATAATGATAAAGAAGATATTACCAACATAATAATAATAAATGTGAAAATTCATATCACTATAATCAACCACTTACAGGAACAATGGAATACAGTTTTGGGAAATGTATAGACTAAGTATGTCAGTGTTCTAGAAGGAGCCAAAAACAACTAATACCACAACAGTCACATTTTTTGGTCGCATTTCGCATTTCTATCAAAGGGGGAGTAATAAGAATAATGAGAATGATGAAGAAAATAAAATGAGTAAAGAAGAAGCTAAAGAGAGTACAGGAAAAGGGGGAGCAACAAATCAAATGGAGACGAGTACAAATAATGATGATACAAAGGTTTTTTTATCAATGCCAAAGGGGGAGATTGTTACTTGAAAAAATCCTCTACAGGCTAATGTTTAAAATTTTTCTAAGATTGTTATTGTTGGCAATAAACATCAAGTATAGAGTACTATCAGAAAAGAATAGGTTATCGACAAAAAGGTTATGATTATCGGAAAGTTTTATCAACAAAAGGAAAATAAAATCCTAGAATCAGGGATGACATCCTACTATCAAAATGTCCTATGAAAGAATCAATAAACCCTAATTAGGTTAGACATATAGTTTAAAAGGAGACCAGAGAGAGAAAGAGATATAGTGGAAAAAATAGAGAAGAAGACAGAAGCAACAACGTAGAGTATGAACAAGTATTGGTGAAGACTAGAAAATAATAAATTAGGAAAGGAACATAGTAGAAGGAGATCTGAAAAAATATTATGAGAAAGTATTCATGGGTCAAATTTCTTATTGATTTATATCTAACAGTTTAGCAGCAAGATTGTGAAATCCCTTAATCGGGTAGTCTCTAACCGGACTTAGACATTCTTTTCAAGAACTTATTGTAAATCATTTAATAGGTGTTACTCCAATTTCACATTGAATTTTTCATTAGTTATCAAGTTTACATAATGGACAGTCAGTGAAAGAGTCAACACAAGAGAGTCGGTATATATCACCGAAGTGCAGATTTAACCAAGAGCACTAATCACGTTCACAGTTAACTGAGTACAATGATACCCAAGTAATCAGACTATACCAAGCACATACAATACTGAGCTACACAACATAACCAAGAACCAGTATAACCAAGATATACAATATACACCAAGCACTGAGGAACAACATTAATTGAGTGGAACAGAGTCCACATAAAAGTTTGTTATGGCACATTATTCTAAGCAACAACTTTTAAGATAACCTAGAAAATGGTTTACACGGTCGAGGAGGACATTAATTATAGATTTACAACATTAATTGTTTATGTCTCCTATGTTTATTTGATTAATGTAAAGTTTGTAACCATTGATCTTAGGGTAAGGATGCAAATGTTGATCCCTAATTAGGTAATATCGTTTGATATATAAATGTATAGATGTCAAATTTTGTTAAGTATGTTGATAAGGAAATAATCAAGTAGCCACCATACTACAATCATCAGAGATCAGACAAGGGATTCAAGGACAGAGACCACATTGCAGAAATTAGTTTACAGAACTAAGGCAAGGCTATCGAGCAAAATAGAGTAGAAGGTATTATCATTCACATTGAGGTGATATGTTTTATATGAACTTAATAGATCTATATCAAAAATTTTGATATTGTATATGTTTTAGATCAAATTTCTGTTACTCTCTAACAATTGTAATAGACACCTAAATCTCTTAACAGAGTAGACTTAACAGTCTTATTGTAAATCTCTTACCCGAGTGCACACATAGATTGTGTTGCTAAATCCTCACATGGGGTAGATCTAGTAGATATTTTTGTTACTCCTAACAAGGTAAGATCATCAAAAGTGATCATTTTGTAAAGCTTTAATAAGCTACCTTTATTAATGTAGTAGTGAAGTTTTGCGGGTCTCATCCCCACCGCAGTTTTTACCTTCTAACAGGGGTTTTCTGCGATACCAAAATACTAGTGTCAAGAGTACTTAATTTTGTTATGTTTCTTTTATATGTATTTACATTTCAAAATTGATACTATATGTTTGGAATAAGAAATTTTCTCAGTTGGTTTATATAGAATAGTGAATACAAGGAATTGACTAAAGTTTTTAAGGGTACTGATTCACCCCTCCCCTCTCAGTACACACCCTTTCCATTATCTTAACATTGGGCTAGCAATTGGTATCAGATCTTGTTCTCTTATTTTGAAGGTTTACTAGCTAAAAGAGAAAAGATCTTACAATGGAGAGGTATACACTGTAGACGTCCAAAATCATCCTTATATTAATTTAATCAATATTCCCATAACATTATAGTTAATTTTAAATAATTATATTTGTTATATTCTTCTATCTATTTAATTAATTTATTTAATTAAATATGATTCACCTTCATAACATTTAAATCTTAATTTAAATATTATTCCCCCTTTTAATGTATTAAATCTTATTTATATACATTTCCCTCGTTTATTCCTTTTAAATAAGTTTATAATTTATTTATTCCTCCACATGACTTAATTCTACTAAACCACAATTAATATAAATCTAAATTGGATTAAACTAATTTGAACCGATAACTTACCCTACCTCACATCACTCTTACCAAATAGACCTACTCTCTAATTAACTAAGGTTAATTAGGCTAATTTCTTGATTCCTGCACATATTAGTCCTAATTATTTGCTCACACCTGTGAGAAAATTTTCAAAAATTCACTTTTCCAAATAATCCTAATTTGGTGCCAACAAGGTTTCTTACAACCTTGATGACACTCTCTTACACTTTCTAAAAGTTTTTTATTGGACAAAAACTCATACATCTCTTACAAGATCCTTCACATATATACTTTAAGTACACCTTGACCCATCACATCACAAGTTGCTCACACATGTGTGAGCAAAGTTGGCCTTTTTCATGGCTTATGTGTCTTTCATGTGGCACCTATGTGGATGCCACATGAGCTCCACCTCATCCAATCCCTCTCTCTCCTCCAAAAAATTTATAAATAGAGGCCATTTTCAAGAGAAAATCATCTCTCATTTATACATTGTTATCATGCTAGTTTAGATTTTGAATTTTAGAGTTCATTTTTATGTTCATGCTTTTAGTTCATTTAATCACATCTTAGGTAATCATGGAATGAATCTTAGTTTCTTTATTCTTGCATCTTCATCTTAGTTTAGTTCATGTATTTTCATCTTTATTGGTGAAGGCTTGAGACAAGTTACTCATACTTGTTATTGAGTTCTTCATCACATCCATTAGTTGCATTATAGTTTCAATCTATAGCATGCATCTTTAATCTAGTGGGATTTGAATATTGTGTTGGGAGAGCACACCCACATTATTATCTAAGAGCAAATCAACAAGGCCTTGGGTGCCCTTGTTCAGCTCATCTGAGGTTGTGATGGAGTCCCATGTTTTTGTAGTATGCTTTAAGACATGTTAGTATAGTTAAATGATTTATATTAGTAACGTTTTCATGTCTAAGTGTGCTCCCAAAAGGTAGGATTTTAGCATTCCTGGTGGGACCTACGTCCGTTATTTGTTTAAAAATTTCAAAATTTCTACATTTTTCTGTGATTCTAGAAAAGCATTTCGCAAAGCCGTCTCCGCTCTGAGATTACCATCTACATTTATAGACTGTCGTCTGTGCTTAAGAACTATCATTTGTGCAAAATGGCCATCTGCACTTAAAAATTATTGTCTGTGCAAAATTTCATTATCTGCGTAGATCACTGTCTGTGCACTGTCATTGTCATTTTTGCATTTCTTGTATTTTAAACTAGTTCTGAGAGATGGGTATTTATTGAATGATTTCTTGAAATTTTTTATGTATACTTCAGACCAATTTCAGCACCAGGTCTATATTTAAAATATATCATTTACTTTAAGATATATTTTAAATATATACTTCCAGGATGTTTGAGAGTGGTTTAAGCTTCATATGAGTTAAGATGCAAAATCTAGTTTTTGAGGGTTTTTAAGAAATTTCAGACTTAGTCAAATTTTAGGAATCAGGAGTCAACATATTCTCAGGAATCAAGTGTTACTAATCTATTTGCCTTTTTGTAGCATTTGAGGGTTGGAGACTTTAAAAGATTACTAATATTTTTCATGCAGGTTTCCTTGGATTTTAATGGATTTTGGGAATGAACTTGTATGATTTAAACACTAGTCTTTGAATGCATGTTTCTTAGAGGAATTAACCACATCTAATCTTGAATGCATAAGGGAATGAACTTCAAAATCTTGAATGACTTAAGGCAGATAAACACACTTTTTAATATGTTTTCCTCATTGTTGTGTGGGAAATGAATTGAACTTGCATGTTTAATCACACTATTGTGTCTTTTTCTTAGGTAGAAAACACTTAGTTGCTTTAATTAGGTTCAATTTGGAAATGAATTCTTTTTGGTATGTTTGAAGAAGTATTTTTCAACACTTCTTTCAATATATTTTTTCATTAGATAGATCCCTTAAATTATATGATGCTATGATTAAACTATAGCCATATCCTCTCCCCTCGCCTTCGTGGAACTTGGGTGAAGAGAAAGCTTAGCTTAATCTAGCTTCTAGAGAGGCCTGTCTGGAGGGTGCGCTTCCCCTTTAGAGGATGACCTCAAACCGGTCAATCCTTTCGGTTGGTATAGAAATAAGGTGTGACCTAAAGGTCCACTTTATCCCTTCAAGCTCAGGCAGGTTGTGTTCAATGGTAGTCCATACTGAGTGAATATCCTCAGCATACTGGCATGGTTGAACTAGAGCCTTAAGTGCCTCACGTCGTACAAACCGATTACAGAGATGCCACAAATCTTATTAGCAACTATAAATTAGTAGCCTACCTGATTCACCTCTGAATGGTGACTTATTATAGTGCAAGGGGAGGGAAGATTCTCTCCCCAAGATTCCCACCATACATGTCCCAGGGTATTATGTTGCGAAATAGATCTTCATAGCATGACAACAATACCTGGCAAAAGGCAAAAACATGGGCACCCTTCCGGGGGTGACATTGCTGTGTGAGCCAAAGGACTACCAAGTAATAGGCCTATATTTCATGTAAAGCCAATTCCTTAAGGTAGCTACTATTTGTACTATCTTCATTATGTTAAATTACGTAAAAATATAAGTGGCTTGAAAGAGTCACTTGAACATACACAAATGAAATATCACAATTCTATCAAAATTCCCCAAAGTCACAATTGCTTGTCTCCTGCAAGGTTGCTTTGTCCCTTCCAGGAATATTTTCAGACACATGTCTTCAATAAATGTCAGTTATCCCCAAAATATGAGTCAAGGTATACTTAGCGTAGTCAATGCCTTTGATGTATGTTGAAAATTAGTTCTTTCCAATGAACAAATTGACCTGAAAAGTCCAAAATCAGTCAGAATCCTACATTGTCATCTCCACATTAGCTTACTTCTTCATCATCATCATACTTCTTATCCTAATCACCTCTTCCAAGTCATTTTTATTCTTCTCAATTATTCTGATCGTTTCATCCTAAACACCCACAAACATCCTAATCCTCATCCTAATCATCCCTCTAATTCACATCAACATCCTCTTTCTTAATCCAATCTAATCATTCATCTTCCTCCAACCAAATCCAATCATCATTCTTTTAATCCAATCCACTTGTCAACCTAATATCATTCTATCAAATCCTAATCCAATTCATCTTACTCTTCATCCAAAACCAATCACACCTTAATTATTCCCTTGTCTTCAAACATCTCCCATCCATCATTCAAAGTTCATCCATTCTTACTTCAAAATCTTCATTCACATCACCTTCTAATTCCAATATTCATAAAATATTCTACTTTTGGCTTAGGAGCACCATTGTAATCCTTGGAATTTAATCTTGATTATCTTGATTGACCCACATCCAACCATAGTCAAGATTAAACCACATCAAATCAAACTTCATCTTTTAGACCTTCATCAAGATGTTTCATCTCAAATCTTAGGTTGTGTAATACTGGAAATGGAATGATTACCAAAATGTGATGGATGTTAAAATTTAACGGGTTAGAATTGGATTGTGTTACTAAAATGTAATAGATAAGGTATAGAAATGATTGATTTGATTTATAGATTGTTTGTGAATTCATTATCTTGAAATGTAAGGTGTTGATGTGTAGATTGTTCTTTGAATTACCTAGATTGTATTAACCTTAATTGAATTGAATTGATTTGATATTGTAATTGTGATGAAGGAGAAGATAAGATGTTCCTTTTTACCCTCAAATGCACAAATGGGAGATCCAAGTTGATCAACCCAAGGAAAGGGTTAATGCACAAATGAATCAACTATTTGGAAACGAGAATAACAAAGGAAATACCTTAAATTCTATTAATTCTATGTATATGAATGATAGATGACTGTAATTGAAAATATTTGAGAAATGCACTAATCTTGAAATATTGTAGATCAAAGAATGCTATTTTCTGAGGTCTGTAGACAGTTTCTAGAAAAACTAACAATTGATACCGAAATGAAATGCAGAGACGAACAAAACCCAGAAATTGTTTTCCATTTCGATGTCATCTTATGAAAAAAGTCAACCTTGACCCACAGATGTCAACCCTGACCCAATAATGTCAACCCTGACCTGCATAGATTCGACAGTGTCTTTGTTTGCAGATCCTGAAAGTTTGCCGAAAAGGGTATCCAGATCTGGGCTCAAATCCACTGTTCTATACCTGTACCTGCAAGAAAAAGGAGATTTTTTTGTTGTGGGGGAGGGGTTTGCCTTAGTCAAACCCTGATTTAGGAATTAACCTTGAAATCAATAAAGTACAAAATGCTAACATGTAGTAGAATTGAATCTAACAATGAAGCTATGATATTC
>MU223509.1:724853-752122 GCA_018584345.1 Thuja plicata
TCTATCTTATCTTACAATTCTCTCCTATTCTCCAATTCCTCTTATCTTCCTCTCCTCCCATCTATTTATTCTTCCTTCCAACTTCCAATCATCTTATCTTCCTCTTCCATTCTATCTATCTTCTAATCTAATCCATTCCTCTTCCATTCTTTCTATCATCTAATCCAATCCATTCCTCTTCTATTATATCTATCTTCTAATCCAATCCATTCCTCTTTCATTCTATCTATCTTCTAATCCAATCCATTTCTCTTCCATTTTATCTTCTGATTCTTTCCTATTCTCCAATTCCTCTTATCTTCCTCTCCTCCCATCTATTTATTCTTCCTTCCAACTTCCAATCATCTTGTCTTCCGATTCCATTCTATCTATCTTCTAATCCAATCCATTCCTCTTCCATTCTATCTATTTTCTAATCCAATCCATTCCTCTCCCATTCTATCTTCTAATCTAATCCATTCCTCTTTCATTCTATTTTTCTTATATTCCAATTCATTTATCTTCTTCCAATTCAAGTCTATCCCATTAATTCCTCTTCTAATCTAATACATTCCTCTTCTATCTAATTCCTCTTATCTTCCAATCCCATTACATCTAGTTCCTCTTCTTATAAAATCGCACTCTCACACGACTGAGTTTACCCTATCAAAACTAAGCTTTATTCTAGACACATTGACTGCAAGCATTTCCGACAAATCAGAAAACATAATGACTTTCCTAATTTCATTCTATCCACAAGCAATTGGCAGCTAATTCCCATTTCAATTAATCAATCTTTTGCCCATCAGGATGCATCCTTCCGGTGTCATCTCTTCTATCAATCCTCACATCAAATTTGTTCATGGAAAGAACTTTTTGACTGAATGATTGCTTGGTCAAGATGCCTTTTTGTTGATTTTATCTTGTGTTTCAATGTGGTCTTCTTGTGACAGCCTTGATCTTTCATATCTTGGCTTGTTATGGTGAGAACATGTTGGAATATGTGTCATTTGTGGTATGATCTGGTTTTCATAGATTGTTAGTGCATTTATGTTTCATGTTTAGTTATGATTATGTATGCCTCAGTGGGGGTAGGATTCATGTATCACAAATCCCTAAAAATATCTGGGTGTATTGCGTCTCCTCATGAGAAAAATTTCAAAGGTCTCATCATACTTGATATCTTCCATTCTTGTTCCCTAGCAACCTATTTGTCTGAGATTCTAGTCCATGCAAAGGAACCATGTCACTTGTGTTTTATAGCACATGGTGAATAAATCCTTTTGCAAAATCAAACTAGGGTGTTCTCTCCAACATTAACATGGTATAAATCCCACTATCATCATAGTTAGGATTGCATTTTAGCTAGGTCATATTGCACTTTGCATTTTTCTCTTGGCAAGGTTTTTGTTTATTCCCCATCCCAATTGGGGCATCATGTCCCCGACCTAGCCTAGGTCTACCCCCCAAGGACGTGTCTCATGACACCACCTAATTTCCCCTTTTTTCTCTCTTCTTCCTCTCTTCTTTCTTTTCTCGAGAAAATTACACAAAATTTTATTTTTCTGTTATTTTCTTGAGGGGGCATCATCTCATGTCCCACCATAATTAATTTTCTCTTTGGGGCATCTTATTTTATTTTCTTTGACGCGATGCCACTTTTGACGCCACATCAAAGAGGGGCAAAATGTAGACGTCCAAAATCGTCCTTATATTAATTTAATCAATATTCCCATAACATTATAGTTAATTTTTAATTAATTAAATATGATTCACCTTCATAACATTTAAATCTCAATTTAAATATTATTCCCCCTTTTAATGTTACTAATCTTATTTATATATATTTCCCTCATTTATTCCTTTTAAATAAATTTATAATTTATTTATTCCTCCACATGACTTAATTCTACTAAACCACAATTAATCTAAATTTAAGTTGGATTAAACTAATTTGAACCTAGATCCTACCCTACCTCACATCACTCTCACCAAATAGACCTACTCACTAACTAACTAAGGTTAATTAGGATAATTTCTTGATTCCTACACATATTAATCCTAATTATTTTCTCACACACGTGAGTAAATTTCCAAAAATTCACTTTTCCAAATAATCCTCATTTGGTGCCAACAAGGTTTCTTACAACCTTGATGACACTCTCTTACACTTTCTAAAAGTGTTTTATTGGAAAAAAACCCTTACACCTCTTACAAGATCCTTCACATGTGTACTTTAAGTACACCTTGACCCATCACATCAAAATTTTCTCACACATGTGTGAGCAAAGTTGGCCTCTTGCATGGTTTATGTGTCCCTCATGTGGCACCTATGTGGATGCCACATGAGCTCCACCTCATCCAATCCCCCTCTCTCATCCAAAAAATCTATAAATAGAGGCCATTTTCAAGAGAAAATAATCTCTCATTTATGCATTATTATCATGCTAGTTTGGATTTTGAATTTTCGAGCTCATTTTCATGTTCATGCTTTTAGTTCATTTAGAAATCACATCTTAGGTAATCATGAAATGAATCTTAGTTTCTTTGTTCTTGCATCTTCATCTTAGCCTAGTTCATGTATTTTCATCTTTATTGGTGAAGGCTTGAGACAAGTTCCTCATACTTGTTATTGAGGTCTTCATCACATCCATTAGTTCCATTATAGTTTCAATCCATAGCATGCATATTTAATCTAGCAGGATTTGAATATTGCATTGGGAGAGCACACCCACATTATTCTCTAAGAGAAAATCATTAAGGCCTTGGGTGCCCTTTTTCAGCTCATTAGAGGTTGTGATGGAGTCCCATTTTTTTGTAGTATGCTTTTAGAAATGTTAGTATAGTTAAATGATTTATATCACTAACATTTGCATGTCTGAGTGTGCTCCCAACAGGTAGGATTTCAGCACATACATACACTTGACAAAACTATTGAGAATCAGAAGTTACAGTTGGAGATCAGATCTATGTCGAATAATATAAATAAGCTAAAGAGAAACTCAGGGAGATGTTGATTAAGAGGAAGGACATGACACTTCACTGTCATGAGATTGATTATCATGAAGAAGAGATTCATGACCCATTTGATACATCTAGATCTTAATCTAGTAGCACATTTGATGCATCTGAAGGAATCATATCAAATCTATCTGAGAGAAATCAACAACTTACTAAACAAGTGAAAGAACTACATATCGGACAAGATACACAAATGGTCAGAATGGTTGAAGTCTTGAATGATGCAAAGAAAGCTGAACAAGATAGAAAAATAGTTGTTTATGACAGAAGATAGATGACTGAAAAGTTACAAGAGAAAGAAATTGAGATATCTAGACTTACTGAACATTACTTTGAGATCACCAATCAAGTGGTTACTATGAATCACAAGGCAAACCAAGTAAATACTGAACTTGAAAAAGGAATAGATGATAGCGATGTATTGAAGGAAGAGTATGAGAAACTGATAAATGAGGTTAAGATTTTACAACATAATGAAGTGATTAAGAGATATGAAGAAAGCACTAAGAAAATGGATGAATTTCTGAACTATCTGATGACATTAAGTTTTTCCATTAGTACACTTTGTGAAAAACATTGACAGAGACCATTGGTATAGCTACCTAATGAATAGAGTATGTAGCTAACTAACACATAGAAGAGAGGATATCAGACGATGTAAAAAGTGTTAAATATGGAATTGCCTGACGAACACTGACAAGTGTTGTACCAACAAGGTAAACAGGACATCACTGACGGGTCAATAACATAACACAAAGATCATCACTGACAATACAATTTTTGAGAACAAAACAAACAGAGTAGAAAAGGCATACCTGATGAATAGTTCAAGAAAGGAACATCGACAGAGAAGAAAACTGACAGACTGACAGAGTAGCCCGACCATCAGAACCGACAGTTAGTTAGAGAACCTGCAAATAGTGGATCTGACTTTTACACGTTAGATAAAGCATTATAATTTTATTTATAGAGTTTTAATTTGTTTTAAATCATTACTTGAGGGTCAAGCAAGCATAATGTAAATATTTTAAAGCATCCTAACAGATCTAAAACATATCTAACTAAATATCAAGGTCAAGTTGTAAACCTTGAATCTAGAGTTAACTTGCGAAGCGTGAATCAAGAATAGAGCTAAAATCTAGTATAAATAGATATTCAATAAATTGTAAATTATGGATTCATTGTTGTTGATATCCACAAAGAGAATCTAAGGAGAAGAAGGCAAAATTCATGCAAAGTTCAGAAATAGATTATATCCAGTTATCAAGAACACACAGAGGCTACCGATGTGCAGAGAAAGGTATTATTCAATCATGTAAAGATGATTACTCATACATAGGAAGCTTTATTGGATCTGTTATCAGCAATTAGAGATTACATACATCATCAGATCAAAGACTTGTGTAGTTGCATTCTAACAAGTGCATCACATCTAAAATCCTTTTATAGAAGGTGGACTTAACAATTCTTTACAAATATCTTAACAGAGTGCACACTTAACGGTGTTGCTAAAGCTTCAAATGAAGTAGATCTTAACAGGTCTCCACTGTAATACTCCTAATAGGGTGGGTCATCAGAAGTGACCAATTGTAAGCCTTTACCAGCCCTTTCTTATCTACAGATAGTGAAGTCTTGTGGGTAACAATCCCCACCATAGTTTTTACTTCCTAACAGGAGTTTTCTGTGATATCATATCTTGTGTCATGTGTTATCTATTTTCATGAATGTTTCTTGTATGGTTACATATTAAAGAACTTATGTTATAATTACATATGCATAAAGAAAGATGAACAGTTAGATAAGATAATTTACAAACTGATGACAAAGGGTTAATGGGATAACCAAGAAAAGTTTTAGAGGTACTGATTCACCCCTCCCCTCTCAGTACTACAGTCACAATATAATTCCAACAATTGGTATCATAGCTAAGTCTCTTTCTTGAAAATCTTAAAGACTTAAGAGAAAAGATCAGAGAAATGGAAAAGTATAGACTGGACAAGACTATTGAGAATGAGAAATTACAGATGTAGATAAACTATGAGCAGTATAAAGAGGCGAGAATAAACTTGAGAAAACTTCTTGATGAAAGAAAGATTATGGCAACTAAGCTGAATGAGAAGGACTACAAAGAATCAGAAATACAAGATTAATTTGATTTAGCAGAATCAACATCAAGTAAAGAATCATACCAATCAGATGAAAAGATCACAAGTCTACATGAGGCCAATCAACATCTGACCGATCAATTGAGAATGTTGCAAATTGGTCAAGAGACTCAAATGGTGAAAATGATTGATGTCATGAATGATGTAAGAAAAGCTGAAAATGAAAGAACACTAGCTATTGATGATAGGAGGAAAATAACAGAGAAGCTGCAAGAGAAAGAATCAGAGATTCAAAGACTTACTGAGCACCACCATGAGATTACCAATCAGATTATTCTTATGAGTCAAGAGGCAAACAGAATAAATATAGAACTCATTGAAAGAATACAGTCTATTGGTGAGCTAAGAGAAGACAATGAAAAATTAAAGCATGAAATCAAAGTCCAGAATCAACACAATGAATTGATCAAGAAAGATAAAGAAAGCAACAAAAGGATGGATGATTTTCTTGATGGACAAAGGAGAGTCAACAACTACACAAGATTAGGGTACAACGAGAATGGTGAATCTTCTAATCAACCAGATCAAAGGAATGCTTTCACAACCCCAAGATCCAAGAAGCTGTCATGCAATCACTATGGAAAACCCAACCACACCTCAAAGATTTGTAGAAGCAAAATGAAAGATATTCCTCAAGCACAATCTACTTTCATTGGTAATTGTTATAAATGTCAAAAGAAAGGACACAAGGCACATGAATGTAGATCCAAAGTGACAAATCCAAAAAGGAAAACCTACATGGACAAGTACTGTCCTACCTGCAAAATGAATGGGCATACACATGAGGAGTGCTGGAAAAAGAACAAGGCCTGGACACCAAAGGAAACTGATAATAGCTACAAACCAACAAGAGAAGGTAACTCATATGTTTGGTACTATAACACATGAATAAACTGCACAACATGTGGAAGGTATGGTCATATTGCTGCCAACTATATGAGAAAGTGGACCAAAAGGTCAAGAGGTTGGACCAATCTAGGTATGATATGTTTACAGTGTCATAAGGTTGGACATGTGATAAAAGATTGCAAATACTGACTGACAAATACAAGTACTCATCCCAATGGAAATACCATTAATGACATCAAGAGAATGAGAAACAAGATGTGGGTAAAAGCCACAACCACTGAAGGTGCTAGAACAAGAAATACAAATGATGACACCCTATCCAAAGGATCTGGTGGCATCACTACATCCAACTAAAATGCACAAGTAAGTATGGAACTGCATTGTGAAAATTTATATTTATGCATCGGTTCCATTACATATTGATCATATAGACAAATTAGCATTATTAAAGATGCACCATATTGTCACTTGTAAAATATTGTTGAAAATAAACCATCAGTTATTGGGTACAAAAATGCATTGGTGAACACATAGACAAGTTAGCACTACTTACCAAAATGTATCAGTCATTACACAAATGCCAAGTTACTAAGTGTAAATCGACGGACATCAGTGAACCTTGGGAAAATGAAAGCTGTCTTCACCACTTTACCAACCATCATCGGTGAAGTCACCAAAGTTGCTAGCAACCCCAACGGTTTGCATAGACACCAAAGATGTTATGATTGCCTCTACCGATAAACTCAGTCTTTGTATACTGATGAGTTGGTGAGCATTAATGACAACTTGGGGCACAAAAGTTATAAAAGCCCAATGGGTGAACTCATTTTCTCACCCGCGATTTTTGAGCAGAGCAAAGAAGAGTAGAGTGATTTCAAAGAAAATTGAAGAGTGACCTTAGCAAAGACTCAAAACCTCTCAGAGGATTCATAGGCAATCACATAGATTTAGTAAGTAACCACATTCAATGACTGCACTATTTGATTTATGAAAAAACCCTAAATTTCTGCAATGCGATGGCATCGAATTCTAGAGTTGAAAAGATTAAGGAAGATAGGAAGAAAATGTTCAAACTTGTCAGTAGAGGCTCTTGTGCTAAACCCAAATTCAAGCTGCACCCATAAATAGCATCACAACCTGATGATTCTGGAGCATTCTCCAGAATCCCACCTAGGGTTTTGCTGGTAGAGGACGTAAGGTCCTATATACACTACAAGATCTAAAAAATAGGAGATCTAGACCTACATAATTCCTATAGGGAACTATGTGATGATGTTGGAAACCTCAAAGATGAGCACAAGCATCTGGAAGTGAAGGGAATCATGAATGCATTGCATTTTCCCAAATTTTTCAAAATGGAATGGATAAAGATTGTTCTCAACACAATGCACAACAAGACTCTATGGCTTAATAAGCCAAAACCAATAACAAAGGATGTTATTCATACTATTACTGGTTATCCTACAACCGATAGACCACAAGCTCACAAGCACCCATCCCTGGTAGAAGTGGAAAAATTGACTGGTGCTAAATCAGACAAAAGAGCACTCAAGGTCAACACTATCACCGACGTAGAACTCAAGTTTGGTGCATATGTTATAGGATATAAAATCTTCCAGGAAATTAGAATGAATAGCATATCAAGAACTACTATGAGCACAACATACAAAATCATCAAACAAGGAAAGAAGATGGATCTAGCAGAGATCATGTTACATCAACTAGAGGAGAACATGTGCACTATAAGATCTTCAAGAACAAGCACTTGTAAGTTTGGTTCCCTCATAATGTGCATATTCTTTTACTTTGAAGACTACTTTCCTTCAATAGGAAAAGTTGTATGGGACACAAGCAGACCAATAACCATTCAGATAGGTGAATTCATAGAATCACTAGGAACAGATTTTGATAATGTAATGCATGAATATTTCAAAATCATTAAGGAAATGTTGTAAACTAGAACAAGGATTCTTGAAAATCTGATAGAGGAACACAGAGAGAATATATGTTTCATGGTAGATACTGATTTCACATATATCCAAGCAGTAGTACCTAGCAAGTCATGGCTTTCATGGTTAGAATATGAAATCAAAATAGGACAAGCCAATGAGTGCATTGAGGCACTAGTGAATGAACCAGTGGACAACAAGCAACAAAGATTTGGCACCTATGAAGAGGCCAAACAAAAGATTAAAACAAATCTTTTTATCAAGAAATCTATAAAATAGTCAAGAAGAATGGTGAAAAATTTAAAAAATAAATTGAATGTATCTTCTGGAGGTGAAGAGGAAGAAGAGGGTAAGGAGGAAACCACCGAGGACCAGTTACCCATTGGTGATACAGAAGAAGAGAATGAATCAGAGGAAGAATAGTCCAATTCACCACCTCCTCCTCCAACTGAGAAGTCAAGAACGAGGAGTCAGATAGCAAAGGATGCAACTCCTTCTCCCATGGTAAAAGGAAAGGTGTATAAGAGGACACCTGACACTTCAGAGGCAAAACAACTAGTTGGGAAACCTACCAAAAGGAAGAAATAAATGAAATCATGGAGAAATATGAAAAAAAATTCTCACCCAAAATGAGAGCATACAAATTTCTTGAAGGGAATTTTATAGAGTTGGAACAAGAAGCTCATGATAAATGGAACAAGATACTCAATCCTGCTAAGGAGAGCAGTTGTGAGAAGGAAACTATCACTTAGGGAGATAACTCAACAATTGAGTTAGACAATGAAGAAGTTCAAATAACCGGCCAGAAATAGGTTGATATTGTAGATGAAACATGGCCTGACAAAACTGAGGAAAATCAAATACCAGCAAGTCCAATTCACATTAGTTTGGAGGATGAAGAAGTTACCAAAGAAGAGTTAACAATAAAAGGTAACATCACTAATGACATACATGATGAATCATGGTTGGACAATGTCATAAATGATAGAACTGGCAAAGACTCTAGAGAAGATTTGAAAAGAGATGAAGTTGTCACAGTTGACAAAAACAAAACTGGCTGATGCATTCAGAAAAGAAATAGCAAGAAGCTTCATCTACTCAACAATCACCTACACAGTCTCAGAATCTACAACTAGTAGTATGTCAACCAATCTCTCAACAAAAGAAGAAGAAGAAAAATATTGTCAAAAAGGATATTTTGTCTGTCACAATGGATGAAGTAATAGAAGTCCCAAACTGGGATATTACTACTTTGGATATAGATAAACTTCAAGAGTTTGGAGTGCTATGTCAAAGGAAAGCCATGCAGAATAAAATAATACAGGAGCATAGGGAAGCAATGACACTTGACAAGGAAAGAAACATTCTACAACAACTTGTTCCTGAGGTGAAACTTGAACAAAATGCTACAGTTAAGGAGTAAATATCTATTCTTACCGACGCCATCACAAACCAAGATGTAGATGCAGAACAAGCCATGGAAGAACAAGCAGAGAAAAAGTATCAATACAAGTTAATTGACAAAATCAGCCAAGAAGTGGCAGTGAACAAGGTAAAGCTCTCTGAACTAACTGATCAATTAGAGACAATGATTGCTGAGGCAATTACCTTAGTTTAAAAGATGTGCACACTTGAAAATTTTACAAAAGAAAATAGTGAAAAGTTAGCATAAATAGATTCTAAAGTCACAACTAGTGCATAAAGCCTAACCTCAAATGCAGACAATATCAAGGCACATCATGACAAGGTCATTGAGGCTAATAGGCTAAGGCAAGAAATATGGGATGCTAAAACACAATTAAGAGGTGAGATTACCGAACTACAGGCACACATCTTGCGTAATCTTACTATTCTACAACAACATATTTCTGAAGCAAGAAACTTAATTGCAAACCCAAAGATGTCTGTAGTAGACAAAATCTATGATATACACGTAAGGATATCACTTGAGCATATAGCTCTAGAAATGCTGAAGGATAAATGGGAAAAGATCATGGAGGAGATCAAGTCCTCATATTCCCACCTTTTTGAAAAGATGTAAGTACCTTTGCCTTTATTATCAAAAAAGGATGAATATAAATGTATGTATATTGTATGTATAGAAGGAACATATATGTAAAGATAGTTATATACAATATATCAAAAAAAGCGAAGAAAAGTACATAAGGAAATGTATATATACTTAAACTTACCGACATATACAAAGGGGGAGTCATTTCATGACTAAGGAAGAATTATAAACAGGTGTACATACTAATACATTCATTATGTGGCACATATCATGTTTTTGATACTAATGTTAAAGGGGGAGATTGATGACATTAAAGTTTTCCATTAGTACACTTAGTGAAAAATGTTGAAAGAGACCATCGATATAGATACCCGACGAACAAAGTATGTAGCTAACTGATGCGCAAAAGAGAGGATATTCGATGAGGTAAAAGTGTTAAGTATGAAATTCCCTGATGAACACTGACAAGTGTTGTACCGACAAAGTAAATAGGACATCACCGACGGGTCAATAACATAACACAAAAGATCATCACCGATGATACAGTTTTTGAGAACAAAACCAATGGAGAAAAAAAGGCATACCCGATGAATAGTTCAAGAAAGGAGCACCGAGGGAGAAGAAAACCAATAGATTGATAGAGAAGCTCGACCATCAGAACTAACAGTTAGTTAGAGAACCCACAAATAGTGGATTTGACTTTTACACGTTAGATAAAGCATTGTAATTCTATTTATAGAGTTTTAATTTGTTTTAAATCATTACTTGAGGGTTAAGAAAGCATAATGTAAATTTTTTAAAGCATCCTAATGGATCTAAAACATATCTAACTAAAGATCAAGGTCAAGTTGTAAACCTTGAATCTAGAGTTAACTTGTGAAGCGTGAATCAAGAATAGAGCTAAAATCTAGTATAAATAGATGTTCAACCAATTGTGAATTATGAATTCATTGTTGTTGATAGCCTCGAAGAGCATCTAAGGAGTAGAAGGCAAAATTCATTCAAATTTTAGAAATAGATTATATCCAGATATCAAGAACACATAGAGGCTACTGATGTGCAGAGAAAGGTATTATTCAATCATGTAAAGATGATTACTCATACATAGGAAGCTTTATTGGATATGTTATCAAAAATTAGAGATTGCGTACATTATCAAATCAAAGACTTATGTAGTTTCATTCTAACAAGTGCATCACATCTAAAATCCTTTTGTAGAAGGTGGACTTAACAGTTCTTTACAAATCTCTTTATAGAGTGCACACTTGACAGTGTTGCTAAAGCTTCAAATGAAGTAGATCTTAACAGGTCTCCACTGTAATACTCCTAATAGTTTAGGTCACCAGAAGTGACCAATTGTAAGCCTTTTCTCGCCCCTTCTTATTTGCAGATAGTGAAGTCTTGTGGGTAAAAATCTCCACAATAGTTTTTACTTCCTAACAGGAGTTTTTTGCGATATCATATCTTGTGTCATGTGTTATCTATTTTCATGAATATTTCTTGTATGGTTACATATTAAAGAACTTATGTTATAATTTCATATGAAT
The DNA here is from genome assembly GCA_018584345.1 of Thuja plicata. Taxonomy (NCBI): domain Eukaryota; kingdom Viridiplantae; phylum Streptophyta; class Pinopsida; order Cupressales; family Cupressaceae; genus Thuja; species Thuja plicata. Next base: position 736,375 of record MU223509.1, read on the forward strand.
AAAGAAAGATGAACAGTTAGATAAGATAATTTACAAACTGATGATAAAGGCTTAATGGAGGTACTGATTCACCCCTCCCCTCTTAGTACTACAGTCACAATATAATTTCAACACTATCAAAGAAGATTGAATAACAATACTGGATTAGGGTATACCAAGAAAGGAGAATCATCAAATCAAGCTGAACAAAGGAATGTCTACTCAAATCCTAAGCCAAAGAAGCCCTCTTTCCATCACTATTGAAAACTAGACCACACATCAAATGTTTGCAAGAGAAAAACAAAGGTATTCCTAGATACCCTCCTACATTCAATGGTATTTGCTATAACTGTAATAAGCATGGACATCAAGAACATAAGTGTAGATCCAAGTTGAAAAAACTACATGAGAAACCATACATTTATGAATACTATCAAAATTGTAACATGAATGGCCATACAACTCAAGCATGTAGAAAGAACACAAAGTAGAGTTGGAAGCGTAAAGGACAAGAAACGGAAAAACAACCAAGAAGACAAGGAAATGCTTATGCATGGGATTACAACACTTGGAGAAGTTGTGAATCATGTGGAATATATGGACATATAGTATAAAATTGTATGAGCCTATGGCGAATCAAATCTAGGAATTGGTCAAACTCAGGAATGACATGTTCTCATTGTTAGAAAGTCGGTCACTTAAGCAGAGATTGTGTAGACCGAATAAATACTTATGGGAATGGAAATACAATTGATGAAATTGTGAGGATCAGGAATCAAATGTGGAGTTGAGAATCAAATGATAATGTAGGACCAATCACAATAGTCAGTGACACCTCATCCAATGGGTTAGGTGGCTCCATCGTCTCTAACTGAGCAATACAAGCAGGTATGGAACTATGTTTTGCAATGCTATATTTTACATCAGTTCCTATATTTATTGCACTTGTGCCAAATCGACATGAATAAAGATACACTATGGAATTACATATTTTATTATTATGATCTAGTCTAGTCGGTTAACTTGTACCAAGTTAAAACTGTCAGTTGGTGAAAATGAGAAGAGTTTATTGAGTTGTTATGATAACTGAGCATTTGTACCAATTACCAAACTAAAGAATTGATAGTGTTAACCAAGCATATCATTTGTTCACTAAGTATTTGGTGAAGCACATTTATTGTACCTCCCTAATGCATTCACTATAAATTCATTCGATGTGAGCTCATTAGGTTACATAGTGATCACGAAGCATAATAGAGGACAAAGAGCTAAGTTGTAGAAGAAATTTTTTGCGCATTATACAGAGATCTAAGAAGATTTCAGAGCATAAAGAGGTTAGTTATTGAGAATTCTTCCCTCATCAAGTTATTCAAGCACATTTCATGAAAGGCCTAAATATATAATCATGGCATCTTCATCACGAACGACGAAAGCTAAAATGGATAAGGAAAAGCTCATTTTGGTGAAGAAATCCACCTGCAGAGAACCTATCTACAAGATCCATCCACAAGTCGTAGCATAGCAGGATAATCAAGGTGCATTTTTGTTTATCTCACCTAGGGTTTTTCTAGTACAAGACATGTGTGCATACATACACTGCAAGATTGGAGAAATCAAAAACTTTGAACTCATGTCTACTTATCAATCAATGTGCAAAGATGGAAAGTTGAAAGAAGACCATAAAAAGTTAAAGGTCAAAGGGTTAAATCATGTCGTAGATTTCCTGAAGGTATTTCAAAATGAATGGATCTGCATTGTACCTAGGAGGGTACACGATAGAAATAAATGGCTGGGTGAACCTAAATTGTCAGTGACAGAGTCAACACAGGATAGTCAGTATATATCACCAAAGTGCAAAGTTAACTGAGAGCATTGATCACGTTCAAAGTTAACCGAGTACAGTGATACCCAAGTAATCAAACTATACTAAGCACAAACAACACTCAGCTACACAACATAAATGAGAACCAGTATAACCGAGATATACAATATACACCGAGAATCGAGGAACATCATTAACCGAGTGGAACAGAGTCCACATAAAAGTTTGTTATGGCACATTATTCTAAGTAACAAATTTTGAGCCAACCTAGATAACAATTTACACAATCAAGGAGGACATTAATTATGGATTTACAATATTAATTATTTATGTCTCCTATGTTTATTTGATCAATGTAATTTTTGTAACCATTGATCTTAGGGTAAGGATGTAAATGTGGAGCCCTAATTAGGTCATATCATTTGATATATAACTATATAGATGTCAAATTTTGTTAAGTATGTTGATATGGAAATGATCAAGTAACTACCATACTACAAACATCAAAGATCAGACAAGGGATTCAAGGACAAAGACCATATTGCAGAAATTAGTTTACAGAACTAAGGCAAGGCTACCAAGAAGAACAGAGTAGAAGGTATTATCATTCACATTGAGGTGATATGTTTTATATGACCTTAATGGATCTATATCAACAATTTTGAGATTGTATATGTTTCAAATCAACTTTCTGTTACTCTCTAATAATTATAATAGACACCTAAATATCTTAATAGAGTAGACTTAACAGTCTTATTGTAAATCTCTTAACCGAGTGCACACATAGTTTATGTTGCTAAATCCTCACATGGGGTAGATCTAGTTGATCTTTTTGTTACTCCTAACAGGGTAATATTATCAGAAGTGATAATTTTGTAAATATTTAACAGACTACCTTTATTACTACAGTAGTGAAGTTTTGTGGGTCTCATCCCCACTGTAGTTTTTACCTTCTAACAGGGGTTTTCTGCGATACCAAAATACTAGTGTCAAGACTACTTAATTGTGTTATGTTTATTTTACATGCATTTACATTTCAAAATTGATACTATATGTTTGGAATAAGCAATCTACTCAGTCAGTTTATATAGAATAGTGAATACAAGGAATTAACTAAAGTTTTTAAGGGTACTGATTCACCCCTCCCCTCTCAGTACATACCCTTTCCATTATCTTAACATCAGACCAACAAATAGGGTGAACCCTATATACGTGGGATAAAATATCTTTGTAGAGTATTCTTTGACAGGACTTTCAATATTCCCAACCGGGTATTAATTACTCCTAATAGGGTAAAGTCATTCAGAAATGATATTTTTGTAAGCTCTTAATCAGTTACCTTATTACTGTAGTGATAAGTTATGGGTTTCATCCCCACCATAGTTTGTCTCTCTTACCAAGGATTTTATGCGATACCAAAATATTATGTTAAGTGTTTGAATGTTTATGTGTTACATGTCTGTTAATTTGCAAGTTATCATCTATTGGTTAATATTGCAGTAGTTATTGGTAAAAGGAAAAACATATATTAGTATAGGTAAACATAGAATTTTAAGTTTGAGATACTAATTCATCCCCCTCTCAGTCACTAACCTAAATATTCCCAAAAAAAATTGACTAGATATTATCGTGTAAATGTCTTCAAGCATTCAAATGCTCAAAACAAAGGATAAACCTTATCTTTAGTTGTATATCTCTTCCCTAAATCTCACTAATCTTTAATGGCTCACCAGAAGGTTTTTTTGACACATGTAGGGGATTGAGGCAAGGAGATCCTATATCCCCTTTCCTCTTCATCATAATGGAAGAAGCCTTTGGGAGGGTTGTTTCAAAGGTAAATCAACAAGGTCTGATTTCAGGCATTAAGGTTACTAAAGGAATACCCAACATTACACATCTGCAATTTGCTAATGACACTTTTCTACCTAGAAAATGTTAAAAAATTGAAGAAAAAAATTACAAAGAAATCCTAAACCAATACATGGATGCTTCATGACAGAGAGTTAATGCGGATAAGTTAGAGATATTATTTTTAAATACCAACACTAGACTTGAGGATGAAATATGTCAGATTTAGGATTTAGGAAAGGATTTTTCCCTTTTAGATACTTGGGAATTCCCTTAGATAAAGGCAATAGAGTTAATAAACTTTGGGACCCTTTAACTAAAAATTTGGACAAAAATATGGAAAGTTGGAAAGGGAAGTGGCTAACAAATGCAGGTATATTTATGATGCTTACATTTATATTATCTATTATTCCTACATATTAGATGTCATATTTACCCCTCACTCAAGGAGAAAAGGTCAAATTGGAAAAGAAGTTAAGAACTTTCTTTTGGCAAGGAGTATCTAAAAATAAAAATATGGCCTTGCTTAAATGGGATAAGATATGGAGACCTCTTAAGGCTGGAGGATTAGGTATCAAAATTTGAAATGGAAAGAACTTGGCATTAGGGGCTAAGATGGTATGGAAAATATTTCAGGAACCTAATAGGAAATGGATAAAAAATCCTCAAAAAAAAAAAATCTCCAAAATAATGACCCTACTAGTATCTTCAGAATAACCAATCCATCTAAGGGATATAGAGCATGGAACTTCATCCTAGACTGTAGAGAGATTATTAGGGACAAACTTATATGTGATATTGGCTCTAGTAATTTAGTACTCTTTTGGGAAGACTTTTGAGGGGGCTATGCCACAATGGAAAGCATGATATCTTCCCCTAGAATTAAAGAGGTTCTATCCAATTTGTGGGCACAAAAATTGAGAGACTATATTGAAATCCCAACAGGGGACCTTAATTTAGGTTGGAAGTGGAAATATCTAGAAGGAACCCCTCTATCTATTGATGAAAAAATAGAATTGAATGAACTATTTGATTCTAGACAAATAGTCATAAAAATAGGGAAGACAAATTAATTTGGATAGGATCTAAATCGGGTATGTACAAGGTCCAAGATGGTTATGAATCTTTGGTTAAAGCACAACATTGGCAGGATGTGGATCTACCTCTGAATCTATGTTAGGATAAGATTTGTCTTCCATAGGTTGTCATATTTTTATGGGTTGCATTAAAGAAAAGAATCCTGACAATAGAACAATTTAGAAGATTTAGTTTTGAAGGTCTATCAAGATGTCCCTTATGTAAAAAACAAGAGGAATCAGTGGATCGGATACTTTTAAACTACCCATATTCCATAGAATGTTTGAAATGGCTATGCAAAAATATAAATTGGAAATTTGCCTTGCCAAATAATTTAGGATATCATTTGAGGACTTGGCCTACACTGAATAACAATAGTCTTTATCATATCATTTGGGTTGTTTCTCCTTCTATTTTAGTATAGGAATTATGGAAATAACGTAACAAAAGATCATTCCAAGATAAAAATATGAAGATAGAATGTATGGAGAACAAAATTGAAGCAATTATTGTGGAGACAGTAAATAACATATTACTAAACATGAACCATATTGAAGGCATATTTTCTCACTGGGATAGTGTTATAAGAAAATAATGGTTTGGTTTAATCATTCCTCCTTAGTTTGGGAAGGGAGGGGAGAAAAGAAAAAGTAAGAGAGCTACATGTAGGTGGAACACTCCACAACATAGTTGGTTTAAACTTAATTTTGATGAAGCATCTAGGGGGAAACCTGGCATGGCTGGGATTGGTTGTGTTATACATAGGTGGGTTGGAAGTGTATGGTGTGGATTAGCTAAAACTTTAGGTGTACATGCAAATAACATTGCAGAACTGGATGCATTAGTGGAAGGACTTTTACTTTGTAAGGATTTGGGTATTAAAAATCTAGACATTGAAGGCGATTCTCAGATCATAATCAATGCCCTCAGAATGGGTTAGGCCCCTGATTTCAAGCTAAACACAAGATTGGAAAGGACTAATGGCTTACTAACATATTTTAGAAAAAATAAAATTAATCATATATACAGAGAAGCTAATAAGGTGATAGATGGTCTAGCCAACTTAGGGGCTGATGGTATCCATATGGAAAACAATTGGTGACTTATAGATTCAAATAATTTGTCCATTAAATATCCCTTCTATTTTAGGACTATATAGATAATAATCATATAATAACTTAGATATGATTAAAACATTATTCCATTTAACATATCATAAAACATTTTTCCATTTAGAGACACTTTCAAAAAGTCTAGAGCTTCTAGGATAGATCATTTTTGCCTCTCCTCTTTATTTCATTTCCTCCTAGCCTGATCCTTTCTTAGATATTATCTACCATTTTGATTTTCTCTCACTCTTCTATTTTATGTCTTTGTTCTTAGATATGGTTTCCTTCATATGCATTCTCATTTTATTTGATTTTTTCCTCTTTTTAGTGGTGTATTTTACTATCATTTATTGGCTTTTTTAAAAAACTTTTCCCACATCCTTTTGACTCCTCTTTTGTTTCATGATTGGTTATTAAAATTTTGTTTTCTTTGATTTTCCTTTCTTGTTTTGATTCTTTTCTCTTATTTCTTCAGTTTCCCTCACCCCGTTATGATTACCTCCCCTTTTCAGCCTCAATTTTCTCCCTTAATTCTTGGTCTCTTGAGTAACTTCTAGATCCTTTATGTTGCTTCCTTTTTAGCTTCATCGGTTCATGATTACCATAAAAGTATGATAGTTTTGAGTGCCTCAGTTTTAAGAGGCAATATTTCCCCTGGAACCTCTTATAGATTTAGGATGGTGATTGTTGGTAGCATTAGAAGATCTTAGGACACCCTACTTAATTAGAGGTAAATTCAGACTCTACGATGTTGGTCTATCACTCTCATACTAGTATGGAAACCAATCTTCACACCTTTCAAGTCATGGATAATAGGTAGATGAAATTTGTAGGAATATTAAACTGGAAAGGTGGAGTCGTATCCTTTAAACCCCTGGATGATATGTCGAGGAGGGTTGTTGAATTAGTTTTGAGTTTAGCTTCACCTGTAGAATGAAGGGGATATTGTGGGCACTTTTGTGTCATGCATGATGGTGGCAAGAATCAACAAATAGGACATTATTTCCCTATGCAAGGAAATATTTGTGTATCATCCTAAAAATTTAGCACCCATAATTGTATGTTTTTTATGGCCTATTGACCCCATTTTGGTGATTTTGAGATCTAACTGTCGGTTATGCCTATTTTGCCTTTTTCCTGTCTCCTTTTAATATCTCTCCATGGGTCTCCACCTTGTCCTAGGAATTTTTACCTAGGGGTATGGTCAAATTTTGACTGCACCCCCAGGGGTGAGGTTGAACTTCATCTTCACCCCCTATGGGTTTGTCTTGATTGGGCCAAGAGCCCGATCTCAGGAACCTTCTTCCTATGTCTTTCCCATTTCTTTTATGTGTCGGTATGCCCGCATTTGAATCTCAAAATTTGTATAAAGGATGTTGTATCCCCTCATTTTTTAACATACATTAAGAACCATAATTATATGATAAAGCAATTGTGCCAAGATTATGCAAGTATATAGGCATTCAAGTTTCAGAGAATTGAAGCATTCAAGTGGTGAAGGAAAGACATATATCCAAGGTATTAAAGTTTTCTTCATAGATCCATTGAAGCAAGTCAATATCCTTCCTTTAATGCAAGAATTCTCTCCCATGAAAATCGAGTAGAGAGCTTCTCAAGTGGCATAAGAAGGTTCATTCCATTCTTCTTCAAGTGGAATAACTGAATTTATGATCTAGAGATGGTGATTATGGATCTCATACATTGGAGAGGACATCCTTGATCTTCCTAAATCTTCATTTCAAGTTCAAATACAAGCATCTTCATGAATTTGTGTGATTTCTACATCCATTTAGGAGGGTTTTACACAAGGTGAATAAATTTTTTACCTTCCTTTCCTTTTCAGATTTGCATTTACATATCAGTTTCAAGTTTAATTCCTAAACTAGGGTGTGACCAAGGCAAGCCCCTTTCCACAAAAAATTTCCCTTTTCTGTGTGTAGGAATAGGTTTTGGGATCTCCCGAACTAGATTCAGGCATTTTTGGGGTTATCTCAGAGATCATAATCAGAAAGTACACAACCAAAAATAGAGGGGTGTAGTCGAATCTTGACTTGTACCTAAAAATTTGACTTATTCCTAGAAGCCTTAGATTTTCACAGTCAGAAGTTACAGGTTCCAGGGTCCCAGATCTAGAATGGTTTCATTTTGTGACATCTCTGTTACTAGAAAGTGCAGTTTCAAGGCATATAAACTCCTAATTCATTTCAAGGTACACAAATCCTTCTCCAATCATGAATTTACTTTTAGATATATCATTGCACCAGTCATCCTTAGTTACTTCTAAGATTTGTACTTGTGCATTATTCAATTCATCAAATCCATTAATTCCTTAATAGAAGAAATAGGTCTTATCCTCCTCCCTTTGCATCTAGGTTTTGCATTTTCACCCTTCATCTTAGGTTGTGCTAATCAAGCTTGGATACAAAGAGGTTGGGTTCCAAATTCAACATTCCTATATGTGACATTGCTAGTCCTTTGTCTTTAGATATCATTTGTGCCATTATCCCACACTACATGGACATTCCTCATCTTGAGATTTATAATGGAAAGGGTGATCCTTTGACTCATGTCAAAAACACTCCAAACATTGTGTAGTGATTTCTCTCTCGATCAAATATTTATGACAAAGTTGTTCATTAGGACCTTTCAAGATAAGGCCTTACAATATATTTTTCATTGCCCCCTTATTCTATTGATTATTTTCACAATCTTGCTAACGCTTTTATCCAACAGTTTCAAAACAACATTGGTCCTCAAATCTCCTTAACTGATTTAATGTATTTTAAACAAGGTGTTAAATAAAAAGTGACTGATTTTATTGGTAGATTTAAGCATTTGCATGCTCAAATTTCTTATCATGTTCCTGATAATGATGTTCAATGAATTTTTATTTATAATTTAAAAAAAGACATTAGAGATAAGATTCTCCTTTCTGAATTCTCTTCCTTTACTCAACTTTGTGCAGTGCTTCATAATTATCAAATTCAAGTAAGTGAGTCAATTTGCAAGTGAAAATATAATGAATCCTATTGATAAGAGTGATGTAACCTCCAAATATTTCAACAAATTTAATAAATAAAAGAGCTTCATAAAAATCAACACATCCAACAATTTTGACAAACATGTGACAACAACATCCAAAGGTGCGGCTCCTTTGTCATCTTATTTTAAACCATCTCCTAATTTACACAACTTTTTGAATCTTTGCATAATGTGATGTTGAAGTTGATTAATTTTAAAATGTTAACACTTCCTCCTATGAAACCAACTGATCCATCCAAACCTTTACCAAAGTCCTTTAACAAAAAAGGCTTTTTCCAATACCATCGTCAGCCTGGACATGATACTGAAAAATGTTTTCGTCTAAAATATGAGATACAAGACCTTGTTGATTCCAATTCTATATCTGTTGAAAGTGTCAATGATCAAGAAAACAAATATGTAGCACCTACCAACCAAAATTTTCAAATTTATACTAATCCTTTTCCATCTCATACCACCAACATTATTGAGTCAACCAAACCTTTGTCATCTTCTCAACCCGTTGAGTATCATATGGAAACTAATGATCCTAGTCATGTTGTCAGTCTTGTTGAACAAGTCCAACCCAAACCACACCTTGATCCTTGCATTATCTTTGATCCCACTAAAACAATCAGAGCTCTTGATGGTCCTTTATACATAGTTACAAAGATCAATGGTATTCCTTCCCGTAGCATGCTCATTAATCCTAATTGCATGGTGAATGAGATAACTGAAGAACATATTTTAGTAGATGATTGCAGCATATTTTTTATGATAAATCCCTTATGATGATTCAAACATGCAATGGTTTCCTTTATCCTTCTCATGGTTCCAAATCCTTTCCTGTTGAAGTTGGTAATAAATCTTTAGATGTTACCTTTACTGTTATCCCAACCTCAGATCAATTTCAAGTAAAACTTGGCCTTCCTTGGCTTACATCCACGAGAGTCATAGTATCTCCTATTCATAAATGCATTAAATTCCCTCATAATGAAGAAATCATAATAGTTAACCATAGCCTTTTTAAACATTCAGTCTTGAGAGATTCTCTTGACTTGGATTTCTGTTGGCCTTCCATACCTCAAGGAACTCAACCTCATCCTAATATTTTTTTTTGTTCATATCAAAACTATAAAATCTAGAAGATTTTTGATCTTAGAAATACTAAGGTTATTCCATCCTATTCTCATGGACTTCTTTCTACACCTTCTATACATTTTCTTTCTTGCATAAATCCTATACATCAACGTAGTGTGGAACCTCCAGTTCTTCCTCTTAAAGAATAAAATTTCCCTATGGTCATTAATCATGAACCTCAACCTATTTAAAGTAAAACTTTGTGTAACCATCATGCTCATGACCTCCATTGTAAATGTCATGATAAATCTAATCAAAATGCCTCTCAAAACATTGCTTCTCCTAATATACCCTCTAATTTTGTCATTCCTCTTTCCCAACTCGTGATTAAGCCCAAGGAGCAAGTAAATTTGAAAAAAGACAAAAATGTGCAAACATGATAATTCAATTTGTATCTTATATTCTATTACAATTAATTTAGATGAAGAAGATACTTTTGATGATGACATTTTTATTCCAAACAATGATACAAATGATGCTATTGATTCTCATGATTGTGAGATTATAGATCTTGATCATGATTTTCCTAACATGTTTTCACAACAATTATCCATTAATCCTAGTGAAAAAATAGGTTCCTATCTTTATAGCATGGTCCTTGTCTAGAACTAGTCATTGTTCCAATGTTGTGCTTTATGTTTCTCCTCTTGCAAGTTTCTCGCCTTCCCAAAATATTGTAGACCAAGTTATGGGGTTAGGCAATACGCTTGACTAGATCCTCTTGCGTGATAGATTCCTTTTATGTGTTTTCATGTTTGTAGTGGTGTGCTTCCCCGGTATTGTAGTTTGTTATCTCTATTTTGTTTAGATTTCTCTAAAAGACCCTTTTTTCTCCATTATGCAAGTTGATAAAGGAATCACAATGTTGTAAACATTCCTCTATTTTTATCTCCCTTCTTCTATATGTCATTTCATGTTATGTCATGCATGTGTGATTGTTCATCAATGTGCATTTGTGTTGTCTTGTTGGTGATGATCCAAATCGATAGCAACCTTGCTCTTTTTTGGGTCTCGTCACTGCCACCAAAAAGACTCTTTTTTGTGACTCTTACGTGCCTTTATTCCATTATGCTTGTAGCTCTTCCACCTTTGGGGAATGATGACAGTTTTTTTTGATATAATATACATATACATATTGTAAAGACATAATATTTAGGATGAAATGGGTACAAGAGACTTGCACATCTAAATAATATCCTTTACATATGAAAATTTGGGGAAGGTAAGATTCTCCTCTTAACCCCAAATTCACAAAGGAAAGATCCAAATTGATTAACCAAAAGAAAATGGTCAATGCACAATTGAATCAATCGATTAGAAATAAGAAGAAAGAGGAAAACCTTACATTCCGTATTGGAGGAGAGTGTGTAATATATATGAAAAGATTAAAATCTTAGTTGAAATGAATTGAAGACAAATACTAACATCAAAGTATAGTAGATCTAGAAATTGCTATTTTCTGGTGTGTGTACTAAGTTTCTAGAAATTATCCAACTTGTCCTGGCCTGGAAACACAAAGACAGAGAAAACCCAAAAATCATTTTATTTTTTGAGCAGTGTCGACCTTGACCCAAATATGGGGGCACAATTATACCCCTTTATGTTGACCTTAACCTGCACTGCTCTGAAAGAAAATCTTTTCATGGATCCCAAAAGTTTGTCGAAAAGGGTATCTAAATTTGCTCTATAATACGTTGTTTCGTACCTGTACCTACAACAAAAAACTATCCTATTTTGGAATTAACCTTGAAATAGAATTGAAATTGCAGTAATAAATAAAGTAAATAGAAAAATTCACCTTGCTTATGTTGAAACCCTTGTGGAGGATTCAAATCCTTGTATCCACAAGTATGGATACTCCAAATGGATGTAGAATGTAGGATGTAGGATATCTCAAATCAATTGCCTTTAGATTTTCAACACCAATCATGAATGGATCTTGGGATAGGAAGAAGCTTGAATGGATATGGATGGATAAATCTTCAACAAGAGGGATCCATAGAGCTTGAATCCTTCAATGGCTAATAATGGATCTCCTTAATGAATTAAATCTTGAATGCTTGAATGATTGAATGCTTGAATCCTTGAATGCTTGAAAGTAGATGATCGCTTCCATAGATTATGCATAGATCCTCCAAAATGAGAGGAGAAGGCTTCCTTATATACTAGTCTAGGGCACAAACTTCTAGAGAGGCCAACATATGAGAAATAAATTCCAATTAGGTTCATACCCCTAGAAATAGACCTATATTAAACATATTTTTTTCTAAAAGAGTCGCCACTTCAGAGCCCAAAACAACCGACCCAAAAGCGGGAAATAATTCTTTCCGAATCCTGACATCTGGAAATATTTGAAATTTTAAATTTAGACCCTGGGTTAGGGTCAAGGTTGACCCTGACCTAGGTCAGGGTCGAGGTCAACCTTGACCTAGAAGGTCGACCTTGACCCTAAGGTCAAGAACCTCAAAATCTCAGAGAAGTATACTAGAAACAAGCAGGAGAGAAGTGGAAAACAGGGCAGGATAGGGGAAAAACTAGATCCAAGTCAAAGTTCCATTAAAGGCATTTGACATGGCCCCAAACCACTTACTCAGAGGGCTAAACCAATCCTAAATGGAAGTGATTCCATTTTTTGATGATACAGTTAACCCCCACTTTAGCAAGAGTATGGACTCGATGCAAACTCTTGGTAAAGGAGATCACAAAGAAAAGATAATCTTATTGAAATCAAAGGGACAAAGCAATCCTCAAGCCCCCCAGGACTAAATTCTTTGTCAACCCCTAGATTAAAATAAGAGATACATCACCAATCAGAGAGAGAGAGAGAGACAGAGAGAGAGAGAGCGTGTGATTACTTCGCCCAATGAGAACCTATGTCCCATTGTGAATCACACAAGGAAAAAGTGCAACTAGAAAGATGGAGTTGAAACAACTAGTGAATGTAGCTACTCACTAGTCAACCCATCAAGGATTCACCCTCAGGAATATTCTATTCCAAAAGAGCAAAGCCAAAACTAGAGAGATCTAGTTTTAAGGACACCTTCTGACATTAAGGGACCAAAACTTTGTAAATTGAAACTAGAAGGATCAAGAGATCCTAAAAGGAAAAAATCCATGCTTTAAGGATTAATCTCTAATCCATAAGGGAAAAAAAAGTTTTAAGTTTGAAAATATTTTGGAAGTGCGTGTGTGAAAAAAGTGAGTAGAGAGTATTCCCCCACGTTAAAGTCATTGCTACCACTTTAACATGAGCAATGGCTTTAACAAAAACATAAACAACTCCACTGATTACATTTCCACTATGAGATGTCCCCAAGCAAAGACAAATCATGTACACTTCTTGGCACCACCAAACCAATGTGTCTCCTCTCAACAAGAGGATGGCCAATTGAGCTCGCACATTTCTCTCACATGTATGTAACCCAAAGCATCTCTCTAAGCTTAGTAATCATGCCTCAGCATCAATCCCATATATGGCTCCTGAGAAGGGTGGTGGTCTGAGGTGGAGAAAATCCTTAACCTGGTCCCCCACATCATGGGGTTCTCCTCTACCTGTCTATGGTACAAACCCTGTGAGGGTTCCTACCATGTGAATGGACTCTCCATCCTGCTCTACCTACTCCTCATCTCACTGAGGAGGAGGGCTCCTTCTACACTCATAGGCTGCTCCCCCTATCCCTGCTATATGGTCTCCAAGTGGTACCCTATCCATAAGAATCCCTGCTAGATTTTGGAGAGCATTAAGTACCTCCTGATTTGTATTTGGGGGTGGAGTGGGTGGAGGATCCTACTCCACATCATCATCCACCCTAGCACCCTCCGCTTATCACTTATTATGAGATGGTGCCACACGGGTACAACCCCAACCCCTCCCACATCGGCGAGTCTGCCGAGTGACGGGAGACATCCTACAAGTTAAAGCAAAGTTTAATGGTTATTTAAGGATAACGCAATAGGTATAAGGTTCCAAGGTTTAAACATGGCTCTGATACCAAAATGTCATGCCCAATTTTGCATTTTAGAACACAACTTTTTTTATAAAAAGGTTTATCTAAATGGATGAAGTGTCTATTATCTTCAAGCTTACTAAGTAACACAAAGAGAAAACGTGGTTAGGCAAAGGGATTGGGTTAGTAGGGTTAGTTAGCCCAAGGTTGACATTAGGTTTTGAGGGGAATCATGACATGAGTCAACATCCTTCAACCCCCAAGTTTCCAAGGTTCTAGTTTAATTTCATTATCAAGGTCTTTGCAGTTTAGCTTATTCAAACTAGTTTCTTAAGTCTTCTAGAATTATATTTTAAACTTGGATAACCACTACCTCTACATTTTAATAAAACTAAGATTTATATCCTATGGTTAAATATTAAGTGTATTATAATATTATTTTTTATCCTAGTCTATACACTTGCCATATGTATTAACCATGTAAAAATAACATTACCAAGTTAAGAGCCTTTAATTATTCCTAACCAATAATTTCCTAAATTCTTAACTTCATCTTAATTAAATTATAATCAAAGTCCTTAGTCTTTTGATATATTAAAATTCATTAATGATTTTAAATATAGTATTAGTAAATCGCACACTTGCATAGTGATTATACAAAAGTTATTTTAATTTGATAAATTTATTTCCCTCTAATATTCAATTTTAAGTTACACACTTTATGTTTCAACAATCCAAAAGAAAATCCTAGGTTATAAACTATAATTTAATTAAAACTAATATAGTTCATTAAAACCATAAAATAAATGACATCCTAACATTGTTCAAATAATAACACAAAAACTTTTAACATTAATCTTAATTGGTTGAGTTTAAATGTAATTCTAGAATATGGTTTAATAATTAAGGGGACAAAATAATTTTTCCACCAAAAGTGATTTTTGTTTTTTTGTTTTTTTGGTAAATGGGATTTTTTATTTTTATTTTTTTATTAAAAATCTTTCCCACTTAAAACAAGTGGGATTTTTGTTTTCAAAATCTTTCCCACTAAAAACAAGTGGGGTTTTTTTAATTTTTATTTTTAAAAATCTTTCCCATTAAAAAAAACATACTCATTAAGAAAATATAAAATTATAGATAAAGTCAATAGTTTAAATAAACTACTAACATCTTATTAAAGTTAAAAAAAAAATGATACTCTTGTTTCTTTTCAATGATTTCTAATAAGCTACATCTGAGTATAACTTAATCATCATTTGTGCCATAAGATGAAAATTACCTCCTCATTCTTTCTTTTCCAACCCCAGTCTTATTCTCATCCATATTTTCTGTATGTTTCTCTTGTGTGTAGGCCTGAAAGTTGCACCAATGGAGGTGGAGATTCTCAAGTATGCATATGCATATAAATATATACACCCATGAGGCGTATATCCATTTATATGAATATATCATATTAAAAATGGTGTTGCAAAAAGTAGGATTTACACAACCCAGGAGGCGCGATCTGTGGTTTATTTTCTTAGCACAGAGCGTTGTTTGTTGCATGTGGGGAGATTAAGATGTGGGTTTAAAAAAAATGCCTTAAGCAATCTATTTTTTTTTAATAGTATATATATTATTTTTATTAAAAGGTAATAAATAACATTTTGATAATACTGTAGACTGTTTCTATTTTTATTAAAAGGTAATAAACAACATTTTGATAATACTGTAGATCTGGATTTTATTTTATATATAAACAACATTTGTTGTTTCTGTAAAAAGTCATTTTGTTCATTTAAACAACATTTGTTTTCCTTTATATA
>MU223509.1:757379-768123 GCA_018584345.1 Thuja plicata
GTAATTCTGAATTTGAAAACACAGGAAATCAGATTTAATCACTGTCAGAATGGTTCTTGAAAACTTATCACCTGATTTCATAAAGATCTGCAGACTGGAACATATGGAGTGTGTGACCTCTGGAACACAGTGCAAAAAGAATTTTCTCAATTGGATGCACTGGTCAAAAGTTATAACATGTCAAAATGGGTTAATCAGATTTCTAGGCAGGACAAAAAATGCAGATAGTTCATGAACAACCAACTTTGGGAAGTATGAAAGCTTATCAAATGGATTTGGAATGACCTGAGGTTTAAAACATAAGCTTTCTGATATGCATGCTAAACATTCCCAAAGTGGCGAACTATGAAACTCAATAGGGTGTAAGATACTCAGAAGCAAAGTAGGCTCCGGACAGCAAATTGACACTTAGCAAAGATGCAGAATTAGGTGACCACCTCAAAATGACTACTCCCTAAACATGTCAGAACTGAAACTCAGGAGCTGGGACCCACTGCATACATCAAATGGAAGGCGTTAAAGCCTCTTCTCAATTTGTATCTCATAAAAATCATCTGGACACCTTTTACAAGCACTCTAACTGAGTCTTCTTACACAAAATTTCAAGGGTACCACTTTTGCTTGACTGAAAATTTCAACATGGTCACTCCAAATTTCTTCCAAATTTAGGAGTACCAACGTGTATGATGTTATATACTGTCTTCTACATAGTCATAACAAACTTGATAGTTTCAAATAGAATTCCTGAAATGTTTACACAAGGGAAATAAATTCTTTCTTAAAATAAATCTTTAACTTAAGCACTTTATTAAACATATATGTTCCTTTTATGCATTCATTAAACATAATAAAATTGACATGTTAAAAAAAACTGAATGTATTCATTCCTGTGCATTTTGTAAGTTCAAATAATAATAATAAACCAAAACTTTAAAAAAAGGCAACTTTATAAACAAAAGAAAACTAATAATTTCAGATCTGGAAATAATTTTCTTCAACAGAGACATTTCCCTTATGTAATCAAGAACAGAAAATGACCTGCTTAATATAACATAATTTATCCATATTTAATGCATATTTTGAAAGCAGAGTTTACATAAGAGAGATAATTTATTTCTTTGAATGAATTTATAAGTTGGGTACACTAATAATACAAAGATGTTTTCTTTATGATTTTCATTTAAATATAATAAACTCTTCTTGAATAAATACATAATTTACACTTTTCTCTTCTCTTTCAACAACTAACCAACAACCTTAATAAGATTCTCTTATAGATTTTAAACAAAATTTTTAGAAGTTTAATAATACAAGATGTAGCCCTATGGCTTGAGATGGAACTTATATTCACAAAATATACTAAAGAAACAATCATCTTTTTCTCTCCAAGCTTTGAGCATACCTTCCCAAAAAAAATCAGGCAACTACAAATCTGCAAGAAGCTAAAACAACAGATTTGGAATATCCTATGGGAGCTCACCTCCCAGCCTAGGCCTCTATGAGGCCACCCCGAGCTAGGGGAAACAAGAAGAGTAGGTGACACTCAAGAAAACAAAACACAAAAAAGCTCAAGAAATAATACAACTCCCATCCAAGTTTTATACACAATTGGGTCTAAAATGGACTCAATTTAGGGGTGAAGGTAGAAATACACATGAAGGAGAATGCCAAGCAAAAATACCTTATTTATGCACAAGTTTATACATTCCTTCCAAAGGCTTTATATTTCATTCTAAGAGTATCAACTCTCAATCAAATATCCCTTATCACCCCCATTAGAATTTCATAAGATAGCATTGGCAAACATGGAGCCCATAACATCCATGACATCCCTCTTCTTCCCAAGAAGAGACTCTCAACTAAACATGGTATCCCAACTATGCCCTTCACCCACAATTGACTATCTCCTCCCTACCAAGGGAAAGATATGTCAATCCACTCCCATTCACAACAACAACAATAAACAACAAACAAAGAAGAAAGAAGAAATCTCTTTCACCAAATCATAATAGCTCAACAATAATGGTACAAACATGAAATATGAGAAATAAGTAAAATTTCAACAAGATTACTAAACAAACATGTATGTAAGATAACCACATATGGAAAAAGGAGTACCAACCTTACTCCTATCTATGGATGATGTTGAGATGATACTTTGAGATGCTAGCTCTCCTTCCCTTAACTTCACCCCAAACTAGTCAAAAAATTCAAGCACAATCTACGAGTCTCCAAAAATGGAGAGTGGGAAATCAACCCCAACTCTCCTCTCCCTTTCCCCTAAAAGGATCTCTCTCTCACCCCACCTCTTTCCCTTCTATAAAATTAGAGGCATATGTCCTCCCTTCTAACATATGTCAACTTCATGCAAGGAGAAAACTCCACTTTCTTGGAGAAGGTGAGGGCCCTTTTCCCCTTCTCTCCATTTTCGCCACTATCCTAGAAGGGAAATTAAGAAGGCCTAGAAAAGAGGTTTTGGC
This sequence comes from Thuja plicata, assembly GCA_018584345.1. Lineage (NCBI taxonomy): Eukaryota > Viridiplantae > Streptophyta > Pinopsida > Cupressales > Cupressaceae > Thuja > Thuja plicata. The sequence goes on from MU223509.1 coordinate 759,860, forward strand.
ACTCAAAACAATGAAAAACAACCTGTAACCCATAATACTACATAAAAACTAGAAAATCTTAACTCAAACTACCTCAAAGGACTAAATTTAACCCTTCAAAAACCCCTTTTAAGTTTGCATTCGAAATTCAAGGATTGTACTCATGACTTGGGTTATCAAGGAAAACTTACCTCACATGGAAACACTTCAACTAACCTAGGGTTAAATTCAACTTAAAAATCTACATAGGCATGCCATGTCATAACACATGTGTCAATTGACACTACATAAGCACCACACATTTACAACATGGCTGGCCTTAAAAAGAAATTAATTTACAATCATGCAATATCACATTTACAACAAATTTAACATTTACAATTAGGTTATTTCCCTTTTAGGGATAACCTTGGCTTCACATGGATATACACAAATTATCCCAATCTTATTTCCTCGATAGAAACCATGGTTATTCCTCCTGCACACTCGAACAAGGCATCAGTAGTCCAATACCGAAAAACACATATTCATGTTATTTCACATTACAATATATTCCTTTAACCAAAATTTATACATTACTATTCATAACTAGATCAAACATGGATATTTAACTAATAATTCTCATTACCATGGAAATTGCTTATCTAACCTACCAATATGAAGCATTTGTAGAATTTAAACCAAATTGCACATTTTCATGTCATATGATCATATTGCGATATCGAATAAAAGTAGAAACAGTTAAATCATGTCAACATGGACTGATAATCATATATGTAAATACATCTAAGCATCATCAAAACAGAGTCATCATATGATATCTATACTATAGAAGGTTCAAAATGAAATGTAGCAAAACAAGCATATCATCCAGACAAATATGATATAATAGTAGTAGCTCTAAAATGGATGGTCGGGGTAGGACCTGACATCCTCCCCATCTAGGCATGAACTTCCTCCTGGAGTTCATCAAAAAGCTGGGGTAAATCCTGTCTCATGTGTGTTGTATTCTCCCATGAGGTTGTGACCTCATCAGAGCAATCCCATTGGACCCTAACTTGGTCCAACTCTCGCCCTCAGAGGGCCAATGTCCCCTGAGCTAAAATGTGGATGGGCTCTAGAGCCAACTGCCCATCTGAATCCACCTGTAAAGCCTCCCAATAAATAACATGAGACTCATCATAGATATATTTCCTCAATACAGATACATGGAATACATCATGGATACACGATAGCCTAGGTTGCAACGCTAGATGATAGGTAACTATTCCTATCCTATCCAAAATCTTAATGGGTCCTACAAAATGGGGTGTAAGCTTTGATCCCTTTCTGATACGGATCAGACTCTTATGTGGACACACTCTTAGAAATACCCTATCTCCAACCATGTAGTCTCTATCAGACCTCTTCATGTCTGCATATTTCTTCTGCCTATCTTGTGCCTCTCTGAGATGCTCTCTGATCAACTTGTTGCTCCATGTCCTTGATCAACTTTGGCCCCACTGAAACCCTATCTTCAATTATGTCCCAACTCAAAGGTGTTCGACATGGCCTCCCATATAAGGCCTGGTACAGAGGCATAGCCAAGGATGTGTGATACCCATTATTGTAGGCAAACTCTACTAAGTGAAGGTACTCTTCCCATCTAGTCTGGTGATCCATAACATACATCTGCAACATGTCCTCCAATACCTGATTAACTCTCTTAGTCTTGAGCCTGGTGCCCAACGCTGTCTGTAATTCTATCCAAAATGAAGAGGTAAAGAGAGAATCTCAATTTGATATGATCTTACGAGGTATGCCATGGAGTCTGACAATGTCCCACAAGAATACCTATGCTACTACAGGTGCTGTGAAAGTGGTACGTATGGGTGAGAAGTGGGCCACTTTGGTTAACCTATCCACTGTCACCATGATGGCATCATGATGGTGAGAAGACATAGGTAAACCAACAATGAAGTCCATGGAAATGATGTTCCACTTCCACATTGGTATCTCATGTGGTTGAAGAAGTCCTCCTAGATGACTGTGCTCTGCCTTAACCCTCTGAAAATCTAAACATCTAGCCACAATACTAGCAATGTGCAACCTCATACTTGACCAGTGATAGAGATGCCTTAGATCTACATGCAACTTCTTGACCTCGGGGTGTGCTACATATGGTGCTCTATGAGCCTCAAGTATAATGAAGTCACGCAACCCACCATGTGTAGGGACGTATATGCGGCCCCTATGGTGAATTATTCCATCATATTCTAGGGAGAATCCATCAAATCTCCCCTTAAGGGGTCCCTGATCTCGATCTAACCAAACATACTCTAAATAGAACTCATCCTTAAGAAAATGCTGAAGTATGTGATCTCTCAAATCTGTACAAGTAGTTAAGGAGGAGACTATATGTCACCTCCTACTCAATGCATCTACTACAATGTTCTCCTTCCCTTTGATGTAGTGGACATCAAAATCATACTCACAAAGGAACTCCATCCACCTCCTCTATTGGGAATTTAGGTTAGGCTGGGTGAATATGTACTGGAGGCTCTAGTCATCTGAATGGAGGTCAAAATGATGTCCCAAAAGAAAGTGATGCCACCTTACTAAATCATGAACCACTATAGATAGCTCAAGGTCATGTGTAGGATAATTAATCTCGCGAGTCTTGAGTTTCCTAGACTCATAGGCAATGGCTCGTCCATTCCGCATAATGACTTCTCCTAGTCCATCTAAGGATGCCTCTGTACAAACCATAAATTCTATTGAAGGATCCAACACTGCTAGGATAGGTGCGCTAGTAAGGTCTCTCTTGAGCTCCTGAAATACCCTCTCACACTTCTCTGTCCACTCAAACCTCTTCCCCTTTCTTTGAAGGGATCTGATAGGGTGTGTCACTCCAGAGAAACCCCACAAAAAATGTCTGTAGTAACCTGCTAACCCCATGAAGCTTCTAACCTAGGACATAGTGGTAGGTGTCATCCATTCTATGATATCTCTAATCTTTGATAGATCGGCTGCAATAACATCTCCTGATATAACGTGACCAAGGTAGTGGACCTCTGACCTAAAGAAGGCACACTTTGACAAACTTCCATATAACTGATGAACTCTTAGGCACTACAAAAACTATCTCAGGTGCTCCTTATGCTCCTCCTCATTACAAGAGTATATCAAGATGTCATCTAGGAACACAATATCAAATCTATCCAAGAATGTACAGAATACTCCATTCATAAGGCTCATGAACACTGTTAGAGAATTTGTGAGGCCAAAAGGAACCACGGTAAACTCATAGTGTCTATATCTCATGAAGAAATATGTCTTGTGGATATCACTCTCCACAATCCTCAACTGATGCTATTTGGATTTTAGATCAATCTTTGAGAATACACGGGCACCCTGAAGCTAATCAGATAAATCATTGATCCTAGGGAGTGGATACCGATTCTTGATGGTTACTTTATTTATCTGACTGTAATCCATGCACAACCTAAGTGATCCATCCTTATTATTAACAAAGATGACGGGTGCTCCCCATGGTGAAACACTAGGGTGAATGTGCCCTTTCTCCAAGAGCTCCTCCAACTGAACCTTGAGCTCATCTAGCTCGTGAGTAGTCATCCTATACAGGGATCTAGATATGGGCACAACTCCTAGCACAAGGTCTACATGGAATTCAACTACCTTAGGTGGAGGCATACTCGGTAGCTTTAAGGGAAAGATATCCACAAGTTCCTATAATATAGGGAAGACATCAAGGGAGGTTCCCTTCTCCTCCTCCTTCTCTTTGTCACTGATGGTAATAGAAAATAACTGACATCCCTTGCACATGCAATGCTTAAGCTGCATGGCTGAGATCACATGAAGAGATATGGGTTTCTAGACCCTTGAAATAACCATGGGGGAACCTAATCCATCTACACATTTGATCCTCTTTTGTCTATAGTCTACCTTGGCACTCTAGGCGCAAAGCCAATCCATGCCAAGGAGTATATCATAAGAACTGAGAGGGGTGATACATAAATCAATCATGGAGGTCATGTCTCCTATCTGCAACTGATAGTCTCTCACCACGGAATCAACTAATAACCTAGCACCAGATGTTAACTCTACTTCCCATTCTACCTCCTATCTAGCTGCCACTAGCACACATCGCTCCACTCAAAATGAGGAAAAAAAAGAATCAGTAGCTCCTGAATCAAAAAGGATAGTGATGGTATTACCTCGAATCATACATGCTACCTCAATCATTGTGGCCTAATGCTTAGCCTGGCAGTTATCAACCACTGCAAAAACTGTATGAGACTTACCCAAGTCCCCAATCCTGGCCTCAGATGTTTTTGGATGCAAACTACCACCCAGGGGACCATCCCTAGAAAAGTACCCTATGGCTCCACATGTGAAACAAGGCCCTTGGGACTATATCTGTATGCCCTGGGATATGATGTGTTGTGATCCCCCTATCCTACTAGAACCGCTGAAACTATCTCAAGAGGCCTGTTAAGTCCTCACTAGAGGTGTGAATGGTGCATGTGACCTCTGATCTCGCCTAGGCCCTTATGCCTACCACTGCTTGGTCTTAAAGCCATGTTGTCCCTGTGTTGGTCTAGTCCCCTAACTGTACTGAGTCTATTGTGGCTGAGGCTGTGGGGCTCTAAAATTCCCCGAGGAGTGCCTTTGATTCCCCTTCCAAGGGGGTCTATGATATCTTGCACTCTAAGGTGCATAATTTTGGTTCTGTGACTAATCTCGAGTATCGTGTCCCCTGCCCTGCACCTCCTCTAAAATCAAGGCCTTCTCTACAACCTCTCATAGATCCACTAGGGCTACCATGTGCGCTAGTCAAGAAATAGATGCATTCAACCCCTTAAAAAAGTGGTTGACACATACCTTCTCATCCCTCATGTACTCTACATGAGGTAGGAGCTCAGGAAACCTTCTCTCATACTGAGCAACAAATAAACCCCTCTATTACAGATCATGGAACTCATCTATATGACAATGCCTATAATTCTCTAAGAGGTAACAGTTTCTGAATCTCTCCAAAAAGGATTCCTAGGTGAGGGTGTCAATAACCAAGTTACTCTTGTACACTTCCTGGTGCCACCAAACTATTGCGCCTCCTCTCAACAATAGGATGACCAATCAAGCTCAGACATTGCTCTCATATGCATGTAATCCAAAGCATCTCTCTAAGCTCAGTAACCTTGTCTCAGCCTCAATCACATCTATGCCTCCTCAAAAGGGTGGTGCTCTAAGGCAAAGCAAATCCTTAACCTGGTCCCCCACATCCTTGGGTGCTCCTCTACCTGTCTGTGTTACAAACCCTGGGAGGGTCCTATCATGTGAACACACTCTCCATCCTACTCTTCCTTCTCCTCATCTCATTGAGGAGGAGGGCTCCTACTACGCTCACGGGTTGCTCCCCCTATCCCTTCTATCTAGTCTCCAAGTGGTAACCTATCCATAACAATCCCTGCTAGATTCTGGAGAGCATTAAGTACCTCCTGATTTAAATTCGGTCAGCATCTACCCTAGCACCCTCTGCTTCTCTCTTATCATGAGCTGGTGCCACATGAGTCTTCCGAGTGATGGGAGGCATCCTACAAGTTAAAGCAAAGTTTAATGGTTATTTAAGGATAACACAATGGTTCTTAGGTTCCAAGGTTAAAACATGGCTCTGATACCAAAATGTCATGCCCATTTTCATGTTAGAACACAACTTTTTGTAAAAAAAGGCTTATCTAAATGGATGAAGTGACTTTTATCTTCAAGCTTACTAAGTGACACAAAGAGAAAACACGGTTAGGAAAAGGGATTGGGTCAGGAGGTTTAATTAGCCCAAGGTTCACATTAGGGTTTGAGGGGAATCATGACATGATTCAAGTCCCTCAACCCCCAAGTTTCCAAGGTTCTAGTTTAATTTCATTATCAAGGTTTTTGCAGTTTAGCTTATTCAAACTAGTTTCTTAAGTCTTCTAGAGTTATATTTTAAACTTGGATAACCACTACCTCTACATTTTAATAAAACTAAGATTTATATCCTATGGTTAAATTTTAAGTGTATTATAATATTATTTTTACACTGGTATATACATTGGCCATATGTATTAACCATGTAAAAATAACATTACCAAGTTAAGAGCATTTAATTATTCCTGACCAATAATTTCCTAGATTCTTAACTTCATCTTAATTAAATTATAATCAAAGTCCTTAGTCTTTTGATAGATTAAAATTCATTAATGATTTTAAATATAGTATTAATAAATCACATACTTGCATAGCAATTATACAAAAGTTATTTTAATCTGATAAATTTATTTCCCTCTAATATTCAATTTTAAGTTACACACTTTATGTTTCAACAATCCAAAAGAAAATCCTAGGTTATAAACTATAATTTAATTAAAACTAATATATTTCATTAAAACCATAAAATAAATGACATCCTAACATTGTTCAAATAATAACACAAAGACTTTTAACATTAATCTTTATTGGTTAAATTTAAATGTAATTCTAGAATATGGTTTAATAATTAAGGGGACAAAATAATTTTTCCACCAAAAGTAATTTTTGTTTTTTTGGTAAATGAGATTTTTTTGTTAAAAATCTTTCCCACTTAAAACAAGTGGGATTTTTGTTTTCAAAATATTTCCCATTAAAAAAAACATACTCATTAAAAAAATATAAAATTATAGATAAAGTCAATAGTTTAAATAAATTACTAACATCTTATTAAAGTTTAAAAAAAAATAATGACGATTTTTTTCTCTCTACTAGGGTTTCATGTGTACGACGTCTTGTCTGTGTCTTTGCTCTGAGCTTTTCATCTGTCATACCACATTTACTATGGGATTTTTGCATTTGGGTTAGCTTTTAGTATGGCTCCGGCCAACTTCGGCCCAACAGTTGATGTTGGTGCATGAGTTGAAGCTTTGGAAAGCTATGGTGCCTCCTCTGAACAAACATCCTCGCAAGTTCATCCTGAACGTCTTTCACGAGGTAACCCTGATATTGTTATTAATCTGTAAGAATTTGATTCTGGATGTGAATGGTTAGAAAATCATACTCTAATTGGATATTTTGTCGGTCGTACTCCTCCTGAAAGTATCCTCAAAGATTGGGTAAACAAGAGCTCGACCCCTCATGGGGTCCGCCTTGACGGTGTGCAAAACCTTACCAAAGATTTTTTCCTTTTCCATTTTCCTAACCCTTCCCAGGTGGAAGTGGTTTTTAGCCACGGTCCCTGGACTGTTTGGTCATCCCTACTTATTTTTCAAAGATGGTCTCGAGACTTCACAGTCTCAGACGACAAGAAACTTAGGGTTCCTGTTTGAGTTGAGTTTCCTGGTCTTCCTTTGCCATGCTGGTCATTTATTGAGTCCATTACTAAAACCCTTGGTAAGGTCATTGTCATGGAACATGACAAATTTTTCAATGCTCATCCCTAGAAGCATGTCTGTGTTGAGGTCTGTAAGGAAACTCAGGTGTGGAAACAACTTCCTACACTAATCTCTATACAAAAGTATTGTGCAAATTCTTTTAAATCCTTAAAATTTCAGATTTGTTAACTACTTTAACAAAGATATTGCAACCATATATGATGCATACAAAAAATAGAGAATGACACAATGATTTACCCTGGGGAAAAACTTTTGGTAAAAAACCCCAGCACTCCAAAACCTGCACAATGTATTATCTTCAACACAACGGTTACAACACACTTGCAATGCAAGTTCTTTTAGGAGACAATCAACACACACAGACAAATCCAGTAGCACCAGATTATACCAACAATACACTCTTTTTGTATCCTTTCTTGTAACCCTAAAAAATGCTTATATCATTGCACTTTCCTTTTTAGGGCAACTCCCAAAGATAGTCGTATTAGGGTTTTACCATTCTCTGAGAAAATAGGAACCCTAAATTTTTTTGGGGGTGATTCCCTGAACCCCACGGTTGGAATCAAGAATTGGAAGAGTGTACAGTACTCAACTTTATCAGTTTCCACATGTCATTTCATGTCTTCACCTATCATTCAAATCTCCTAGAAATAGCTTTTACGTGTCTTAGGAATCTATCATAACCGTTTCAGCCATGATCTCCTTACACACAGTTCAAGATGTCAACACATCAAGTGGAGTGACACATCAACATGCAACTAGACATGTACACTCACACTTAATTACATTATTTGCAAGAAATACATTTTACAAAACAAATAATAAGAATAGGAACTATCCAAGGTTGAGACACCTTATTCCTAACATTCTCCCACTTGTCGA